>CM075857.1:68076435-68687704 GCA_037975125.1 Latrodectus hesperus | reverse complement strand
TCTAAATATTTAGTATTCCCTAAAAAATTAAATATGGGCCGAAACTTTAATTTAGCAGCCATTTATGACTAATTTTTATGTTCAAATTTAAAAATTAGAATTATAATACAGCTATATTATTAATCACAACAAACATCTCGCAGTTTTTGAGATTTTTATTTTTGATCCCATCATAATATGAATTTTTTATTACTACCTTTCCAATATCAAAAGCCTATTCATTTAGAATTATTTCAAAAATTTAACTCTTATCTTGAATCTAGTCAAGAAAAAAATCGCTTGAAATAATATACAGCAACTATTTCCCGATGATACATTTGTATATGAAATGTATCATAAAAGTACATCGTATAAAAATACAATATTTTATATTGCATTGAATGTACAGTAAAATGTATATCGTATTATTTTACAAAATATATTACACCATTCAAAATAACAAAAATTTTATTTTCAAGTAGAAAGTAAAAATAAATATTACTTTTTGGACTATATTTTAGTAAAAATTTCTATTATAGTTGGCAACTATAATATATTTTGAATAGCATCGTATGTCGACACAAATACCTGGAAAACAATTCAATCAATAAAAGAAAATTTATCTTACCATTTTGTATGATTCAGGCTTAAAGAAAATATTTTTTTCTAAATTAACTTAATAACGATTCAAAATAACTTATGAATGAAAAGATTAATTAATCCAAATACTATTGAAAACACAATTTTGAGAATTAAATGATGAAATCCAATTTAATGTTTCAAGTGTATGTAACCAGTATTTTCATATAATACCAACTTTTTTAAATTATTACATTTAAATTTAGGACATTAACCCTAAAACTACTCATAAACTTTCAAAATATACGTATATTCTTAGTTATTTTTAAAATAATCTCCATAAAACCAACAAATATATTATTCAATTACATTAAAATGTCCTTTTACAGACAGTTTAAAATACAACTAACATGTAACATCAAGAAAAATACTATAATAATAAATAAATAAAGATAATGTTAAATTTTCTCTTGCTTTGTATATAAAAAGGTAATTGAAATATTGAGTAAAAATTATAATATAAAATTAGATTTCTATTCATTTTTACAAATTGGTCCATTTGTTACTTTTCTGAATCTTCATAGCGTAGCTAGAAATATATTATCATTTATTTCTATACTTTTTTCCAGATTTGATTATAAACCTAAAAGACAATGTAGGTAGTCATGTATATTTACAGCAAAATGCCTTTATAGAAATAGTTTTGCATACAAATTAAATAACTGGCCAAATCTAATTTTTTTTTCATTTTGTATATTTTGACAAAAATATTTTAACATAATAAATTAAATACTTTGTATTTAAAATGAGCGTAATTTTCAGCTGTAAGCAAGGTGAGAATAAATATTAATTTTTATTAATGTTTTTATTGCAATATATTTGCAGTTCTCCGTATATATATATATATATATATATATATATATATATATATATATATATATATATATATATATATATATATATATATATACCTCCTTTTTTTATTCATGTGTGATCGCATTCAACCGATATATGCATTCATAAGACAAATAATTGAGCTTAACTTAAGCAAAAATCTTACCTTTTTTAGACATTTAATTATTATTAAAAATACAAATATTACATTTCAGTTTTATCACAAAGTTATTGTTGTATATTAAGTTTATTAATATGTAGGAATATTTAGAAACCACACGTATATTACAGGTAAATGCGTAGAATGTGCGCAATATTAAAATTATATTTTTTAAATAAGAATCATCTACAGTTGAAACTTGCATTAATGTAAGTTTCACACACAACTGTTGACTCTTATTTCTTCCTCTTGCTTACTTTTGCAGCGTTAATTTCAAATAATTGCTAAAATTTGATTCCAAGTTTCTGATACTAATACAACACAATTCAAGATAGAATTTCATCTTATCTTCTATGATGATCTTCGGTTTTATGCCTGATATAAAATGTGCTAATCTAAATTATTATATTTACATAGCTTTTAATATTAGTTTTTAATTGAAAGCAATTTTCTTGAAGTTATATTTATTTTTAACTTTTTTATGTTCCAAACTGAAATTTAGAAAATGTAAAATGACACACAACATTTTTGTGCACATTTGTTCCTAAGTTTAAATGTTTATAAAAATCGTTATTTACCAAAGAAAGCTTCATATTTGATGTCTGAAATCAAGTATGAAATTTCATCACTTTTTACACTTTTTGATATTTAAAATACAGTACGATGAAGGAAATGTCCGAAAATGACGAAACGACATAGAGATAAGTAGGTGTCGTGGAAAACCCCGTGCCATACCATATGTTTATCAAGTTAAACAGTGAGAGACAGCAATGAATAATAAGTTACCTGTATTTCGAAATGATATGCATAGTACAGAACGAGAACAGGGTCTGGTCATTAGGTTATAGGATCACCGTAGACAGCGATACACGAAGCAACACGTCTAGGTACAGAGTAAATGAGAGTACAGATGGCTTCTTGAGGAATACCTATTCCTTTACAATCAACCATTTGCCAAAAAAGATCTTCTAAAGGAGGTAGTTGCAAGGTCTGCAAAAAGCGTCCAATCATATCCCAAACATGTTCAACTGGTGTGCGATCTAGCGAGCATGGTGGTTAAGGAATCATTTGTACACATTGCAGGTCATATTGTCTAATACGAGCAATGTGCGGTGGTGCGTCATCCTACAAACTTTCCACAGTTCCTTGTTCCAACCATCTTCACCACAGCCGTTGCATTGTGGTCTCGTACAGGTGTCTGTCAGATTTGCCGTAAGGACCAACTTGCCCTTCTCATTCTGATCACCATGTCTTTGTAAACTAGTTTTCTGCTAGAACTCTGTGTCCGACGACCTGTGCGACAAGAGCAAACTTTCCAAACACCAATAATGGCACGAATATTTCCCACTCTGCTGATTCCTTACCTTATATCTTATCCTATGTCTGCTGAAGAGCTGAGCATTTTGTACTAAGTGTCTATTATTCAGAAATCCTTTATGCAGTGAATTATTTGTTAAACCATATTATCAATAGACACTTAACAAAATTCCAGGTTCATACTTAGTTAATTAAGTTTATTACTATAAGAATAATACAATTAGAATAATACAATTAATGATATGATTAAATATATTTAGAATAATACAATTAATGATATATTCAGATTAACTTGGACAAATAAGTATACACTTTTACAGATAAATTAGACACAAACAAAAATAGATTAATTTCTTCTAATTTCATAATAGATTATATTTAATAATAGATGTAATAATAAAATATCTCATAAATAAAGATACCTGGCATTCTTTGGAAAAACATACTAGAGATTAACACAAAAGAAACTTACAAAGTCATTTGGAGACGCCAGGTATCCCACGTGGGCCAGGCTTAACACTTATCGGGTGACCAGAAACTCCTCGTTACTCGGCGCTTTCCGTTTCCTCTCGAGGGATTTTTCTGCAATCGTGGTACAGCAGCTGTTGGAGTATTGTAAGACAGGGTTCCCTCCTGCAGCCAATCTCTTGAGTATATTCTTCCCTCAGGAACTCGCCTTGCACGGCTATATACTCGACCACCTCCTTTTTTTCGGCCAACTCCCAGTGTCCGGCGCTGATCTCACACCGATTCAGGCTCTCCTCCTTTTTTCCAGCTGCACGCGTTCGGGCCCCGGTCTCTCTCCAAGTCTCTCCTTCCCTCCTTCCTCTCCTGGCGTCCAAAACCGGTTCCTGGTCATCTCCTCACTTCACTTCGCCATGCACTCTCCACATGAATATACCCGGCGCCCCCTTACAAATAAATCTCTTTGCCAACCACAGGAAAATTAAATTACATTCATTTGTGGTCGGCACAATTTCACATCATTTGTATAATTAAGTAAGTAGCGTCTAACCTGAAATATCCATAATTTTCTGATGACTGCTTCTTGATGTTGCACTTTCAATGACGGTCAATGCAAAATAAAGTTAGTATATAAAAATCAGCATTAAATCAATTGAAAATACATAATAAATAATAATAATAATAATTAATGGTTAATAATTTTAGGAAACCAAAATAAATGTGTTAATTGTAATGTGGCATTGTAATAAACATAAAATCTTGTAGTATTAAATTTTAAAATCTATATTAATTTTAAAGTCTGTTATATTTTTATTAATTAACTCAAAATATTGTGATTAACCGTATATATAACTTTCCATAATGCAATGTTACAATAATTTTCAATGCCTGTTTATATAAAATCTTTAGTTTAATATATTTTAAAAGAGTCTGCAAAATCTAATGTAAATATATGTATAAAGGTTTGCTACATTTTACCTCAATATATATATTTTTAAA
Source organism: Latrodectus hesperus (assembly GCA_037975125.1). Lineage (NCBI taxonomy): Eukaryota > Metazoa > Arthropoda > Arachnida > Araneae > Theridiidae > Latrodectus > Latrodectus hesperus. The sequence continues at coordinate 68,683,311 of CM075857.1, read as the reverse complement.
AATGTGCTTTTTAATTTGACATTTATTGTAATTAATATTAATGGGAAGAAATTGAGATAAATAATTTTATTATTTGGATTTTTATTTTGTGGACAATTTCTTAAATTATCTTAAATATTTGATTTAATTTTTAATAACAATTTGTGCAATGTTTAGGTATCAATTAAAGTTGCTTTTTTATTTTAAATGCCTTAAAATATAACGGTATAATATGTCAATTTTTCTTTATTTTACTTTCTGTTTCATTGCAATAATTTTTTTCATTGAGTATTTTCTTTTACTTTTCCAACTTAATTAACCAAAATAGATATTAACAATTTTATGTTTGAACGATTTGGTACTATCTTTAAGCATTCAGGTATAACGGAAAAAATTATTTTGTGTTAAAATAGCACATAATGAAATATTCTTAATAAATTTTGATAAGGCATGAAAGTCTATGATGGTTTTTTACTGTTTATAGTTATCTACATGTTATCACAAGATATTCTTTCAAATAATAATTCTAAGGAAAATTTTACAAAATATTTGCGTTTGAAAAGCCAAATTGTGTTATTAGTTACCCTACAAAAACCAAACCATTGCTTTTGGAAAATATTCATAAATTGCATTTTTGTAAAATTAAACTTTTATGTATGCCTTAAATTTAATTTGTACAAATTATATTAAGGTAACTGTATATTTTATATCACGGTAAATTATTGAGCTCTAAAGTCCTTTATATTATTGAACTATAATAAATTAAATTACGACTGTTTTACCATATTTATAGTAATATAACTGGGCAAATGGGAATATTTTAAGATATCCCTCTTGAATTGTTATTAAATCAGAGCAATATCATAGACGATTATATAATTCAGGTTACTTAAAGCAATAATACCATTTTAATTTATCGCCATCCTATATTGATTATCGACATCATATATTGACAAAATTGACTCTTGTTATCGATTTGCTCAGTCATAACATGGCAGCTTATTTTTCTCGTGTGTTTTTATAGAATATACCAATTAATATTAAATTTTCATAAATCTTGTTTCACTTTTATCGAAAACACTGCAATTGATATACTGAGTGAATTTCTTAAAACCTTTAGTTATTCCCATGCTTATTGATCATGCACCTAATTAATTGTTGTCTAATTGTCATCAGTCTAATTAATGGTTGTTTAATAATCATCAGTCTAATTAATTGTTGACTAATCATGCAATAGTAATAGAGAATGAAATAGAGAGCTATATATTTACAGCTTCAACAGGCAGTATAGGCAAACACGGTTCAAACTATCATAGATTTACTTATCTTAGTGTTTAATATATTTATGTAAATTAATAAACAGCTTTACGAGGACATAACAGGTTCTATAAATAAAATAAATTTAATTTTGAAATATTTAATTGCTGATCAATGATTCATCTGTATAATAAATTTATTGTAATTTAAATGCAATAATCTTAATTAAATACACTTTAGAATAGCGCAAAACATATAATATTTAGATAAATAATGTATAAAATAAGCATAATTTGATACATGATAAATTAATCTAATCAAATGGGTAATTTTTTTAACTTACCAATTTTTAGTGTTTCATGTCTTTTAATATCTAGGAAATGTTAATATATTTAAAAAATAAACTTTCAATTAATAATTTTCCTATCAAAAATTTCATTTAAAGCTAATCCTTAGATGAAAGGTATTTCTACATAAATGGTATTAACTTAATATTTTACAGTTTATTATTTATCACACGCAAGTTTTTTGAGTTTTAAATTTACGTGAATTTCCCTACAAATTGGAGTTTAACAATTCCATTCAGCTCATTTTTTACTTCACATGCTGATGATTTTCTATTCGAGATACAGATATATCCTGGGGAAAGAACAAAATAGTTTCCTTTCTGATTTCTTATTTACTCGAAATTTGCCTGTCTTTTCTAGAAATCTAAGAGAAAGCTGTGTAAACAGCAATTTTGTAAGCTATACATAGATTTTTTCCATGAAGTTTTTATCGAAAAAAATGAATACCCTAAAGGGGTAAATTCTACACAGAAACGTCTGCTTTTATTCAGAATAATTTAGTTATCAATGGAAAGTATAGGCTCATTATTCAAAATCTAGAAATTGATTTTTTTAAAATTTATTTAAAGAGAAGAATTTTTTATTTTAGTTCGTATCAAAAGAAATTAATTTACTTTAATCGAATACACGAAATATTATATGTCTTTGTCTCAAATATATCAGCAATTTTAGGAATACCATAATCTAAAATATTGTTTGATGACTTTCATGTAAAAATATTCTGAAATATTTAATATTTCAGAGGTAATTAGCAATATTTGCTAGTTATTTTCCCCAAATGGGTCAATTAGTAAGCGAGTTAAAACGCAAACAACAAAAAAACTTATCCAATTATTTTAGTTCTAATCCGGTTATTAATTATATCTAAAAATTATGTAGTGATTTTTATAAGCAATTATACAGCTTTAAATCAATAACCTCTTATTAGATAAAATATAAAAGAAAAATCTAATTGATGTAAGAAAATTGTCATGATTTGTTTATGGCTTCAGAAGAAAGATTTGAACCAAGAATGAGTTAGTTATTAATTAATTTACTTATATTATATTTACTCAATAATTGTAATTTAAATTTAAATTGAAGGAAAATAAATAGGAAAATTATAGAGACGGGAGTGGGAATTACAAATTTATATTGTTGAATATTTTTTAAAGTGCATATTATTTCGTTTTGCTTTGAATATTTTACCGCATTCATTTATAAAAAAAATACGGAATTATAATAATGTGATTGTTTTATTTAAAATTCTTCAAATTACTCATTTAAATTAGTAAAATCAATTATGATTTTAATTTTAAATTTCCATTACATAAAATTGAATGATATTTTTTGTTAATTAAATCAATTATCAAAATATTCTTTATCACCAAATTGTAATATTATCCCATTATAATACAAAAGGCAAGAATAAATATATTACTCATAATAAGATAAATTGCTGCTCATTTTTTAAATATAAAATTCATGCATTTTTGCAAAATAAATTCAAATACTATGTACTAACTATGAAATAATTTAATGACAATTTTAATAAATTTGATATAAAATCAAAACAAATGATATATGTTAAGAAAACATACAATAAATTTTATTCAATATTATCTGATTTACTTATAATTCCATTCATGAGAAAATTGTAAGAATATAAAATATTTATATGACACAAAAAATAGAATATGTAATGAAATTGAAATTAATAACAACTTTAGATCAAAATATTATCGCAGTTTGTTTTTTGAAGAATAAAATGAACACTGATTATCCAGCTGCTATCTCTAATTATGATCTACCCACAAAAAATAACTTCACATTTTAAGAAAATAGTCTTGTCATATAGAGTACAACAAATGATAGCAAGGGTCTTTAATTAATTTTTTTATCTTAGTAGCGATGCTGTAAAGGACCCTTATCAGTTCCTTTTTTTTAAATATCACTGTTTGAATGTATGAAGAAAAGAATAAAAAGAAGTATTCTACCTCTAAGCTATTATTTCTTTAGCAAATCTACAAAAAAGAAACTTCCTAAATACATTTGCCTTTGGCAAAAACTGACAAAGAGTTTTGCTTAATTCATCTAAATGTGAAGAAATTTTACCGTGAGCAATAATCATATATTACGGTTAAACTTGATCGAATTAAATGAACGAAATCGCACCATTTCTTACTAATTTATTTAACTATTAAATTTCCTTGCAGATATTTTAAAAAAATAATTTATGCCTATTTTCTTTTTCCTTGAAATAATGAAGTAAAATCAAACATTTTAAAATTAATTTTTATTCAAATGCATTTTATTATGAGTATATTAATAATAACAAGTAATTACATAAAATATGAACTTTAAAAATATATTTTAATACATCTTTGAGATATCGGTTTTGATTAAATTTATTATATATATATATATATATATATATATATATATATATATATATATATATATATATATATATATATATATATATATATATATATATATATATAGACAGACAGACTGACAGACAAGAGAGCTTTCTTTTAATATTCTTCATTTTTGTTGAAACTTTATATGATTGTACGAAATAAAACATTTCCTTATGCCCAGATTATTATTTTCAACCAAATGTATCATTAAAAGAGTCAAAAACGGTTTTTCATTCCAAGAAAACCGGTGTATAATATTTGTCTACTTTGATGAAATAAATTTATTTGATATTCTTATGACATAATATCGGAAAGTATGTATCGTTTTGAAAAAAAATTGGAACAGAATTTTTTTAGCCAATATTATTTTTACTTAAGAGACCATATTTAAACTATTCTTCTACAAAGTATTCGCCAATCTTAAAATACTTGTTGCGGGTTATCAGCTTTTTTTACCTTCTTTACAGAAACTTCTTATCAATGAACTCCACAACTCCAAAGCATTCTTCATTTCATCTTCAGATTCAAAGCTCATGTCGTCGGTCTCGTGCTTTATATGCAGGAACAGTTAGTAGTCGGACTGCACTAAATCTAAAATGTACGACGAAGGATGGAAATATTGCCACTGGAACTGTTGAAGTATCATTATAGAACCACGAACCAAGCGTTGTCATGGAACAACACAATTTCTTTACGCAGCATTCCTCTCTATTTGTTTTAAACTACATGCCGTAGTTTTCTTTAAGTTTCGCAATATCGTGTCACACACGGCTTCACTTCTAGGAAGAAATTCAGTAAACAATACCCCTTTCATATTTCAGAACACAGTGCATTTGATTTTTCGTGCTGAAATTGTGGTTTTGAACTTATGTTTTTTCGGAGATGGATATGTCTCCAGTCCATTGACTGTTTCAAATCTGATGTAACATGACAAACTCGCGTTACATTACCTGTCACAATTTGGGCTCTGCTTCTTCTCCGTATTGCCTGAGATATGTCAATGCACTGCCAAGTCACTTAATTTTGCGAATGTCAGTAAGAATTTTTGGAACTTATTTTGGAAGCCTAAAACGTCTGTTAAAATTTCATACAAAACAATAGTACATGAAATTCACGAAAATTCGTTTGAAAGCGTCGTCATTGTGAAACGTCCATCCTGTTGGATGTTTTCATCAACTTTCCTTTCCAGATCATCGTTGACAACAGAAAACTGACACTCCAAGCTTCATCGTAGACATTTTTTCGATCTGTATACAAACATTTTAACCCGCTTTCTCTTCATTAAATCCCTCATCATTTCTTCACCATAAACATTTTTAATTTGTGTAAAGATTTCAGGCACGAATTGCATGCTCGGCGGGATCCATAACTGTCTTAAAATATTTTAAATGTGTATAGCTAACAGAAAACGTAACAAAACAAACTAAACTGCCCCAACTAAGAAATAGTGTACAAGGTAGATCATTGGGCATGTGCAGGACACTGGCAGCAGCATTGTGGCGTTGATACAGTGAAACGGTACTTTTTGCCAAATACATTTCATCATAACTGATTTCACACATGAAACCATGAAATGAGAATTGAAATCAGGTATGTTAACTATTAAAAAACTGTGTTAAAGTAAATCCTAACAGACGACATGCAGCCATCATTCATAAGTCCATGCTTACACAGATAAAATCATTCATTGAACAATAGCAAAATTTAACCAAGTATTTAATTAAAAAAAGCTTTTAACCCTTGCGATGTGCTTTGCTTCACACAATGTCATGACTGCATAAATTTATAAAAATCATTGGCTTACATAAAAAAGTCAAAATTGTTTAATATTGAAGCACATACAATTCTTCTATGGTATTATAGGACAACTTACAACTTTATTTATTGAACTTTACTTCAATTTGCACCATGCAGAAAACTGTAATAGAATGATGGTAATACTGAAATAAAGTAAATCTTTTCTGCTACCAAAGTTTACCATTTATATTTTTTTATTTAGATTAAGCATAAAACCATTTTTTTATTATTTCAAAAATCAAAAAGACTAGATTAGTATTAGAATATTGCTCATCAGAGTGAATGACCCCATATTCAATGTTAAGTACTGTTAAATAACAAAATATGAATCTTTAGATACTTATTGCGCCATACATGTCTGTCTTAATGAATCTGATGTTTGTAGTTTTCCAGTATCCATCTCTAAGGATACGTGAATATGCCACACTATCTAATGAAAGTCTTTTTCGGAAGGCAGCTTACGCGGAGGACATAAGAATATTTCATATTGTCCTTAGGTCTACTTTGGGTCCTTAGGTCTGGTTGGTATACTTTGGGGCTTCAAAATATTGAAAAAATTGTAATATTCTAATAAAAGGACGTTCAGTTCAAAACAGAGGAATCCAATTTTGAGTTGAATGACAAGAGAAGAGTGTTACCTTTGAGCTTTTAGCAGGCACTAAATTTTAAGATGGCTGTCTCAAAGTTTCCGAATATCTTCCTTTGAAATAAGGGAAATCAATCATAATCAATGTAACGTTTTTTCTGGTAGATACATTGAATGCTTATGAAAATTATAAACATTTTCAAGCTGCTTAAGCTGTCTGTAAACTATACGATGTCGAATGAAATTCACAAATCAAATCATAATTTTGATAATGAAAGAGCATCTAGAGCATTAATGGAATAAATACATCTAGATTTAAGTTACTTATCTTTGTTTCATTTGTGAAAAAGCTCATAATTAATTTCTATTTCTAACTTCGACAACGACTGCTCCGGAAATTGTTGGCTTCCGATTCAAGTGTTAGAAAGCGGTTGTAAAATAAATTTGGGAAGACTAACACATACGCTGAAGAATGAAAAGCGCTCCGGAAATTAAAAGGAGAAATCGACAAAAAAAAAACGAAGCTGAATTTCCAAGTAAATTGATTCGAAGATAGAATTTATATGTTTGAAAAAATATTTGCTAAGTCTGTAGATTACCATATTCTAAATGTTTTACATTTGAATAATTTTCCCTTCTACTTGAATGATCAATAAAAATAATTTTATAAAATCTAATACTACTGTGAATATTTTATTGCGATTTTATATTATATACTTTTTAATACATTAGAAGAAAAAACAAGAGATTTAATATTAAACAAAACATATTTTGATTTAAATTTTGTTTTTAGATATTAATGAACAGAAGTTGAATATTTTTTAAGTTTTAATGAAAATTTCAATGCAGTTTTTAAAAATAATGTATGCTTAATTCTCTTTCTTGAAAGCCTTATTGACAGTACTATGTCTTGAAAACATTGATTAATATATTATATTTTTTGAAAACAATTAGGTTCTGGTTTAGATGTTTTCGAACTTTCACAAGTTTATTTGAACAAACTTTTTATTTAAAATGTCTTATGTATTTCCAAAAGTGATACAAAGAGAAATCATTTCAATCCTTCTATTAAAAGGTAATTGTTGTGATATTTCTTGGAAAAACAATATCTAGAGCTATTAACCAGATTTTAAAAATATTTTACGTCTCTTATGAATTGAAATATTCTCATAGCATAAAAATTTAAGTAAGAATTTTTCATTCTTCAAAACATAGTCCATCCATACTAATTAATAAAATTTAAAACTCTCTGATTTAAATGTATTCTTATGTAAAATATTTTATGAGAATACTGAAATTTTATGATGATTACTATGTATAACATTAAATTTTTTTACCTAAATCTTAAAAATAGAAGTATTTTTAAATATTAAAAATAAAATTATTTTCTTTGTACATATTTAGTTCCCAAAAATGTTCAATATCTAAAAATCATAGCGAGATTGTTTTGAAAGATTTTGGACGAATTATAAAACATTTTTCATATAATTTAGTTTTTCTAACAACACCCATATATTTCAAGAAAGTGGATAGCTGAGGTCAATATTTGTACTCTCTTTCCTGTACTGCAATTTGTTACATGATACGTAAATTGAATATCTACAAATTTGCGATAAAATAAATTCTGTTTACACAAATTCTGATATTGGTTTTGAAGTTTAGAATACGTTTTAAAATATTATATATTTTTTCTCATGTCTGAAAAATTTAAAAGATACTTCAAGTTCCATAAATCTATAAATGTTATAATTTCATAGAAGTATCTATTTACCATTTGTTATAGCATAATGTAAGGATAAGTTTTTAAATTATCAGTTTAAAATCATTAAATAAAATTTTATTTTATAAATTATACTTTACCAAATATGTTTTGGAACATAAATGAAAATAATTTATTTCTCCTATAAACTTTACATTCTTTATAAAATTATAAATTTTAAAATTATGTTAAAAATGTGTCATTATTTAAGACAACAAAAATGTGACCGTGTTTATATGTTATAAAATTTGACTGAAACATTTATTTTTGTATAATCATTACTCTAAGACAGTAAAAATATTAATTTCATTACATAAAATAAAAAAACATTTCTATGAAATAATCATTTTTAATATTATAATTTCACGGTTTATTAATTAAAATTTATATTCTGTATCCAATCTAAATCTAATTTAATTATCACAATTAAAAATAGCAATCTTCTTACTATATATTGAAATATTTTTATGATCATATATAGTAGCTCTTAAAAATGATCTATATGCTATGCACTATAAAACATATTTGTGTTTAATTAAAAAGATTTAAAGTGTAACTAGAAAATTCTTAGATAGTTTTAAAATTTAAATCAAGAATAACTTTATTCAAATAACAGAAATAGACTGTAGGATCCGTAATTTTAATTGATGAATGTGGGCAAAATTTGATTAAATTAATTTTCATTGCAGATAATATCCATTATGAAGTTATTAAATAAATTTCATCTAATATATTTTCATAAAATTTAAAAAATTAAATAATAAATATTTTAAAATGATATAAGCTTTAAAAAATAATAACATCTAAGTAAACCCAATAATTTGTGAAAATTTTTAATTTAAAAACTGCTTAAAATTTCACGGATATCAAATTGACAGGTAATGATATAAATGAAAAACGTCTGTTAAGTTATTTAAAATTTAAGATAAGTTTTAGTGTTAATGTTAACGATGTTAAAATTTAAGTTTCAAAATTGTTATAATCTTAATTTAAATATATAATATCGTAACAGACGTCTTTCATTTTTACCATTACCTGTCAGTTTATATGTGTGCGTTTTCAAGCAAATTTTAAATGACTAATAATTTTCATATATTATAGTATTTACTAAGATTTTTACCATATTTTAAAGTTTATATGATTTCTTTATTATGTCTGTTTTTTACATATCATGAAAGTTTATTATTGGATGAAGTTTATTTAATAACTTAATAATGGAGTTAACATGCAATAACAATGAATTTAATTAAATTTTAGTTTGACTCATCAATTTAACTTTGGATAAATTACGCTAATTTTTTTGGAGTTTGTTTTCTATTCATTTGTGAAATATAAATTTATCAAAAAAACAAAAAAATTCTTTTCACTTGTTTGAAAATCTTAAAACTAATACAATTGAATAAAGAATAATAAAGCAAGTTTTTTTTGATTCAAATTGATGAAGCTTAAGTGATTCTATTGAATTAAGTTCTGGATTATATGTTCTATTAAAAAAAGCATCAAAAATATTTTAACAGAAAGTTCAAAAGTATAAAAAATAACGTTATCTAAATAACAGTTAGTCCTACGTTAGGTGAAACAACATTCATTCGAGACTCTTCTATCAAAGTAATTTAAAACATAAATGAAGCAGTTTTTATAAAAATGAAACATCTTTCATAACTTTACATAATTTTTGTTAAGTTGATCCATACAAAATTTCTAAATCTTAATTAAGTTTATATATAATATTCACAAATTTGTTAGATATTGTTTTTGTTGTCTATAAATATGGAACCTATAAATTTACTATTATTGCACAATATATTTACTTATTCATGTTTCTGACTGTGGAAAGATAGAATAAAATGAGAGGAAAGCAAATTTTCTACAGTACGAAACAAAAATGTTTTTAAGTTAGGAATATTCATTTCTCCTGAATAAATATTCTTGATTAGAAATTCATAAATATTAAACTTTAGATCATTTTAATAAAATTTTTATATTACATATAGCAAACTGTTTAAGCAATAGAAACATAAGGCACTTTTAAAACACATACTTTAAAATTTTAATTATAATTTTTTCAAAAAACTAACAAGAGAAATATGTTATTATTCATATATGAATTTCATATTGAATTTTAAATGGAATTATCATCATACATTTTTGAGAAAACGTTTAATTAATCGATTTTTTATTTATTGACAACAAATATTAAAAATGTACTTAACATGGTTATGAAAACCTCAGAAAATGATCCAATAATTTACATTATTAATTAAGATTCAATATTATTTTTTTAATTTTTGTGACTTCGGATAAGTTTTGATGTAATATCACTCTCGTTTTCAACAAAATATTCATCCTCTTTATGATTAAATCCTCCAATATGAATTCAGAATTGTTAAATATATTAACATCTTTGGCAATATAATTGAGATTTTTGAGTCTCGATGACTTGAAAATTTCAAGGATTTATGAGTTTCAACATATATATTGTATCATTTTGAACAAAAAATTTTAGCTTTCTTCATTTAACATAGAAGTTATTTATCATTCCTAATATAATCCTTCGAAAATTCAAATCAGAAAGAAATGACTTATACTTGTAAATTTAAGTAAATGGGAAAGTAATTCTATCCTCTTTCCTCTGATACATTAACCAATTGGAGTAACACAGTCTGCATTGCCTCCGCGAGTATCTTATTATTGGAGAGACTTGCTCTTTGATCGCATCGAACAGTGAGTTTCGGAAAGAACTCGTAATAAATGCTTTCCGAATGCTCTCACTCAGCAAGGATTTAATTTACCTTTGATAGCATCACTTCTTTATTTATTCTTATCTGGATCATGTATGTTTGACATTATATTAACCTAATTGCTTGTCTGAAATAAACATTCTATTTCTGTGAAAAATGTAGTTGTATTTGCATAAACAATTGGAAACAGTGTTAAAATGTATAATATTTACTAAATCAAATATTTACATTAATATTAGCTTTGTTCGTAATTATGAACTGTGATTTATTATTCTTTTCATCTAAAAATGCTTTTAATGCATTTTCATATTAAAATTTTACGTAAAATTAGATAAATGAAACATTTATATTAAGTTTAATTCAAGCATATTTACATATAAGTCACAAGCACATACGCACACATATTCAATTAAAAAAATTGAACATATACAAGTTCAAATTTTTTTTCAAACTGAAACACCTTTTTAAAATATTAAAGTGTTTTTCAGTTGTTTTATTTGTATTAATTTTCATCACTGTTACATTTCACTATTACTGTTATTAATATATATAGCGTTCTTTTTTAGATTTAAATAAGACTTTTTACTTATTAGTGTGACTTGTATAAACAATTATTTAAATCCTTATTTTTGATATAAAAATTGGGAAAGCATTATAAAGGGGTGAGCTAGTTTCTAAACTAAAAAGTTTAAATCGTATATCCACGCTTTTCCATTTTACTTCATAAAAACAGTGCTACAGAACATTACTGAAAGTTTCTTTATATTTTGCATAAATCTATTGAATATTAAATTCAAAAATCTAAAGTTTTTATGAATAAATATACAAAAACTTGAATGTAAAACTGTCACTGTGCAATCACTATAAATTTAAATTGATCATTACATTAAATTTATAACTATTAAATTTTCTGAATCCATAACATCGAATTTCACATTTACAAGTTTATTTGCTCAACCAGATGATTTATAAGGAATACAGAATCACAAGAAACACTTAAAGTATTTTTGAATCCATTCAGAAAGGAATTAAATGATTATAATGATGTAAATACTATCAATTTTCTGAAATAAAACAGTTCGTCACCTATTCTAATTATTTTAACGTTATTAATTCTGATGCAATTTTAAATTTCATGAAAACTTTGCATATATATAAACTAAAGTGATATCAGTTTCCTAAAAGAGTACATTTATCAAATGATTAGGTATAAGAAATTGTGAAAAGTGTTATATTAGTCAATGAATGTATTTAATTAGCTGCTGAAGTAATTACTTATATTCACAGTGCTAATTTGTAAATGATGATCAACATAAAATAGCTTTAAAATCTCGTTATGAGCAAAATAATTAAATTCTGAAAAGATAAAAATTTAGCTAACAAATAATCTCAACTGAGGAAAAAATATTTTTAGAGTATAAATTCTATTTAACAAAGTCACAACTACTTTTTCATAATAGTAATTGCAATCAATTATTAAATATAATTAATGAGTGTAAAACTAAATGAAGCACATTTCATAATAAATAATTTTTAGTGATCTTAAACAGTATTCGTATTATTAGTTTATAATTAGTTTTAACATTAAATATTTTCAATAATTATAACTGATTTTTTATAACTTTGATTCAAGCAAAACACTTAAAGCATAATTGCTATCTGTTAAGTTTTTCAGATTTAATAAGAGTTTTAAAATATCAATAATTGATACTTTAACTAAAGAAGACTCTTGTAAAATACTTAGAAACAGAATTCTATTAATACTTCTTGAGAAAACTTGTATACTTCATTATATCAGGAATGTATCTAAAAACCTTACTTTCAGAGAAATATATCAAATAAGTAAAGACATCCGTCATTTACGTAACATTAAATGCCCTCGAGTGAACTGAAAATGTTAAAGAATGTTAAATATTAACTGCTCATCTATGAGTTGTTCGGAAAGTCATTTCGTTTTTCATGAAAATGAAAAACGTGCAGCAAATAAATATTGTGTTCCATTGTACATTGTTCATTCTAGTCCAATGGCTTTTACCATTTTTCTGGTAGTAGCACGATTCCACAGTCATAAAGTGGTTGGTTTTTACTAGCAAAAAGCTGATCCATGTAGGAAAAACGAAATTACTTTTCGAACAACCCAATATATTAATTATTAATTACTTTTAGAATAATAATAGTTTTATCATGTTTTTTTCTAATTTTTAAATACCAGTTGTCTAAAAATAGGAAATTTTCAAGTAATAACAACAAATTTACATTAAATATTATAATTTTCACTTAGTCTATATTATTTGTGATATAGTAAAAGCCATAAACCAATTTTTTCATTTCCAAACAATATTAAATTATCAATCAATTTATTAAACAATTAATTTTTTTTGATTACATTATCATAGAATAACAATACTACCTTACATTATCTGTAAACCAATATAGAAAACTCTTTGAACTTCGATGTTCTTAATTTAAGAAATACGCTAACTGAGATCTTTGAATTCACAAAAAATACTAACTGCCTGTCCAGTCTGAAAATATAAAATTATATAAAGAAAAATTATTAAATATTTCATTTAAAGAAGTTATTAAACACATGTTTTGCTATTCATAAAATAATTCTATAGAAACATCATAAAAACTACGTGAAAAACAAACAAACATTTGAGAAATGTGAAAACAATATTCTAAAATCCTGTGGAATGCATATATGTTTAGTACATTTTTGAAAAGATATTTTTTCCTGCTGTCCTAAAATTAATTTAAATAATGTTTTGAATAGCATTCTTAAAAATTCTCTTCTGATATGAAATATTTAATTAATATTGAGCTAGAATGTTTAGAAAATTCAAACTATTAATTAAATTTTAATTCTTAATTTACAATGAATTATTTAAATTCTAAATAAAATAAGGCATTTAAGTAGGTCTTCGAATACATAAATCATCTGACTAAAAACACTTTGAATAACTAATCTAATCGGTTACGTTTTTGAAATTTAAATATATAAAGACACAGTAGAAGAGAGGAATTCCTGATAACTATTCACGAGTGATATTAAGCAATCTATTATATTTTGTAAGGTAATTTCTCAATGTAATTTTGCTCAATTGTGAATCTAAAGCCAAATTCATTGAAACAAAAATTGGAATTTTGTCTGCTTGATATACACCAAATATTCTCATAATCCAAGTAATTGAGGATGTCTCTGTATGTGAAATTCTGTTTAGCTTCTTGAATTCTCACCTATTTTACTCGTAAATGTTTAAATATTGAAAAATGAAAATTAATGTTAAGTAATTAATAATAGAGATAAATGGTCTTTTCTACTTAAGAAAAAGCTTTTTAATTAATTCAATGTTGTAATTCATTTGATAATCTTTTTAAACCTTGATAATGTCACACATGCTAAATTAAGCAAATTATTCAACAGACTTCACATATTTTTAATTATTAAATTAATCTTTTACCTATAGTACAGACATTAACAGATTTATATCAACGTATCATATTGGTAAACATGAGTTTGTAAAAATGAATAAACTCTTTACTTTATGCAATTTTTATTACGTCAAATTCGATCCTAATTTTCACGCAATGATTTCATGGTATATTTCTTTTGAAATTATTAAATTCATATTAATAGAATAAAAACATTTTTGGATATTTAAATAAAATTTTCGTTTATTTATGTTTTAAATTTTTGAATATTAGGAATTTGATTATTTAAATAAAGTTTTTAATATTTTTGAATAAAGTTTTTTAAAAGCACATTTGGTGCATAATTTGCTTTTTCTTAATTAATTTTAATTGGCTTCACTTTGAGTAAAAATGTTTCGTATAAGTACGCTTAAGTACAGTAATACAAAATTACGTTTTTAAGCCATTAAAAAATAATTTAATTGAAAGTAAGCATTACAAAACTGATGAGTACTATTTGCTTCAAATTGAATAAAAACATTTACGCTACGCATTTTCTTATATTTCAATAACACATCTTTTTTCAAAATTAATGCAGTCATTACTTTAAGAATGATTATGCTTAATGAAATTTAAGAAATGTCTTAGCTTGTAAACATGTACATTAAATTTATAAAATACATAATTTTATATATTGAAAAAATGATCTTATAATTTAATCAATTATGAAAATAAAATATCAAAATGCAAAAAAACATGAAATACAATTCATTTTGCTAAAATATCATTTAATTTCAAAATATTTACAATAATCAAATAATTTTAAGTATAGAATTGGAGCGGTAACAATGCCATTCTTATGTTTTAACCTCACAACTATACAAATATCTAATTCAGAGTAATATTGAATATTTTTGTGTTTATCATTTTATTAGGAATGGAGGCTAAATTTCTTCGGAATAGGAAGTATACCCTCTATTAACTATATAAAAATATAATCTGCTGTAATCTGATGAATACACTGATGAATTATTTCTTTACCAAAAATACTTATGTTCCTAATGCCATTTTATCGAGTAAAATCATATATTTAATAAAAAAAATAATATATTTCAGTAAAATAATATAGTTTCAGTCTAATAATAATAAACTTTTACAGATCATCGTTCATTCACTTTATTTTTTAAAAATAATGTTTATTCTAATTTATTATGTAAGCGATGTTTAATATTTCAGTTAACTTAGATTTTTACTTCGTTTACAATTTCCAAAAACACAGATTTTTTTCTCTTTCGCGTGAAAATAGATTTTTTTCTAAAAAAAAAAAAATACTTAAACAAAATTTTAGATATTATTTCAATTAAAATATTTTATGACTCAAACACTAAATTTAAAAAAAAATTATACTTCCATCACCAACATTAGCTTGAATTAATCTGCTTTAGCTACTACCAATTAATTAGATTTACTTCATTTAATACATCACTATTGAGATTTGCGATATAAAAAAACAAGGAATAAATTTTATTTCATATTCTGCTTTCTCCTTCTGTGGGAATCCTTTTAAGTATCCTTGCTTTTTGAATTGGATGATATAAAATTTGGTTCTCTGTTTCACATTATGATTAAATTTAGTGGCATACTTGTATAACCTCATTACTTATATTATAATGAAATATATTATGAAGAACTTCATTAAATTTAAAGAGTTTACGAGTAAAACATAATACTTCAAATTCAAATAAAAGTTGAGCATTTAAAAACTTATGTACTCAATTTTAATTAAATGAACGCTGTTATGTGTAGGTTTTAATTAAAGAAATGTTGATGTTACTTTTTTTACATAATATGAAATTTTCTTATATATGAAGCTCTTTCTGAGTACCTTTATGTTTTTCAAAATATTGTTTGCTGATTATAATTGATGCATTAGAAAATTCAAGGTGAAAATAATTTTGTAAAATGAAGTAAACTGTATAGAAAATCTTTGTTTATAGTATTTAAATGAAATCATCAAGTATCATGAAGAAATAATACTTAGAATAAAAGAAAGAGAAAATTTCTGCAACAAAAATCTCTTATATCAGCTTTTATTTACTCATATATATATGTGCTTGCAGTTTATTTATAAGTATCAGTAAATATTACCTCACACTGTTTATAATAAGTTATTAAAAGCATAAGAAATAATTTCTGTAAAAAGTTCAATAATTAACATGATATTCGAATATTTCATATAGTTGCTTTTAAGATTACCATTAAACACGCATTGCAAGTAATAAGTAAGTATAATTTTTATTATCTATTTCAGTTGTTTATGCTAACAAGATATATTTTATATTGGTCAATTAATAAATAATTTTTAATTATTTTTATATAGCCTACAGTAGCACACTATTTTTTTGTTATGATGGAGAAAAATCATACAATTTTCCGAAATAAGATCTGAAAAGACATTAACATATAAAATTAAAAAAGACATAGAAATTAAATTGAGTTTATATTTAAACAAATCACAAGCATAAAAATTCGTTGCAGAATTATTTAAAATAGGTGCTTTGATCATCTAAAATTTTGTGAAATTTTCTAATATTAATTAATAATATTACCATAGTTTTTCATTAGAAAAATGAGCCTTCAATTCGTTGGGGAGCAATTCTCTTCAATTAATGGCTACTTTTTAACACCATCTACCAGAATTTTGAATTTTATAGAAAATTTTCCTTCATAATGGAATTTCTTAAAAATCTCTTATTTTAGAATAATTGACCGTTTCATTTTAAATATATAAATTGTTAAACCGAAAAAATGTCAAATTTAAGTTAGGGATTTTGATGCTTTAATTGATGGAAAATATTAGATTTTATATGCTTAATGCAACAGCTATATCTTATTTTAAAATCCACCATATGTAGCTTTATTAGATTTTCTTAGATACTGGTTGCAATTCACCGAGTTGCAAGAAGAAAGAGACGATTTGAAGAATTGTCATTCATTCAATTTAATAGATGTTCATGTAGAATTCAAAATCCCACCACTCGCTTTCTCATGTAGGTTCCAGTGCCTCATGAGCCCTTTTATCCCCTTAATGGCCTTTGTACACAAATTATGATCATATAGCAACAAACAAATCTAAACTCTGCTTATCAGTTCTTGGAGTTGATGAACGTTGCTAATATTTGAAAAAAATATGAAATTTATTTAACAAAATTAAATTAAATATATTGTATGACCCTGCAATTATATATATCAGCATAAGAAGTTTATGTAGGAACTTATAAATATGTGAAATAAAATTAAAATTAAATATATAAGTAATATGTAAAATGAAATATATTTATGTTAGCAAAATTTATAGTAATAATAAAGTGCGAACAGAATCCTGATTGCATGAATTATTCAGATGATAAATTTGTACAATTCTTTGACAATGAACTATGTAGAGTAGTTACCATTTTACAGGGGTAATAGTGTGATTATAGTAAAATATGTATTTTAATAATTTTATAACAAAAGAAAAGTAAAAATATCCTGGAGGTCAAATTTATTCACATATTGTAATCAAAGAATACCAATCTAATCTTTATAATTTTTAAATGGGAATACTGCTTTTAATAACATTATTTGAAGCAATGGACTTTGTATGCAATTAATAAAGAAACATCGCGTACAGGAAAAATTTTCTTTTTGTATACAACAATTTATATTATGGATTTAATTTTTCCCTTCTATTTATTTTTATTTTCATATTATAAAAAATATTTTTTATTAAAAATCAGTTCATAATATTTTCACATATTGTCGATTGAAAGCGAAAAATCTGAATTTGTAATAAACTCTTAATTTATTCAATATTCATGAGGACAATTTTACAGAGTTGTTTTTTAAATATGCATTTCATCATCAACATATTTCAAAAGTTCTTTTCATTCGAAATTTCCCGGAAAAATACTCCACATATAATATATAATAAGACGTAAAACCACTTACATAAAGCATAGAGTTGAAGATTCTGTTTTCAGAATATACAACATTTGCTAATAAATTTTATTCATGAGATTCCGAAATATTGTACAAGAATATAAAATGGGCAAAGTGGGCGTATGGATATAAATCTGGGCTTAGGAAATAATTTTCACGATGAAGTGTTTACACAATCGACGTCGTCATGCGAATATATATATTTTTGAAATGAAAGCATCAGTTCTCCTATACTGAAATATAGTTTGGGATGCTTTCATGGAATGGTAATTTTATTTAAATTAACGGCGTTTGGAATTTTGAGTGTCAACTAAAAAACATTTTTTTATTTAACTATGATAGATTAAACTGAGACTAATAAAAGCGGCATATTCAAACTTTTCCCAGTTCTTCCCAAAATATTATTTTTAACCAAGAAAAGCATTTGCTTCAAAATATACTTAGCTTTTGTTATTTATTTCAATAGCACTAAAAAAAATTTTAATAGAAAAAAGTAAATATGAATGTAATCAGAAAAATAGTAAGAAGATTACTATCAACAAATTGTGAAGTTATCAGTGAAAATAATGTACAGTTGTGACAGCTCCAGATGCTATGCTTTTTTGCATACAAATAGATTTATGTAAAACTAAATCTTTGATAAACGTGAAAATGATTATATTAAATTATTTTTCTGTTAAGATATTTTCATTTTCTCTCAGAATTTCCTTGTGTTTTAGTACTGAGTTTATTCATCTATGCAAAATAATGGTTTAAAATAAGAATAAAATATATTTTGCAAACATATAAATAGCAATATATTCTTTGATATAAAAATTTATTACTTTCATAAATCTAAGTAATTTCCAGGAGTTGTTTTAGTAAATATATATATAAACAACTTTAAATATTATTCACAAAACACATTTGCCATTCTTTTATGCTCACACTATTATAGTATTTAATTATGATTAGCATGATTTTCCTTTTCAAGACTGAACGAAAACTTAATAGGAAAAAAATCAAATTCTTTAATTTCTCTTCCAAGCATCTCATTGTGAAGGAACATATTATATATTTATAGAAAGCTTAACACTTTTTTATAAACTTGCATACGAAAAAATGTATGCAAATTAAACGAAATTCTAGTTTAATTATAGCATCACTAACGGAATATCTTTCAGTAAAATTAAGCTAAATTATAGAAAACATTTTGAATTATTAGTAGAGCTTGTAATAAAAAATGTTTTTTTAGCCGTATGACATTTAGTGAATTGCTTTGTCAAAGAAATAATTAAATTGCATATTGTTCTTTCTTTACAAAATATGTGTCATACCCAGTATGAAATTCTATATTTACTATCATGCGATAATATATTAATATTCTTTCACTTCTTTAATTTTTTCCTTTTCACTCTTTATGAAAACATTTTTGTGAGTTGCAATATTTTGTTATGAATTATAAAGTCATAAAGTCTATTTTTTTAAAAACTATTATTCATAAAAATGCCTATAGACGTTCTTGGCTTTTAAATATTTACCAGGAAACTCTTATTGTTTCTTCTAATAATTCTTGTTGACAATGTTATTTGTGTTAATGTCTGAAATAGTTGTGAAGAGAATGTTTTGCTCTCAACATATGTTGTCAACTGAAGTGAAAAGTAAGTAAAGATCAAGTATCAGGTTATTGTTGCCAAACTATTATTCTATATTTTTAATTAAATCAATTTCATAATAAATCAAGTAGTATATTGATAATTAGATTTGCTATTTGTATATCAACACTTTTAAATATATATCAAAAGAGTTAGTTTACAAATAGCAAAAAAGAACATTAAAGTTACTTTTATTTACTGTCAGTAAATTTAAAACTTAACTGACATTAAATGAGTTAGATACCAGTATCTACTCTAATATCTAATATTTATAAGCCATTAATTGTAGCTTGGTGTAACAAGTATTCCAAAGATATAAAACTGCAAAAACAGCATACAGTAAATACATTAATTTATTTATTTTGTAAATATTTTGATATTGTGTATTGTTTGCTGTAGTAATATTCTATAATTAATTTAAGAATTGGTTTTTGGTCAATAATAAATCGGCAAGGTCGTCAAGCAAACAAATCTTATTTTTCACAGTGCTTAACAAATAAATAGTAAGATTCTTACGTTTCTCTTAAATTAAGTAATAAATACTACTTCGGCTGGGCTTAGCCTGAGTGACGAGGTACCTGGGTCCTAGGACCCTCACCCTCAACTGGAACTGGAATTGGAGTGGTAGACTATAGCTGTTACTGACTGGCATATGATTGGTTGTTAGTTCTTGAATGGGTGGGGCTTATTTAAGAATTATAGTTATTTAAAGAATTAGCTGATTTTTATTAAAATTTAATATTAAAGGAGAAAAATATTATTAGAATTATAAAAAATTTTAGTGGGAATTATTTAGTTAGGATTATTTTATTTTATAGTTCAGAATTTAAATAGAAAGTTTATTATTCAGCATCTTGAAAGTACTGTGTTAGTTTGAATGATTTGTCCATAGGGGACTTAATTTCTCTGAGTTCTTTAATGAGGTTTTTAATAGGTATACCTTTAAAATAGTTTTGATTTCATTTATTAATTGCATTAAATCTGAGAAGTTTTCAGTTAGTTCTGTATTGCACATCAGAGGAGTTGGCTCTGTTTCTTGAACGGGGGAGGGGGAGGCGGCTCTCGCGCACGAGATTCCAGGTCTCACAGTATTGGATTTTATACTGTTATAATTAACAGTGCTAAATTTATTTGTTTTTGGAGCTTTTGGTTTGGGGCAACCCTTGTAATTAACAGGGTGGTCACCCTGGCAGTTAGAGCATTTAGGTGTTTCTAATTTATCATGGAGACAGTCCCTGGTGTTGTGTGCTCCTGCACATTTAACGCATTTTGATTTAATGTGACAAGTGTCAGCTGTATGAAAAAATTGTTGACAGTTGACACACTGCATCACCGAAAGTAATAAATACAGATTTCTTACCACTTATAAAAATGTATCTAATGTGCATGAAGAAATATAAATAATAAACTGAACAGAAGGACATTTAAGACATTGTAAGCTAAAAATACTACAACAACCTTGCTAAAATCTAATATTAAGTGAAACAAATGTTCTATATTTCTATATCCAGATTATGGAAAAAACTAGAGTAAGTGAGGTTTTTAAAGATAAAAGCACACAATGAACAATATTTTGACTAGAAAGGAAATTTCGTCAGAATGACAATATTTTCATGATGAAATTATGATTTATAGCTCAAAACAAAGCCACAAGATTTTTAAAAACTAAAATACCACCGAAAAATCTAATCAGCAGTAATTTCAAAACAATTTTTAGCTATATAGCTATTTGAGATTATTAAAAGTATCTCCATTTGTTTCCTTATATTTTGAATAAATCTACAATTTAATATATCAGTATTTAAATTTAGGGGATATTTAGAATTTATATTATTTTTATTTGTTTTGCGCTTAATATGTGAATTTTAGGAAATATTAAAGTCCTTTCCTGATGCAAAACCACATTTCTTGATACAAATAAACGAGTTAACCAAAATACATTTATTAACAAAAATTAAGAAAAAAAAATTATTGTAATTATAACTGGAGATTTGTAAATCCTTATGTAACAGCATTGCTGATACTTGAATAATGACAGTAGAAACGAATTAATTTTTGCTGTGAATATGTTTCATGCATTCTATTGAAATATTTAAAGTCGCTAACGTTTTTGGAACAAGATTTTTTGTAGTTTGAGAGAGAACCATTTTAGATCAAATATTCTAAAATTAGAAACAGAATTTTCCTAAGTAATTATACAGTTTACTTTTACATAAGGACAAAATCTGACAAGAACAATTGCATTCAGTATATTTCAATACTTCTAATATCATCTAAATGCATATATAGTTTAATCATATGAGCACTAATGGTCTGATATTCTTACTCAAAGTTTCTTACCATATGTAAAGACAAACCTTTTTACTTGATGTTAAAATGTATAAAATCAAATTTTAATTTCTTTTACCGACAGGTTTTTAAAGTGTAAGTAAATAACAATAACATTTAAAGATACTTAAAAAAATTAGTTTCAGTTATTATATGTACAAATGATGAAATCTTTTCCTTTGTAAATTAAAATTTCACTTTAAAATATAACGAATGATTTATATCATATAAAATAACACAAAAACAGATAAAATATAGGTTTCAACATTGTTAAACTTGACTGTTGTAATTAAGAGTGTTTTGTAGTATAATTTATTAAATAATTTGATAGCAATTTAATTTTTAAACTTGCTAGTGTTCCAGAAATAACAAGTATCCTGTACATATAGATATATTTTAGGGTTGTAACTTTAGAGAATGTGTCGTTTTTGCAAATAATAGATAATTTTGCTTCAACATACTTCTCAGTATTTTATCGTAATTATTTGATAAAAAAACAATGACGTCCCTTTCTATCCACGTAATCAGAAAAAATTATCTCTGATGGTACATAAATACGAGACTTTTAGAGACCATGATTACTCCTACTACACTCTGATAATAAAGTACAGAAATTTTGATTGGTTTCTCTGTAAATAAGTATTTTAAATATTAATATAAAATTAAAAGAAACAAGATTAAAGTTAAAATAAATAAATATTATATCAAGTATTAAATAAAAAATATATTAAAAATTATACATTACTAAATCCAAAATATTTTAGTAATTGTTAGACAAACCAATATATAAAATTATAAAAATAAATACACTTTTCGTAGTGTACGATGCAAATTCCAAATAGGTACAAGAATGTGGAAACAAAATTTCTTCTTTTGTCCAAAAGTGAAAAGAAAACTAAAAAATTGTGGGTCGACTTCTTTCATTTGACAGGAATGGTTTTAAGACACGTAAAAGCCGAATGATTGTGTAAACGATTAAAAAGAACTTACGCACGGTAACAGGACATTATGAATATGAAAACTATTTTTAATATTTTTTTAGTTCATATGTGAACTCGCAGGTATAAAATTGAAGAAAGATTATTTCTCTCATTGTCTTTTATAGTTTCATTAAAATATTTAATATTCATTATTAAAATCGCCGAAGAATTGTAAGGCAAATATTTAAGGATGTCTTAAAAATATGTCTGGAAACTTAAAAATTCATTTCTAAAATTTTATAAAGAATCTAAATTGCATCTCATAACATGAAGAAAAAAACTGCTTTTTTTATTCTAAACTTCTTTCAGTTTCTCTCATTTCCCAAAAAGATCATATGATAATCTGTTTCGTAATATAAATAGTAAATAGACAAATTTGAGAATAAATTTGAAATTTGATAGAAATTCTGAGCTTTTTTGTTTCCTGGAAAAGTAAATGTTTTATTATTTTACTTACTTACGTAAAGGTTATCTTGAAATTCATGAGTATTTGAATTATTTCATGAATTACTTACTCAGTTTGATATATTTATAGTCTTTTATTTCATAAAACTATGCGCATTTATTGCTAAAATCTTCTTTCAAATGAAATAATTAAAGCCAAATTTTTAGTAAATTAATTCACTTCCAGAAATAAAATAATTAAAACTAAACTGAACTATTATTACAATATAAACTAAATGTATTCTTTTAAATTTCATGTTTTCCTATCTAATATTGAGAACGCACTTTTTACACCTTAATAAATTCTTTTAAGCACCCTCTGGCTGTCATCTGGAAAAAGGATAGTCCATAAAGATTCGGAATCGACGGAGAAATTTCCTATCAAATTAGGACATGAAGAGCAGTGCATGTTCTCCATCTTTAAATGGTCATCTTTCTAGACTAATGCCATTTCACTAACCTAAAGAGAAATGACGAACTGTAGTATAGTACGTAGTTACCATAGCAACTGCTCATTTATAAATGCATGGATCCGTTGCCATTATACAATGAATCTTATTGTAAGACCTTATGTAGCAGAATTATTCAAATTAAATTTAGTGATCAAATTACTTTCCGAGAAGATTTCTAGCATCTATATAAGTGTAAAAATGTCCTTGTTATTTCTTATATTTTTTATCATTTTTGTTAAGCAAAATTTGATTTAGAGCCAATATTTTTGTCATGAGATGTATTAAATAGTTCTAGTTATATATATATATATATATATATATATATATATATATATATATATATATATATATATATATATATATATATATATATATGTATATATATATCGTACATTTTATGGTTACAGATTTATTCAAAATTGCTTGGAAAAAATTGTGGAATTTAAAAATTTACATATTTAGAACTTACTAGAGTTTATTTTAAGAGGGCATTATTTAGTGCATCTGTTCTGAAAATGATGCATTTTAATAGTGCATCATTTTCAGAACTTTTGAGAAGTAACACGAGTCTGATAAATGAAATATTGTTTTTAAACATTTCTCAGAAGAATGGAATTAAAAATTGCATCACAATTTCTATTATATGAATCAAATTTAATTTAGAAATCTATTGACCTTTCTTGTTTCTAATCATTTTTGGTGACCCCGGTATTCATCCGCCACACCTTTATTTATGGTAATCTATAAAGAACAAATTATTTTAATTACTTAGTTCACTTCAAATTCATTACAGTTTTACGGCATTAGTGTTTCTTTATGGATGAATTCAAAAGATATACCTTTATCGAAATTATATTCATACATTATAAAGGCAAGTTTTATGTTGATGTAATAATATAAAGGCATTATGTGTACTGTAAAACACCGGAAGTCTCACAAGTTTTGATATAAGATTTTCATCTTAAATTTTCTTATTGATAATTTATGATTTCCGTGAAATTGAAAATTTAGATATTAATTTTACCCTTTATATATATATATATATATATATATATATATATATATATATATATATATATATATATATATATATATATATATATATTTAAGCACTTTACGCAGAAAGTTAAATTTTTATAAAAGAAATAATTGTGGAAACATAACTTTGTATAATATTTTGCATATTATTTTAAAAAATTGAAAATAAATTTTTAAATTGATTACAAAGATATTTGAAGGACCAGGTATTCATATTTTCGTATTTTATTTAATTTAAAAACAATTTTTTCATCCAGTTTATAAATAAAGTTCATGAAATTTTTACATTGTAAGTTAGGACTTTTAGTTTAATATAATCGAAGTTAATGTGAGAAACAAGTAATAAAGCCACTGAATGAATTTCTGTTTATTATGAGTAAAACAATTCATCCTTAAATTAGAAAATTTGATAGTTAATTATTATGGGACTAATAATCCTAAAATACTAGACTGAGTACACTTTAAAAACATTTTAGTTAGAAAACTTTAGCTGTTTCTTTGCGTTTCGTTTAGTGATAAACAATTATCTCAAATCTTTCGGGAAAATTTTACGGGCTAAATATGACGAAACGCTTATTAATATTTCCATGCATCTTGCACTGCCATCTATTGTCAGAAAGTTAAGAGTTTTCTTATGCTCTCTCTCTTACAAAGGTTTACGTTAAATTTTTGTTCACTGGTGTTCGATACTAAACATGAATAAGGAAGGAAACTGACATTTTGGGTGGGGCTTGTGAAAGGGTAAAGGCTCTAATCTTATTTAATGGCAAGTTTCTCTGACATGTTTTTAATCATTAAATTGTAGATTTACAATTGACGACATATATTTTTAAACATAATAAGAAAAATATTTGATTTTAGACTTTTCCGTGTGAAGATAACAGTATACATTTGGGCCTTAAAGTATTTCTTAATCCATAAAAATGTTAACATTTCCTAAATATCGCAGCGTTATTGCATGCATGAATTAGAAAAGATTTTGGAATGCTATTTGTATATCAGAAGCACATTTGAATTCATATAAATAATTTACAATGAATAAAAGAATGCATTACTTTGATGTAAATACTTTGACAACATATACAAAAAATATTAACTGAGATAAATTTTATGAGTTTAGTTTTATTAATTTTTTAAAGAGGATTATCGAAAATCTTGTTCCAATTTTGTAAAACATAAAATTAAATGTTATGAATAGAAAAATGCTAACTTAAAATGATATTTTTAAAATATTTGTATCCGAAATTTTCAAATTTCATTTACAAAAAGAATTTACAAAATCTTGCTTATGAATATTATTTATTTAAAAAAATTCACTTTTCAATGGCATATTTAAAGATTAAGCAAATTAATCGTAAATTGTATCGACTAATTTATTTTCATTATTTGAAGATTTTAAAAGGAATTTATATTATCTTGTCATTCAACATTTGAGAATTGACCTACCCTTTTATCCTAGAATATATATATTTTAAGAAGAAATTACATTATTCTCTTCTTACATTGTAAAATCATTTAAAAACAATCCAATGATTTTTTTATTATAATAAAAGTAATTTCAAATTATTGGTGAAAAAGAATTCAGAATATTTTAAAATCCCATTGCACATATATTACATTCTATGTTTTAAAGTGATTAATTCTCGGTAAAAAAAAACTTTTTAAATTTTCTCATTTAACAAAAGTTTAACAAAAACTTCACTGGGAATCAAGCTTGTAAATCTAATCATTAAATTCTGAGGATTAATACCCTATTTCAACTTTAATTCTACAAATCTAATTTCTTTTCTGGCTATAATTAAAGTAAAAACAGAAGTTATAAATATTAGATTTAAGAAATTCATTCCTTATGCACATCCATCAGAGAATCAATGCTCAAGGAAATGATTATAATATGATAATAAGGAAATATCTGTAATCTATAAATGTCAATCAATGTGAATAATCAGAAAATATTTTTAATATCTTTATAATCTTTTAAATATGATTGTATCAAATAAAAATGTGTTTGAATCATATATTACTAAAAAAATATATTTCTATAGAGTTTTTCGGTATTTAATAATAAGAAAATTAATAGCTTAACAATAACTTTTTTTCTTAAAGTAGTTCATCATTTATATTTTCAACACATCGAAACTAGAATCTAGTATGATGAACGAGAGGATTATTCTTCTGAAAACTTTTTCTACTTCACAAAAGAAGACGTATCACAACTCTGAATGTACAAAAGAGTGAAATCTTTAGATGTAAATCAACATTCTGAAACATGCATTATTTCTTCCCGCTTGTATTTTAATATAAAAAGAAAGCAAGTAATTCAAAGGAAGATATTTCGCAGCTGCAGCATTTTAAGTACGTCTCAACAAGCTTATACTTAAGTCCTTTGCATTTTCATTTCCGTCAAAGTTATAATTATAATCAAAAATAAAGTTTAAACTAAATTATATTTTTAAAAGAAATCTATCGTCTTAGTATAATTTTAGTTTTTTACATGGATTTTATTCTATTTTCGGAGAGACATTTTAATAAGAAAAAACTGATTTTGATAAATTAAAATTTTTTATGAAAATGCTTGCACCATATTTTAATTTAATTGGCTTCGTATATGAATCATTGCACATATTTGATTCGTTAACACTTCATTTTTTAATACTATTGAACCTTATGTTACAGTATAATAATTATATTGTGATATAAAAATTAAAACAATTACCATGAAAAGTGTTGTCGAAATCAAAACTCAAATTCTAATATTGATAAGGAAATTCAATGACAGAACTTATTGTGGCAACATCTCTATATTGTAGAAATAAGACTAACCTCCACCTCCTCCTTCCTTGTACATATGTTTTGTGCATTATCTTTTTCAATTAAGGCCATCCGGCCCTCTTCCAGCCACAGTGAGTCCCAACAGAACCCCTTTTGCCCCTTCGGTTTGGACAGTCCACAAGAGCTCTACTCACACGCCCTGGCCAAGTTCTGAGCCTGGGTTCCCTCCATGATTACTGTCCGACGTAGTTCTCCACCGTATACCTTCGGGTGGGACGGTGCTCTTTGGTAATGTTATTACCAAAGTTATTGTTATATTGTAGAAATAAGCTATGAATAATAAAGAAGTTTCAATTTTACAATTTCTAATATTACAAATAGGTAAGGAGGAATTGCATTATCTACGCTATATATGAAACATATAATAGAAGAGAATATTTCAAATAACAATTTTTAAATTAGGTTCTAGTTTTTGATATTTAAAACAATGGTTTAAATTCAAATTAAATCATATAAAATGTATCATTTTATATAATACTATGTCACTTATTCTTTACTTGCTATGCTTAATTTCATTTCAGAAGCACACTAAGCAACTGTACATTGGTTTATTCAGAAAACATCAATGTTATTCATGATCAAATACGTACTTCTATTCATAAATATGAGTTTTAATAAGTTAAATAAAATAAATAACACGAATTCTCTCAAATTCTACACGACGAAAAATGACTCTAATAACATAGTTATTAGAATGTTTCCTCGCTTAATAATAAAAATAAATATTTAAAGCCATCAAAAAATAATCTGCTTTTTTACCACAAGATGGTTCGAAACTGTTGTTCTTAATCCTCAAGGCAAAGAGAGCCCAAAGAAATGTAGACGGAAAGAATTTTTCAAAAAGAAACAAATTCTTATGATTTGGTATTTAGTGATTGAATAAGCTGATTTTACACTGTAAATTCTGCATACTGTCAAATACGAAAGTCAAATTTCTCGTAAAATATTTATAATTTTAAACAAGTTTAGAATAAAAATTTATAATCCATGTTGTCAGACCTACCAATGATTTAAGAGCAAATGTAAATAAAATGACTATTTTTGATGTTTTTTTGTTTTTGTTTTTTTTAACTAAAGCATACGTTTTTGTAGTCTTAACTTTTGATTATTTAAATTTTTTTTTGTATTTTCACTATTGGGAATTTAGACTTTCGTAAATACCTTCTTCAGATTACAATTTTTCACAGAAATGTTTTTGTTTAATTTATTTTGCTTTTAAGTGAAGGAAATTTTTAAGGAAATTTTGAAAATAACCTGTAAGTCTTCCTTAAAAATATCCTGTGAGCTAAATACAATAATAGTACATTAAAATAATAATGATATTGGTGCTAGTTTCAATAATACATAATATTTTAAATTTAGTTGATTTAAATATTCTAAACCTGTTTAATATTTATAAGTCTGATCATATAAATATAGTGCTTGCATGTTGTATCTCCGAATGATTTTAAAAGCTATTAACTTTCTACATCAAGTTCCGAAAATCCATTTATTTAATGTTAATAATAATTTCATTTTCATTAAGTGATTATTTTAATAAAAGGAATATCCAATCTCCTTAATTTCCATTAAGAAACATCCTCATGTCTTAATTAAACGCTCCTCTCTGACGTTTCAAATAAACGTCTAAGTTCAGTTAAGATGTCTGCTTACAAAAGGAAACATTCGCTTAAGGTTCACATTCTTATGTCTTGTTATCAACCATCGTTCCATTCAGAGTGTCAAATAGCATTCTAAATTTGTCTCAATCCTCTTCGGGAAGGATGTTCTCATTTTCTGCCACTAATTGCTTGCTCAAACACCATTAAGAATAATGTTCTCTATGCTGAGAAAATGAAGGAATTTTACGTTTGTTAAATAAGGTCACATTTACTTTACTATATTTACCTTAAAACTCACACACACACTGTATTTGTGAGTGTGTGTGAGAGAGAGAGAGTTAATCTGAAAAACATAAATCTATATAAAAGTTTTGAATATTTTAATAGCTCAAAATATTATAAAGAAATTTGAATAATTAAATTATACTTACGAATTAGAAATTAAATCAGAGATTAATAAAAATAAATATACATTTATGCACGTTACGTAAAATTTTGAGTATCAATATGTAAATTGCTCTTAATATTTTTTAATTGGCTTAAGTAATTATCTTCCAATAATATTCTTCAATAATGTAAAGTAAGTTTTTTATTAAATAAAATTAATATATTTCAATATTTTTTTTCCGATTAGATAAATATGATATTTTTATTTAATATAAAAATGCATAATGATTCTGAAAATTTTAAACTGTGGAGAAATTTTGGAGTTACTGGAAACAGTTGTTGGTATTGTTTGAGATTTTATATGGTATCCCAATCTTAAAAGTGCAGAATTATTTCATTTAAAAGGAACAAAGTTCAACTTTCACTGTATAACGAGTATAATGCAAATTATTGAAATTACTTGACAGCGTATTCGATGAAATTTCAAAAATTTCCAGGAAGTTGTCCTTGAATATAAAATTTGAAAGTTACCAATTCAAATTTAACTAAATTATCAATCTTTATATAAAATATATATTGAATATTCAAATGTTATTTTTTAAGTAAATTATCATGAAGTGAATTAACAATGTACTGTAACTGGCTAGAAATCGAGTTGTTTATTCATTCGATTTTATTTTGTTATAATACTTTTTGACTTTTGAATTAATCAACTGTGCGTACTTTTTAATTTGAAGTAATTCCTCCTTTATTCAATTTCAGTAATCCTCATATTTATATTATGCTAGAATTTCACAAATTCATCATGAATAATTTTTTATATTTTTAACTTTATTATATTTTTTAAAAAGTCTAGAAATTTTCTATTGTGAAAATATTAAATCGCAACAAGGTTGTATAAGAAAGAGTTTTCAAAAAGTATTTTTTTAAAAATAATTAAGAGGAGAGAACATTTAAAATTAATGAATTAACTTATATTTTTAAACTTAAATATAACATTTGTAAACCATTTTTGACAAAATTGTTTTTAAATTTTTTATAACATTTTGTGTGAACCTATAAAATAACTTTTACTTTATTGTATAATTGAAGGTTTTCTTTGAAAATATGTTCCAGTTATATTTTTCTATCTTAATAAATGCTTACAAGAAAGCTAGATAATAGTATAATACGATGTAAGCGACATCGCGACTGGAATTGTCTAGTGGTATTACAAACGGGAAATAAAATTTTAGCATATTGTTGAAGTCAGTTTCATCGAAGTTTTGACTTTCTTATAATAATTCGTAAACATGATCAACATAATACGAAGAGAGGAACTCAAAATTTTCATTAAATAAATCATAATATGATACTTTCAGAATTTATACTCAAAATAATCCAATATTATTAAAACAAATTTGTGGAAAATGTTTCATATAAATTTCGTACTTTTTTTATAGTTCTTTTTTACATTCTTCAATTGTGAACTTTTAATTAATGAAGGAAAGTTATTAGAGAAGTAAACTTTAATGGTTTCAGAAAGGATATTAATGTTTTGATTAAAATTTTATTTTAAAAATTTAATTACTTCTTACCCTTTTTTTCCAACAACATTTGCACACTGATGTCATAAGCTGGTTCTTGATAACAATGACAAAAACAATTTATGTGGAAAATAAAAGCTAAATGTAATAATATTTGTTTATATAAATACAATAGTTGAAAATATGAAATCCAGTTACTTGTACAAATGGCAGGTTATAAATTTTTTTCACTATATTCAATTCCCTTTTGAAGATTCAGTTTTAATAAAAATTAAAATTTTAAAAGTTTGAATCGACATAAATACTCTTGAAATTTCTTAAAATAATGGCCAAAATTATTTTAAGTTTGTATATTTTGAAGTGTATTCATATATTTTTCCGAATACAATCTATTTTCTAAAATCATTAACGAAAGATTTAATAACGAATTACAAATTCGTGTGAATACATCAAAATCTCTCTCATTTTAACTATTTACATTTTTTTTAAATATTGAGTTAAGATGTAGTATTTGTACTTTTTTTACATGTTACAACTATTTAATATTGTTTACAAAGTCAGAAATATATAACAAACATGTTTTATCATGCTTTAAGAGCACATTACAAACATCTTAAAGAGAGAGTGCGTGTGTGAGAGAAAACGTGTGAGTGAGAGGGAGAGAGCATGAGAGTGAGTGAGTGAGTGTGTGACACAGAGTATGCGCATTTGTGAGAGAGAAATTGCGTGTGTGCGACAGATAGAATGCGTGTGTGTGACAGAGAGTGAGTGTGTGAGAGAGAAAACGTGTGAGAGTGAGCGTGAGAGAATGAGTGTGTGTGAGAGAGAAAGAGCTTAAGTATATTTCAAGCTTTTTGGTAAAAATCACACGCTAGGATAATATTGATAGGATAAGGATAATATTGATACACTTTCAATAATCATTTTCATAGCTAAACTATTTAATTCAGGGATTTAATTTATTGCAGCACATATAATAGAAATCATAATAAGTGAAAGTATAGTTTCATAATCTTCGAAACAACAGCTGTATTGTTAAAAATAATAATTCATTACAAAAATTTAATTCATCAACATTAAGCAAATGGAAATGTCAATCTCATTAACTACAGGATCAAAACCTTTCACAGCTGCAATTAACGCAAATATTCAAACAATGCGTCTAACAACGAAATCGCTTTATCCACATAGTTTCCCATCCGACTTCCTATTGTCCTTCTAAACAAGCGAAGACCTTAGATCAATAGTGGGTGGTCAGAAGAAAATATCGGAAGTGCTTAATGAGTACATTGATTAATCGCCTTGAAGTGACAGCTCATTCTATCTCAGAAAAGGTTATTAAAATTACAAAACTACAGTTTCCGTAGCACTACTACGACCTTTGACATTCAAGAAAATTCCACAGCTCTTACATGTTGCCTCTTTCTGAATCATTTGCACTGATTCAAGAAAATTCTAGGTTCTTTTTATAATGTTGTCACAAAATAAATAAAAATTGATTTTCTAAATTTACATTTCCTTAAAGTAATTGGGGTGCATCACTCATTTTGTCCTTAGATTAGTCACTGTTATAAATAATTGGTTTCAAATTTTGGTTTTTATCTGTAGTAATTTAAGTAATCCCTCATTCAAAGATAAACTCTTATTTCCTAACCATTAAAATAATTTTGTTTTAAGAAAATGACTAATTTAAAATTACAACATGTCTTAATACTATCTTTATAGTTACTATTATAAGATTTATAACTAATTGCATATATTTTGAAAATTGAATAGCAAAAAATTAATTTAAATCGTATATTAATATGTTCAAACTATTATTCCTGATTTCATATTCTCCTTAGTCTCATAGCTAAAAATTAAAGTACATAGTTTTTATTTTGAGCATATAAGTGAAATCTTGAATTAGTGAAATAGTCGCTTGAAAATTCATTTATTTTTATGACCAAACAATAAAACAAACTAATTAATGTAATATTTATAAAAGATAAAGCTTTAATTAGTTTTCCATTCCTATTCACTATTATCTCAAACCTTAGAACTAGCATAATATTTCATGTGTTAATTTTAATGGAATGTTATTAATATTACCTGCATTAAAATTTAAATAATAGAATTCGTTTTTCTCAGTTTTAAAATATACCTTTTAAATTAATGGTTTATTCCTGTAGTCTTTTTACAGGTAAATCAAATAGAAAATTTAACATTAAAATAGGATTACTGCAAATATTTTTAATATGGATGATTTACTACAATGAGTTGTTTTTATTTACACATACATAAATCTTATACTTTGAAAAAATAAATAATTTTGCTTCACATTAGCTGAATATTGTAATCCTTTTCCGGTGCATACATTGCTACATTCATCTGTTAGGTTTAACATTCCCATAATTTTGTCTAGAAAAAATTCACATGTATAGTATACAGTATTTATAAACATTCTATCACTAGAAGAAAAACTTGATTATCTTTCCCAATCTTCAACCAACTTGAGAATGAAAATAGCAAAACATCTTAAAATGAAAAATAGGCATAGGAAAAATTTATTTTTAGCCTTTATAATTTCAGGTAATGCCCTTTTTTAGTAGAAATCACGTTTTTAATAAATTTTAAACTCAATTTACTTCAGCTTGTTTAATTTCTAATATTTTTGTTATCTATTGAAATAAAAGTGGCTTTCCTTGAAAAAATCTATATTCTATTATCAGTCCAACTAAACAAGAGGTTAAGAAAAACGCGCGAAACAATAAAGTTTCGATCATAATTATTCTTTAAAATGCCTGATTTTGCAAACCAAAGCATTATTAGAAGACTCAAAAAGTATAAAAAAACAATGCTATATATGTACAGAATTAACAAATTCATACTACAGAGTTTCTGAAGAAATTATATCCCTAATTTCTTTCATTCCACGCCACCTCCCTGTATTTGTAAACTTCATCTTATGAAAATTAAAAAAAAATTCTGATGATCAAAATCTACATAGATTACAGACATTGAACGACAAATTTGTCCAAACATTTTAGTCATTAATACTGGGACAATGACTTACTTACATAATTTTAGTATTTATATAAAAAATAAACAATCTGCCGAGTGCATAAAAGTTAAAATTACACGACTCAGTTTTTAGTTTGATGTCACATTGAACATTGAATTTTATAAAAATGATAATGTTATATTAACACAAAAAAGTCCTTCCCCAGAAGGTATCTGAAGTCAATCGTGACATCAATAGCTCCTATGACATCTGTAACTTAACATTCTTGAATATTATCCTTCGTGATGATTTGCATCACAAAGACCTAAAACTAGTATTGCTCCTGCTGGTTATGCTAAGAAGTTTTCAGAATTTGACTAACCTTAGAGCAATGACAACTGAACAAGTATTTTATCATTACAATATTACGTTATTTTCAGGTACCTTAATTGACAGTTATTTTTTGACTTGTACACTTGTGACCAGATATGTCCTTTTGTGTTAATTATGATAGCAACTGTTCCATAGAAAGCTATAATATTACCATATCTATGATTAAGTTTTACAGTAGTCTTGTCAGGTTTGCAATAGTATGATTAAGGGTGACAATATTAATCATTACGTTGTTATCAGTAAAGCGCGTAAAAAATTTTGCGAATATTGTTATGAGGAAGATTTCAGTAAGCAGAATAGATAAGAAAAGTAAAACACAATTTCTACTATAGCTGTTAAAGCAGATAGGCAGCACTAAAAGTATCGGTATGGATTGTTACTTTTTGTGTGTATCACATTTAATTTTCACATTCTTTAATAACTATTATTTTTCTTGTTGTAATACCGTAGCTGTTTTAAGTCTTCTGTACCTGTGATGCTAACTTTAAACGAGAAAAAACTAATACATTATGATTTGATGCATACTTTTGTAAAATGTGTATTTTTAACACATTTTATTTAAATATCTCCTTGTTTTTGCAATTTATCATGATGTATCACACTCAGTTTGGAAACCATTGTTCGCTATTCATTCGAGATTATTAAATACATCTGAGCTATTATTGCTAGCAGTAATACCAATATTTTGGACTAAATTTAACACTTGTATTATTAATAAAATTAATATAAATGAGCTTTAAAATTGCATTAAATTTACACTGAAAATAGTTTTAACTTAAAAGTTATTTTTATAATGACACAAACAGTATTCTTCGATTACTAAATCTATAGTTTTATTTAATTTTTTCAATAAATTCAGCTTTTTGATTTACAAACTTTAATGGTATGAATGAATTTTATCATCTTACAAAGCAATTTGCGATTGTCAGAAAAACTTGTTAATAGAATTTCATAAGCCTATATTTTATTAATTTTATCCAAAATATTAAAACAATTGTATTAAATACTGATCTATTATTTCATATTTTCCAATACAATAAGATCGAAATTAATATTCTTATTATTGTTACCAAGATTATTAAAATGAATCGAGGCTTATTAAACAACTATAAATCCTTACATAACATATACAAATTCAGATTCCAAAATGCTTTTTTGCTATAATATTTATTAGAATGCTATAATATTTAACTGCAAAAATTTCACATTCTTCTGTTGAAAATGACCGTTCAAAATTCAAATAGTTTAAAGAATCTTTTAAATGCTTAATGAATTTTCTTTAAAATAAATTTAAGCACATTTACAAATATACTGTAAATTTAATGTAAACTCAATCATAAAGCATTCCTTTTTCATCTAAATTATATTTAAATTACAGATACATAATTTAATTTTTAAATATTTGTAGCGCAGCAAATGATACAAAGTAAAAAAGACAAGCAAGATCGCAATAGTTTTCCTTGAAAGATTATTTTTTATAAGTCATATGAAAGAATATCAAATTTGCACAAATCAAATATTAATTATGTGTTCACTGTGTAAATTATTTCAAGTTTAAAAAAATCAGGTGATGCTTTTTCTGCACAAAATAAAAAACCTATGAATTTCTACAATCCTGCCAGCTTAAATACCCATGTGGTAAAACACAATTCTTTCATTATCAGGAAAAATATAAAAAAAATTTTTTTTCGTTCGTGTTTATATCTAATGTTATAAGAGCTGCTAAAGGTACGAAGATTAGGAGGAATAAAAGAGGCATATATTTTCTCGTAAATTCTTTCTGACTAAATGCACTTAAAATTTAATTCTGCTTATACAAAGAGATTTACACATATTTAATGCTGAACTAATTTTAAAGGCCTTTTGAACTTAACAATATAATATCTTTTCAAAACGACTTTTCGAAATTGTGTGCCGTATTATCGTGATATGATTGAAAGAATCTAAAAATCTCACAAATATCTACTCCAAAAAACTGTATTGAGGAAACATTAATCTGTTCACATAGTAGCCGAACTGGCAACCGAATGGTTAGCGCTCTTGCCTTCGGTTCAACAGTTCGTGGGTTCGAATCCCACCTTGGGTATGGATGTTTGTAGTGGTTCGGAATACACTTTGAAACCGTAGGTCTCTGTCTAATTAGCCCTCATGTGCAAAAAATGACCGTTGAGCGAAAAACAAAACCAAACTGTTCACATAGTAATCTAGTAGTTTGATTAAGTGAAGTTAAGGAACATTTCCGGTTTCCGGTTATAACATTATGAAATATTTTGACTGTGTATGATGTACAGTATAAAGTGTAAAAATTCAATTGAATGCCTGGCAAACGATTAGAAGATACAGTTGTCTTTAAAAATTATAAAGTAAAAATTTAAAGAAAAAATAACTTTAATAAAAAGTTCTTACTTAAAACTAAACATCTTTTATTCCCATTTTTCAATATTTTAATGAATACTTTTCATAGAATATTCAAAAAAGCGTTTTAGTTTCGTAGCAAGATGAAAGTTTGCATACTCTTATTGTGTTATAATGTATTTTACTAAAAATATTATTTTTTGGTAATATGTGATTAATGTTTTTAGAATATCGTTAACGTAATTGCATTAATAACGTTTTACCCTTTTGTGCGTAACTTTATTTCGCAGGTTTATTTGTAGCTTTATCATAAAATAAATCTGAAAAATGATCAAACTCTTAATGATATTAATTTTGCAATTTTATTCGAATGCTTTGATTAACTAAAGAAAATAAATTACAACTATACTGTTAAAAAAATTTGACAATTTAAATACAAATTTTTTTAGACTTTACTCAAAATGTTTTCATTGTTACATATGAAAAATTAAGATTAATGCTGAGCACATTTTCAGATTTAAATGATATAATTTATGGATTTTGTAGTTATAGAATTAAATGTAAATGTCTGCTTTGGATAAATCTATAAGCCAAATGAAATATTCTAATACAAAGAAGATATTTTTGAAATGAAATATTATTTCCTTCATTTTGTATATGGGTTAAATATACAAAATTACAAATAAGCCCTAAAATCAGTCATTAATATTCAAAATTTAAGACACTTGGAAAAAATAATTTGACTGAAAATAAAACCGTTGTTACTTCAGGGATAAAAATGATCTTTGTTCTGTTAAAATGTATCCATAAATGTAAGAAGTATTTAAAAGGATCTAAGGAAATTAAAAGGGGATAATTTAGGTGCTACAAAATCAAAATACTCTTCCTATCAAGTTAAGTTCTTTGCAATGCTTCAATGAAATTAAACATTAATTTTAATATTAATTAGTTTTTCCCTTTGTTTATAGTTTGAAATTTCCTATAAAAAATTAATCCTTTTAAGGAGAATTCCCTTTTTTATTACTCTTAGTACTATTAGAAAATTATTTCAAATAAAGTTTTTTGTATTTCTGTATGAAATATACCAGGGGATATAAATTTTAAGACAACATAATTCAACTAAATATATATAATAGTTATTACATTAATTTTTAAAATTAATTTCTATAATAACACAGTACTTCGTTGTGTTGGTCTTTTGGTATTTTTCTTACAGTAATGTTCCTTATTTAATTTCTGCGTATCATATGAAGGAGTTTATTATCTGTGTCTTCCACCCATCCCTGGGCGTCAAGTTATTTTGAGAGGAAACTCCCCTTTCTGTCTATCGCGGTATAAATCACGTGACTCATTTCAATTCTTACCCATCATTCAATCTGAAGTCTTTCGTTCGCGAAGATAGGAAGAACACTGGAAAGTCAAAAACGAAACTGAGAAGTCGGAAAACGGCTCCTTTCCGCCCAAGGGGAGAAAAAAAAGTTGCTCGAAACCACGATCGGGGCGACCCCTGGAGGTAAGACATGGTATCTGTGGTGTTGTTTTGGCACAAAAAGGAAAAGGGGAACTCCTTTTCGCTATGGTGATGAGCGCCGGGGTGGGTAGGAAAAACAAAATGAGCGGCGGCATCGTGGAGTCCGGTGTGGACGATGATTAGGCTGGATGAGCCGGAGACCATGCAAGGAACAGTCGTGCGTACAGATGTCCGGCCTTTCCAGCCAAAGGTCCGGTTACTCGGACAGTGGGGGTGGCGGTGGAGGCGAAATTCGAGTGGCCTTTATAGAACTCTTTGATTTAGGGGGTAAATTTGATGCCAAAAGGAAAAGGTGCCGTGAGGATCCTAACGAAAGGGAAGAGGAGGGTAATTTTAAAAGGAGGGTCTCCTCCTGCAGTGCCCAGGAAAGCCTTCTCAAAGGAAGTCAGGGCAAGGAGCGCAGGCAAAAGGAGGCTGCCTGCCGAAAAAAACAACAATACGTAAACAACTTTTTAGAAAGACCACGTGGTTACAAGGCTATCACCTACCATCTGGCACTGTAAGTTTCATTTGGTTTTTATTTGAATTTGTCATTCTATCTCTAGTATAAATCATGGGGTAAACTTCCTGATAGCACATTATTTAAGTCTTCCACTTTGTTAGAAATTAAATTTAAATTGACAGGTAAACTACAAATAGAAAAGCAGTTTTAATACTTTTTGATTCATGTGCTAAATGCGATGACAAAATGTTTGGAATTATGTATTGTCTTCTATTTATTTATATATAAAAAAATAAGTGATTTTATTTTGAAAATTCATTATATGATTTTAAAATTACTATGCAAGTGTTAAATTAACACATAATTAAGATAACTATAACTATGAAACATAATTATTATTTGAATAAGTATTTAGTTTATTTCATCAATGTAAAATATTCACATATTGTAAAGGGTGTAAGACAGCTATTATATAGTTTAAGAATGAAACAATAATTATTTATACTAATTGTAGGAAATTTTTTCTGTAAACATCTTTTGTTTGCAAACATCATTTCATCATGGAATTATTATTATTGATTCATATGTTTAATAATTACTTACTAATTCAATTATTGAAAGAAGAGAAGTACTGGGAGAGACATTAATTTTTTATCAAAAAAATGTTTCCTTAATTTGCATTGAATTTTCAGATCCTTAAAGATGTTTATTCTTTATCAGGTAATACTTCTAAAAAAATTTAGTATGCTTTAATTTACCTCAAATAAAAATTTGTATTTTAATTTTCTTGCATGTTAATATAATATAATTTTTCATTAAGTCTACACTCTGTTTTTCTTGATTAATCATTAGATGAAAATTTCTGTTCTTTTATTCCATAAATCAGTTTCTTCAGCAAAACAGAATTTTATTGATTATTTTTTAGTAATTAATGTTTTTGTTGGGCTAATTGCTAAATATTCAGATTCATTTTATCGTATATAATATAAATTTGTTTTTTAATATTTTCACACTTAGAATTAATTTAAATAATGCAACATTTTATCAACACTTTTTAAGGATTGAGTATTTTCATAAATTGCAATGAATTATTTTTAAAAATGTTTTAATAAGCAGAACTATATAAAAACAATCCTCATAAATCCATTATCTTATTTAAATAAAGCATTTAAGTATATTTGGATGATTGTTGAAACGTTTGCAATTAATCTTTAAATTGTTCGATGTATTTTAACTCACTGATAATTTTTATTTCAATAAATTATAAATCATATTATTTATATGTTAATATTTTTAACATATTTATATTAAACTAAAACTATACATTATCATAAAATATAAAAGATATAAATTTTGTTTTTATTTTTCAATTTATTTTATTAGTTTTTGATCATTATTAAAAAGTGTTGTTATTATATATATCTTTCTAAACACTTACTGTGTTTTATAGAGTGTATATATATTTCCGACAAAGTGGCGTTTTTATGTACAATGATATTTTGTCACGTATCATATAATATGTAAAATTTATCAAAAAAAAGTTATAATATTAATGTGAATTTGTTATTTACTAAGCTATCATAATTTTCAAGGTCATTCATTAAGTTTGCATAAATTTATCATATAAAATGCAGTTATAAAAAGACTACTATTTGATTAGATTTTAAAAAATAAAGCTTTTTTTTATGCTGTCATTCTCAATACTAATCAGAAAATTGTTTTTTTGAAATCGTTCTTATTAATCAAATTTGGAATATTAAGTCTTGAAAGATGATTTATCAATTTTAGATATTAGGAAATAAAGTTCCATTCGAATGAAAAAATTATTGAAAAGAGTGTTGTGTCGAGAACAGTTAAACTTATTTTATTCAAAGTTTTGAATGGTAAATTAATTAAGGAATATTTTCATCTTCATAAATTAAAAATGCTTACTTTCTACTTGTGCAATTTTCTATATTTATTTAAAACAAATATAGTTTCATTCATGCAGTTTCAATTTGTAACTGAAATTTTTTTACTTATTTCATTTTTATAATTAAATAAATAATCTATTGTAAATGCAAATACTTCAACTCTGAATCATCTCGTTAGTGTGCACCTTATGTGCTTCTAAATGTTTAATCAAACACCGTATAGATTACATCATACTTCACATTATTATAACAATACATTAGGAAATATTTTTATAAAAAATTGGACATCAAGATTGTTAAAAAAAATAACATTGATTTCTTTTGTTATAAGTTTTTGGCTAACTACAATCTAATATCATTGCAGAAAAAAATCCTCTATTTTCCTATAATTGATTTTGAAAAAAATTCAATTTTATGCTTTTATACTGAAATTCAAAAACTTTAAAAAAATTTTTAGATGTTTGCCATCTCACGTTATATGATGCAAGACACTTAATATTACGATATTTATATGGAAAGGTAACTGTAAAAACTTAATGGTGTTATATGCATCAAAAATTTTTTGCTCTTAGATGAATTAATTGTGAATACATTTATTTTTATATGGTAAAATATCATATTTAATATGAAAAATTATTAAAATATTTTGATGGTATAAAGTTAGATATGATATAATAATCAATAACTTATTCAATTAATACGAAAAATTTATATGTTTAAATTACAATAAAAAAAATTTAAATTTTTACCATGACATTTTCTTTTTTATCTTATAATTTCCCTCAATTTTTCTACGTAAGTACTCTCGTATATAAATTTGAAGAGTTATCTTTAAATATCAGGTATGAGAAAAGTTTTTATTACTGGATAAAAATTTCTCTTTTGTACTTCTTTTTAAGCCCATGGTCTTAAAGTTATCTTTAAAAGTGACATGATTATATAATTAATATATTTAACTTATTTATGTTCTAGAATTCCATGCCGAAATTATAGGTAATAATTTCTCACTTATAGGCTCACTTAGCATTTTTATTTTTAGATTATTAAATATTAGATATTAATAATAGAAAACATTGTCCATAGTTTCATTAAGAAAATAAATTATTAATGTTATAGATATTTAATAAAACATTTCTACAATATTTGTGCTAAAATATTTTACAAAAAATTGAAAAATTTGATATAAATTCCCTACTTTTTTCTATTAGATAATTTCATATACATTATTATAATAAAGTGTGCATGTTGTTGTTTGTTTGTCGCTCAACGGTCATTTTCTGCACACGAGGGCTAATTAGACCGGGACCTACGGTTTTAAAGTGGATTCCGAACCACTGCAAACATCCATGCCCAAGGTAGGATTTGAACCCACGAACTGTTGAACCGAAAGCAAGAGCGCTAACCATTCGGCTGCCAGCTCGGCGTATGCATGTTAATAGTTATAATTTGTTTACTATATTATATTAAAATTCTTCATAACTCATCAGTCTTTAATAACGTTTTTCTTATATTTAAAAATTAGCTAATTTCTTTTGTTCAAAAATTACCGTAAATTTAAATATTACTTATTCTATAATAAACAGTAGAATATTTGTTTTATAAAGAAAATACAATAAACAAAGAACGTTTATTTTTTCTAAATATTACATCATTAATATGTAACATTTAGTGACTGTTTAAAAATAGATGCATATTAATTATATAAATCTGAAGCGACAAACTGAAATTAAAAAATAATTGAAAAACAAT
Organism: Latrodectus hesperus; assembly: GCA_037975125.1. Taxonomy (NCBI): domain Eukaryota; kingdom Metazoa; phylum Arthropoda; class Arachnida; order Araneae; family Theridiidae; genus Latrodectus; species Latrodectus hesperus. Next base: position 68,640,460 of record CM075857.1, on the reverse strand, counting down.
CCTAACTCTTTCACAAAATAGTGAAAAATTAATGTAATTATTTTAATTTATTATCATTATTTTATCTACAAATTGCATTCAATTTTCAAAATTTTATGGTAGTTTACTTTCAACGACGTAAACTAATAGATTAACTACATTTTCTATTACGTTGATACAAGAGCTATTAAAGTTAATTATTAAACAAATATTTTCTTATTAAAAATACATTTAAATTAATTGTAAGCGTTATTCAATTAATAACCATGATTGCTTTGTTTAATGATTTAAATGAGGAGAAAACGCTGACTAATAAATTGTGTGATCAAAATAACGAATTCGTTTCTCTGTTAATATTAATGTTCTTAGTATGTTTAGTATATTTGTTAATTATTTTTATTTTTAGAATGGAAACTATCTAGTATTAAAAGTACTTAAATTTCTTGTGAAAATAATTGTAATTGGATATTTCATAATTCTGAATAAAACTTTATTACAAAATTAACATTATATAATTAATTATAAAGATCTTTATAAAATTTCAAATATTGTAGAATAAATTAGAGCCATAAACTTTATTTGAAGCCATTCATTATAACGTCTACTTTTAAGGAATGACTTTAAATATATTTTTATTATGCTCTGCTTGAGTTTGTTATTTTTGTTTACGTATTTATTATGGAAACATAATATTAAAGTTTTGCAGTTTATATTGTCAACTTTTTACATCATGTATCAAATTTTATTGAAAATTTGATCCAGCAATGTATAATTTTTAAGGCAATAATTTGATATAACCATGTTCTTAAAAAGAATTATCGGTAACTGAAATATTACCATTTTTCATTTTACACTATTTAAAAAATCCAAAAAAAGTAATGAAATTTGTGAAAATAAATAATATATGATTTTCAGAAATGTATTGGTAAATTTCAAAAGAAGTTAAATTTTTGTCATAAACAATATTAACTTTTGGTTTGTCTTTACTAAACATAAATGCAATAAAGTGCTCATAAATTATGAAGACTTTAATTGTTTAAATATTTAGCAATTTTATTTTTAAAAGAATAATATCTCTCTAAATAAAACTCAAATTTCTGAAATGACTGTAATGTTAACTACTTTGAAAGTAATAAATATTTCCGAAAATTACATATTTTATTCTTACTTATTACTAGTTTTTCAATAGTTTTATTACATAAGAGATTCGATACATTAGAATCTAACAAGGTTAACCAAATTTTAACGTTTTTCAAGAAATACATGAAAATAATAGATTTTGAATACTAGATATGGCTTTTCACTAAAAGTTGCTTTCTAATAACTATCTGAAAACATCGTTAATTATTAATATTTCTACAGAAGGAAAATATAAATTTTTAAAGTTAAAGAAGAAAATACATTGTTAAAATAGTAAATACATACATTGATAAATTGACGTCTATTGGCTTAAGAAGAAAATTATTTTAATGTTTTGATCTCAATGAATACAACAGAGATAATGTGGTTTTGAAAATAAACTTTATATACAAAGAACTGAGTACGTTATGTTTACGCCTTAGAAGCCTGTTAACGTGCTAATTAGGTTGGTTCGCTATAAATAGAGCCAAATTAACGAGTAATGAGAGTTTGCTTTTGTATATAAACTGGCCTAATTTAAGCCCAATTTTTAAAACAATGATTTTGACTTAACGATATGTCACAAAGCAATTAAATTTTGGTTTGATCATTTTACTTGTAGTGGTTTGAAATTGTTCTTTTATTCAGTATAACTGACAAAATGATTGTTTAAATTATTTTCCGAAAAATTGCTCAACAAAACTTAAGAACCAATTTTGATCGATTTTAAATGAAGTTTATAATTCTGAAATATTCGTACTATTAATCATAATTTAAATCATTATGAGACTTACATTCCAAGCAAACTTTCTTGTTTTGACAAAATAGTTGCAAACATGCTAAGGATTAGCTATTTAAAACTGAAAACAAAAACTTTCTTGCATTGGGTGAAAAGAATAAGTTGTAGATAAAAATCTGAAATATGTTCAAAAACTGCATTTGAATGAAATTTTATGTTCAAACCTAATATTAACAAAAATATTTATTTTACAACATCACTTATTAAATGTATTTAATATTTCACACATTAAAATTTGAGAAGAAAGTAAATGCTTTGTTCCAAAATGTTTTATAGATAAAAATTTACAAATTAAATAAGGATTTTGAAATTTATAAGTAACATATTTTAATTTATGCAATTTTAATATATATTTATTATTTTTTCAAATTATTAAAATCAAATAGTGTTTTTTCATTTATTTTCTACCGTAAATATGTATAAAGTAATAAATATAAATTTACGTTGTAAATTCTCAAGATTTTGATCAAAAAGATTTTTTTAAGAAAGTTTAATTAAATAGAACTTAGAACTTTTTCTAAAAGTACAAATACTATGAGAGAAAATACATTTATTTTGTTATTGAAATATTCGGCAAAAATATTAAAGAAAAAACTGATTAAACATAAAAATACAACTGAAATACTGAAATCAACTTTAAACATTATTAACTGAATTTTCAAAAAAATTTTTGACAAAGTTTTTATAAATTACTTTGAGGTTGATAATATTATAATAAAAGAATGTCTGGAGTTAATTAAATATGCCATGCTTGCAATGTCATCTAAATGAAATGAAATCTTTTTGCTTAGCTGGCCAAGTTTAAGGTTTTTTCTTGATACATATTTCTGAATTATATCAAGAGTCAACTACTTTCGTGTTAAACGTGGCAAAGATTATGAGTATCCCAACACATAAGTTGCCATCAATTTCAGTCTTTGGTTTGCAGAAGTAGGCTTTTGTTGGACATATATAATAAAGATACAGCTATAAAAAGCTGTGAATGGAAACATTTATACTCGAGAATTAAGTAATTAGAATATTACAATCATTTGTTGGGCATCTGCAAGAAACAATTTGTTGGGCATAAATATTAAAAGTACAGCTATAAGAAGCTGCGAATGAAAATATTTATACTCGAGAATTAAACATTTAGAATATTACAGTCATAAAATAAAGCACAAGGCAATTATTCTTAAATATTTTGTACTAAATTTCAATGATACCGAAAAAGCATTATAATTATTAATTAACAAACATATTTTGCAAAAATATCAATTAATGTAATTTGATGTTTGCTATTTGTATCATAAAATATTATCAAATTTTAAAATATTGCTTGATATTCAGTTTTAAATATTAACCAATATATTTTAAAGTATAGGCTTTCAGATTTCTTGCAATTTATAGATTTTATGAATATCATAGAAAATTATAAAACTATGCATAGTTTTATTTAAAATTCTAAAAATTTAAAAATTTTGTCATTTAGGGGCCCATAAAACTTTTTTGTAAAATTTCCGTATCATATTAGGAATTCGAATTCTGTGTTGTTTTAAGTTAGTATTAGAAACGCGTGATTCCATAGAAACGCTATTTACTTAATAAAATATGTAGATTTGAGTGCAAGTTATATCGTATTCAAAAATATTCTGTATACTAATGTGAAATACCCTTGAATATTTAATAGAGTAAACTCAAAAATACTAACAAATATATTATTCATAAGCAAATTATTACTACTATTGAGGAATATTTCTGAAATACACTTCTCAGTTATACAAAGTGGCCTATATGTAATATACGACTTTCGATAAAAAGCAATATTTGACTTGTTCTTCATGTATTCAGCATAAACTTTTGGAGAACATAAAATTAGAATAAAGTATAAAATCAATGATAAAAACCATTTCCTGTGAAGAAAAATTCAAAATATACAAAAATTTCGAAACTATTCAAATATGTTTACAAAAATAGAAGTGACTATTATAAACGGGGTTTATTTACATTTTAATTGGATGTTTAATGACAAGATGGCATTAATGAATTGGTGAATCAATATAGGAATACTTTTTAGCGTTGTAATGTTCTATTCTATGTTTGAATGAGATACTTAAAATGCGTTCAGTTAATGGTTGCTGTGATAGTGTGTTAGATTATTTAAACAGAACCACTAATAGTGTGTTTACTCTCAAATGGAAAAAGAAAATATATTAGTTTAAGTACAAGAAATATTTTAAAAAAATAGACTATATTTTGAGGAAAATAGTATATTGATTTGGATAAATATATAGTTGATTTAGAAACTTTTGAGTTTCCTGTTTTTAAAATAAAGATTTATAATAAAAATTTTTGTTCAATGTAAATATTATGCTTTAAATCTATTACATAAATATGATCTAAAAGTATAAAATCTTATCAAACATTTTTTTAAAAATAATGTATTGTTTTTACATTTGTTTAAAATGTTTTTAACACAAAACTTTAGTTATTTTATAATTGTTCTCTTAAACTATTAAAATATCAGGTATTATAATAAGTATTGCTCTTAGTTTTGATATATGTATACCGGAATGCTGAACAAAAAATATAATTTTAGATAGGATATTGCTTTTTATTGAGAGAATCGATATTTTAACATAATTTGAAATAAATTTCTAAACATTTATCTTATTATATTCAATAAATTATTATCTAAACTGCAGTAATTTAACCAAGGAAACTTTTGAGAAAAATGGAATAAATTTATTTTTGAAGTGCTTATTCTTCCTTGAAATCTCCTGAAAGATTTGCAATTATAAATAATTTGATAATTATTTTTTTTACAAATCAAGTATACATATCTTGAGAATAACTGTGTTTTGCTTAACTCTAAAAATTTTATTTAGCGAGTTTAACATTTAATATTAATGCAAGATTAACATTATATTAACTTTAAATTTTATTTATCATAATTAATATAATGAATATTGTAAAACATCAGTGTATAAATTTCTATTTAGTAAGTACCTATTCCTGCAGTAATATTTATCGAAAAATTTTTAAATACTTATAAAATATTTCAGAGTATACTATTGCCTGACCTATAAAAGTTATAGGAATTCCGTTTACTCTCTACATTTTGTACACTTTTTTATAATGTTTACAAAACTGCCAAAATTAATTACCGTTTAACTTATATGACTATTGTTATCATATTTGAAAAAAAGTTTCCATTATAAACTTGTTTCCTTATATCATTTCCATCTCTCATTTTTCTGTAAATGATTTGACACGCTTAGAGATTTAAGATGTTCATTAAAATGTTTTGCTCTGAATTTTTGCTATTAAATAAAATCTCAAATAAAAACTATATCAGTTGTATAAAACCATAAATTTTGAATAAAATTAATTAGATGATTCTCGTCCCAAATACAGTACAGGAAGTAATTTCAGTGTATACCATAACGCAAATTTTCTCTTGAATAAAAATTAAGAAATAATTTACTGAGAAAAACACACCCATCGAAAAATATTAGTTTTACAATTTAAAATATGTGTACGAAATTTTTATCCTCAAGAATTAAATCTATGTGATTTCCCATCTAGTTAATGAAAACACTTATTGGTGAGCAAATCTTAAGATAATGTATTTGAAAATGTTAATGTGTACTACCATGTGCTTTACTTTATTGCAATATTTCAATTCCTAAAAAGCATTTTAATGCAAGTTTAACAGTTTAAAAAATGTAAAAACGTACTGAAAATGAATTTTCAGGACAATTACAAGAAATAAACAAAACATTTTAAATAAAAATGCTTACATCTAAAATTCAAATAAATTTCATATATATCAAATAATACATTTTCTTTCAATATTAAGATTTAATTGATATTTTGCTCATAATAAATAAAGTGAATTCATTCATTGAATAAAAGTTGTTCAACTAGGATTTCTTTTTCAATGAAAATTCTATAGAGTAAAAGCTTTCATAAACAAAAATTAATATATATATATATATATATATATATATATATATATATATATGAAGAGTATGGTAAAAGAATGATAAAAAATATTAAACTTGTGTTAAAAGTAAAACATTTTAATTTATTTGAAAATGTCATAGATATTTTTAAAACATTGCTTTGTTATTTTTTGTGTTATTTGCAATTTAATGACATTGTTTCCTTCATAAATTTTTTACATGCACCTGCTTTACAAAAAATAAGTATTTATACTTTGCGTATAGCATATCTGAACAAATCATTTTATTACTTCAAATCATTTTTATTAATTCAATATTAAAAAAATGATAAATATTAAAAAATTAACAAATATGAAATACATAGTGTCACTCAAAAAAATTTAAATAAAATTTTAAAAAGGAAAATATAACTTTTTGGCATAGCTTTAAAAAATTAAATTCTTATACAGTTCACGGCCTAAATTAGTTTGTTGTTACATTAAACTTTTTTCTAAAAGAAAAAATAGTAACGTTCATTCATCCAAATAAATTCAAGAAATATGATAGCTAATAATACCTTTTAAATGAATATTAGAATTTCTTTTTTCTTTCTTTCTCACCACTATTTTCCAAGAAAATGAAAAATAATTAGATCCCAAAAGTAATCATACATTTCGAAGCACTTATTTCTTGAAAGAAGAAATTTTCCGCCATAAGATCGATACTGATGGTAAAATATTCCAAGTTAATCGACTACAAAATGAGATTTTTTTTGTATTCTTTATCACATTCCTGTAATTGAGTAGTGCCCTCGTTGTCAAATGTCCGAAAAAATGATATAAAAAGGAACTGAGGAAAAAAAATTTTAATATTATCTCTTCAAATACCTTTAGATTTTTTTCACTGTAGAAGTCACGATATATGAACATGTAATGGAAAACTGTCTTTGGAATTCCCAGGGAAATATCCTTAGAATCAAATTGTTATAATGAAAATCGGTTCATTTTTTTCGATTCACTTTTATACTCGAACATTCACGTTTTGAGAATACTTTTATTTTTTTTAACATATATATTTCATTTTTACTTTATATTATATTAATATGCGTTTTACTTATTGTTAGAGAAATTATGTTTTTGTCTTGAGTGTGAGATTGAGGTGTAAATATATTTTTGTTTAAAACACTATTGTATAAATAAAAGGATCCAAATTTAATTTTATCAAGCAAGATTTTATAGAATAGTTCATAAAATCAAATTTCTAGTGATTTAACAGAACTGGCAGCCAAATAATTGACTCCTTTATCTTAAGTTCAATATTTGTGAGTTCAGTTCACGTCAAAACGTGAATGTTTTTAATACTTTAGATTAGTCATTACACAGTAAATACGATTTTAATTAGCTCTCGTGAAAAATAAATTACCTATGAGAAACTAAAAAACAAAATCAGTCTGGTTATTTAATAATATCGTGGTAATTATTATACTGTTATGGTAGGCACCTATATTTCTACGATATTTGATTTAGTGAGAGATAAAATTTATTATTTTATAAAAACTATTGTTGGGCGTTTATAAGAGGAAAAAAATTTTTTGAAGAATTCAGTATTTTCTCACCCTAGATATGGACGGTAATATTAAAGACATGTATTTTTATATACTCTTGTTTCCAATATCACCAATATAAAATTAAATTTTACTTTTTAGTTCAAATTATAAACTTAATTTTTTTTTAAATTTTATTACACAAAAATTCAAGTGAATGCTTCAACTTTAATTTCACACATTCATTAGAAACTGCAATAAAGTATTTTTAATTGATATTACTAATATGATTAAGAAGGCTCCACATTCATAAATATAAATTTATATAAATATGGAACCTTTTTATTCAGTTGATTAAAAATGCATAAACGAAATTTATGTATAATACCGTATTTATATTTAGTATAATAAACATATGAATGCATTTACATAAAAATGATTTTTTTTCAATTTGCATGGTGATTTTTAATATTAATTCTAATTGATTGTAAAGTGAAAATTCAAATGTTAATTTAGTGTGAATTTTATTACAAAATTTAATGCGAAGTTAATTTAGTGAATAACTTGCATGTTTTGAATTTCCCAATAAAAACCCAAAATATTTTCAAATTTGTAAGAACGATTTAAACAAACATTAAAGGGTGGTATTTGGAATTTGAAAGAAAAGAACCCATTAATGAAGTAAAACAGAAATACTGAAGCACATTCAATTATTTCCTTGACGTCAAATATCCTTTGCATTTTATTATTCATTTGTCACACTTTTAATCATAATTAAAGAAAGTGTTATTAATAATTCGTAAAATTTCAAAATTTATCGAATATTAACAGACTTGTCACTGCTGGCAGTGCTAATGGCAGTGTGCCATAAATATTAAACATAAGTACATTTTTTAACTCAAACGAATCCATCTAGATTAAAAATAACTTCTATTATCAAAAAGTGTTGAAAAATTGTTTTATTAAGTAACCCTCCTTATATATTTGATGGATTTTCCCTAGCTTCCATTATATTACAAATATTTTACATTGAAATGCTTTTATTATATATAAATATCGTTAAGTATTTATTCAAAATAGTATATATTCAATATATAAAATGGATATTAAATATATTATAGATTTGGAAACTATAGTTTTAGTAATATTTAGTTTCCTTCTACACGTATTCGAATGTTATGCGAACATTTATAAAAATTTAAATGCAAATTCCTGTATCTGCTTTTTAAAACTTGCCTTAATTGTGTTAATTTTGACAACGAGACAGCAATACTAAGAATTCTATATCAAATCTAAGTTATTTTTTCAAATAGTTTGAAAAATATTAAATCTTTTAATTATAATACGTAAAAAACTATTGGTTTGAATTTGTAATGTGTGACTGTAAGAATTATCATAAGAATAATATTATGAGTTCATAACATATCCTAAGCTTATACACACAGGTGCCCTCAAACATGTATACACTCACTAAACATATTTACCAAAGTTCAATTTTCAAGTCATTTTAACTTTAAACTACAGTAAATTCTTCTTAATTTTATGTTAGGAAATTATATGTGTTAAAATTTCTTGCAAATGTTTATGTAAAATAGATACTATTCACTACTTCAATATGAAGTTTATTAAATCTTAGGTTGTGTTACTTATTCGAAATTTAGATGGAGTTATATATGTGGAGATTTATAGACTTTATATAATACCATATAATTCGATGGATTGTTGAGTGAAAACAATAAAATACTCAAATGGTATCACATTTCTGTATTACAAAATATTCTTCATAATTTAATTTATACCTTTAAAGTGTTCTGATTATAGTGAAATTCTTTTAATAATATTCATTTCACAAATGAAATTATAATTAAATATTATAAACTAATAACGTTAAATAGCTTACAAGAAAATTAAAATAACATATTATAAAACATAATTTCAATATGTGTATTTACTAAGCATACGTTTTCCCACTGATATATCCTAATCCTATCGAAAATGACAGAAATTTCTTGTATAAGTCTGTCTCGTGGCACCTAAAATATATTGTAGATTGAAAATTACACAAAATTGTAAATCATCAAAACATTTTATATTTTTAAAAACATGGATATAAGCAATTTTGTAAACTATTTATCATTTATTTTATTTGTTTTAGGTTGTGAGTATTTCATTTTACCTGAAAATTATGATTCATTTCATTTTATTAAAATTTACTAATGTTGCTTAATATTGTGCAATATTTAACCCTAAAATATAAATAAAATCCAGAGGAGAGTTAAAAAAAATAGGAAGCCGAAACACCAATTGTTCAATATTTATATATAGACTTTTTATTTTTAAAAACAACGTTACACCTTTCTGGTGACAGTTTTTAAATCGAGATATATGTGGAGTAACTAATAGGATAACTCTTCTACATATCTTCAATCACTATTTTCCTTATCATTTCGTTACCCAAATTTTTGTCAAGGTTTTCTAACTTATAACTTTAAACTTTATGCTGCTGTTGATGTTTTATAGTATTTGAATGTGAGACATAGCAATAAATCTTGCATACACATATTTCTGTGGCTTCGATAAAGTAGCTTTAAATCTTTTTCTGAAAACATAAATCAAGAAAAAGAGAATATATGTCAAAAGATTTAAAATCTTCACATACTTGCAGAACATTTCATGACCTATATCTTTCAGTAAATATTTATTTACTAAGACTATAAAATTGACAGAATTTAGATTATATATTACAGTCGATTTTAAAACATTCAGAATAGAACTTTTCAATTCGTATTTTTTTCAACATTGTGAATATATATGAGAATATACTTTTATATTATTTATTCTCCGAATAAATGCTTAAATTGAAGTTATAACAATCATAAAAAATTTTTATTTTAAGTAATGATTTGAATTTCTGTTGTATTTTTGCTCACACACTTGATGTTTTATTCCAATAATATAAATTCTTCCTTTATTTTGACAGTAACAGTGTGCTCATATTTTCCATAGTGAACACACTCGATTAGTTTTTATTGTTAATATTAACGCAAATATGCATTTCTTCATTTATAAAAAATCATTATATTTATTAATAGGTTTGATTTTATGAGCGTTTTAAATTTCTTTAAACACTGTAAACTTTTATAGTATTGGAATCTATGTTAATATTTATATTACCTTGAATTAAAACGAATATACAGTCTTCTATTTTACTTTGACGATAATTCACAAATACAAAAACACTAAAATTCAATCAGAGCCAACCACTTAAATAAATCTAACCAAATTGTACACTAAATTTACATCTTCTAATGGTTTTAACGATTTTTTTTTGTATTTCGTAATAAACATATAAAATTCACTAACGCATTCTTCAAATAATTCATTTTTAAATATGTTTCATCTTATGTACCTATTTCAATTTTATGCGAGATTACTCTACACCCTGAAATAAAAATTTTGTATAAAATGTTTGTAGTTGTCACATGTGATATATTAAATTATCTGCAAGAATATTCATAAATGAAGAAAAATTATGAATTAAATTTACAATATAAAGGACTTTCACAATATTTAATATATTTAATTTCAGATGTCTTATATATCATGCCTTTCAATATCTTAGATATCACTCATCTTTAAAATGAACCTCATATGATAAAATGAAGCTCATGTTTTAGAATACCCTTCTAAAAAAAGTACATGAGTTTCTCAATTCATGCCTGTAGTAGTGACGTGATACTTTAGAATATGTGGTAGAGGATTCATATCTCTGGGTAGGTAAAAAATCTGTTATGATAATAAACATAAGTTAAATTTCATGTATTTTCTCATACTTTGCCTTTCAAATGGGTTTTACAAATACAAATAAAAATTTCCTTTCATTATTGCTCATTAACAGTTAATTTTCCCTTCATTTTTTAAATCGATATTCATTGATAAATTTTAAAGTATTTAAATTCAAGTCTAAAATAATCTGAAAATAAAACTAAAATAGATAACTGAGAAAAAATTATAAGGAAATTTTTCTATTGTTTAATTTAAATTATCTAATAAGAAAAATAAATATTAGTTTGAATTCATTAGGTATGATTAAAATAATATTTTCTGCCAATACTAATGATTTTTATTTTACTGTTTCAAGTCAATATTATCAAAAAAAATCTTAATTTATCTGTGTTTCGTGAACATGCACTTAAAGTAAATAAACATTTTATTTTGAAAATATTCGCTATTAATATGTTTTAAATTTCTTACCTTAAGAAATGTTTATTATTTTTCATCATTTCAATAAAAGCATAATGTCTCACATTATTAAAATAAAAATTCAAAAACTCATAAAAACTGTAATATACATAATTGAATTAAGTTGAACAAAATTATCCATTTGTGAACATGCTCGCTATTTATTGATGTCAAATATTATGCATTAAGTAACAATTATTTAATAAACGAAGCAATTACTGAAGCAAGAAACAATTCAGTAAGGTCAGCAATAAATCCTTTATTGAAAAAGAAAAACCCTTGATGACATTGTTCTTCATACATAACTCCAAGTCCGTATACTCATGAGAGATATTGATTACTATCGATTAGATATCTTTTTTTATATTAAACATACTACGAAAATTAAGACGTCGTAATTGGCGGTACAATTTCTTGGATTATCTTATATTAAAATAAAAGAGTAATAAAGTTTTGTGTTTGTGCTTGGAGTTTAAACAAAATGAAAAAAAATATTTTACTGAAGAAAAGTAAGTTTATTTTCCCGACTAAATATTATACAGTACATCACCGATGAAAGATAACTTAAAGGTTTAGGAGATATATAATTTGAAAAATTTTTATTCATCCGTTTCAGCCAAATTAATAATGCATATAAAATTATGAATCAACACATTAATATAATATATTGCACTTTAATAATCATTATTCATAAATATATTTTTATATTTTAGTGAATAAAATGGTAGTGTTCTATCTAAAAAATTCATTATTTCTAAGTTACTCCCTCGATTGAAACTACCCATTTGATTACAAGTCATAATATGACTACATTTATTTGACATTTTATTTTATCACTAATTAGGAAAACTGGAATATATATTTAAAACTTCATTTTCCCTTTTAAATTATATCAACACTCTATTATTTTATAATAGTATATAAGCAGATAAATAAACTTGCATAATGTGTATTTATTGTGTAAATAATTTATTATAGAGGCATATGTGCTGAATGATTTCCATTTTAACTTTATTACGCGAAGTATATGATAGTTAAACTTAATGTTTATTTCATTTGCTCATTTCTCATATATTATTTCCGCCTTGTAAAACTTTTAGTCAATGTAAAAGAACTGTTACAAAGTAGAGTTTATAATGGTTTAGAATCTATTTTAAACTGTATATTCCCATTTACTTAGCTGTCACATCCAACTTTCGATAATAGATCGTCAAATACACTATCTAAATTACAACGTTTTGATGTTTCAGTAAACTGCCTGTACTACAAATTGCAATATTGAGCTTCCTTTAACCAGAATAACGAGATAAAAGTAAAAAATTTTGACAAGTTTTGATGTTTGCATTTTATTTTCTAGTAATAAAAAATAACGAAAAGTGTGACGTCAGAAGAAATTGCAGATTTTCAAGAATTCCTAATTTCTAGAAACAAATATTGTACTATTTATCTGTTTTGTTAATAATCCTTTTACATCAAAATTGCTTGTTGTAAGTCAGGTTTACTTTAAAAGAATTCTATGAGAATAATAAATTCTCATAGAAATGAGAAATTTTATTACACAGTAATCATAACAAAATTATTTAGTAATAATTTCTCAAAATTTTTACGATAAATTTTTGAAGAAACTATAATAAGTTTACTTTGAAATAGTTTCTCACTAAAGTTCTTTATCTGTTCACATTAGTAAGCTTGAATGTAATTCTTTACATATGATTTAAAAAGAATTTCCAGTTTATGTTATGTTACGAGATCATTTTTTTATGATAGATCATAATGAAGCTCTATATTAACGTAATCCTTTGAAAAATCAATTTATGTTGTTGTGTCTTGTAATATGTCGGATATTTATAATGTTTATTTAAGAAATATTCTTTTTATATCATTAAGATAAAAAAATTGATTAATAATTATGAATAATTAAGATGATTATATATAATTAATTCTAAATTTGGTATATGGGTTAAATTATTGAATACATTTAACATTTATTGATTAATTTTAAATAAGATAACATATAATTAATAAATATAACATTTATCGAAGTCTAACAAAATTCCATAATTTTACCAAAATTAGTATTTTTTTATTTTTAGAAGTTTTGATTTTTTTTCGCATTTTTAATGCATTTTCTCCTGTTATATAACTATTGGTTACACTATATACCTGTTTTAAGTTATCTAATGAAAATAAAGTTCAAAAACGTCAAATTCAATTAATTTCTTAGTATGAATTTTTTTCCAGAACTTAATAGAAATCGTTATATTTTTTCTATTTCTTAAAAAGGAAGTTTTGTATTATTTGGAGATATTAATATTTGTAAGTATCGAATTATTTTTCTATAGAAAAAATTTTAATTCTTAGATCTTTTGTGACAAATTTAAATTATAAAATTAAAGCAGTAAATTTAATAAATATTTTATCCCATTCTCAACAATTTTTATGCTTATTATGAATAATATTTAGTAATTATGTATATTATCTCCATTTTATTAAATTTCAAACTATTCAAAGCAAATAATTTCAAAATGTATTGATATTACATTTATAAAATGAAGATTTAACTGAAAAGATTAAATTGTTACAAATTTGCAAGGTATTCACAGTACTTAAGAACATGACAGATTATATAAAACAGTTGTGTAGTGTTCTGGCCTTTATAAATCTGTTCAGAACGTTTCTTCTCTTTGAAAATTGTAATTTAAGTTTTTAAGGAAATTTTTATACTATTGAAATAATTTAGAAATAAAAAAACGTGTATTCCATAGACACAATATAGCTATTTGAATCTAAATTTTCACAAATCTGTTCAGCAATGTTTTCACTTTTTGAAAATTGTAATTGAAGTTTTTTTAATGATTTTTTATATTACTGAAATGGTTTAAAAATCACAAAAATATGTGCAGCATAGACATGATATGGCTATTTCAAACTAAATTTTAAAGTTTGTCGAAATATCATTATGACTTGGATATTTTCATTACTAAAAAGTAGCTCTTCTGCTATAGTACGAGTTTAGAGTTGTAATCCATAAGAATTACAGTGGACAATAAGTACATGAGCCCTCTAAATTTTATGAAACCTCTAGTTGTATCTTCCAGCCTAGAGCAAAATTAAAGCCTTCAGAAATCTCTTGAGTTTTCTGCAATACGTGATCCATTGCTTCTAAAGAGACTTGTTTGGAATTTTGCCAGATGGTCTAATTGACTTGGATTTGGGGAGATCGTAAAATCTCCAGCGGTATATAAAATGATAGTAAAAAAGAATATTACGTTCCTATTTTTAGAATAAGGACTGTAAATTATTGTAATTTTGCTGCTATCTTTTTTTTCTTCATAGTGATCTGAAGTACGTACTGCAAAACTTCTTTCATATTTTTATAACTAAATTCCCATTTATAAATGTTTTGTCCACTACAGGGAAATGATGACTTTCTTGGATTGGATGATAAATTTCACACTATTCTTTCCAAAAAATGCACTTTTCATGGAAAATATACAAATTATCTTAGTTATAAAATCTTCAAATGAAATCCAATTAATTGAGTTTCAATAATTAATGATTATAGTATTTTTTTTAAAATTGCTATTATAATTGTGCTTAAAATGACTTTATACCACAAAATCTTTTCAAAACAGTCATTTTTAAGGAAACATGCTATAAAAATTTAGATGGAAACTTATCTTTGTCATATCAAATATTATGGTTGTTATATATTTTAAAAGAAGTTTTTATAATTTGTTGAAACATTTTGTCTTGTATAGTTTTATAATTTTACTATAATAAAATCAGCATTTTATAATAATTTATTATTAATCTTGCTAAATATTTATGTTGAAGTAGAATCCTTTGAGTCAGTAACTTTAAGAAAAAAAGGATGTACAACATTTTTTCTTATTTTACGAAATTTTCTTAGTTTTCTTAAGAATTAAATTACTGATTAAAATCATAGCTCTATCTTATTTTGTTTAAACTCCTTATCTAATTAAAATATTTCATTAGTTACTATTAACTTAATTGTGTTACAAAATCTTCTAATTAGTTCTATTAGTATCTTTCTCTATATTCATCATAATTAGTGCAGTAAGTTTATATTTTAATTACCTTATGTATGTTGAAGCAAAATATTGAGGTAACTTGGTAAAAAATTTTAAAATATTAATCAAACATTTAACAGAACAGGATTATTAATTTGTGGCATCTTAAAAAGTATTTCATTTCTAAGAAATATTTGACATATATATATATATATATATATATATATATATATATATATATATATATATATATATATATTATATATTAGATAAAGTAGGTTTTATTCAGAAAAGAAGATGAGGACGAGTTTCAATATTAAGGAAGATGAATGAGTTTTATGATGTATTTAAGATATGTTTAGTTTTTTATTAGTTTGTAAAATTCATTTCATGATAAAATACAAAATGCAACCATTGTCCACTACTATAAAAATTATGTTCTACTTTGATTCATTGTTGCTGGTCAGGGAATACTTGGTTGAAATTTTTAGAACATCAACTTCTGAAATTTTATGCAAAATTTATGACTTTGACAAAATTGTATCTTTTGGATTGAGAAAGCTTCCAGAAAATTGATTAAATTCATCTTTTTGCAGCCAAAACAATATTTAAATCGCTTGTGTAAAACATTATTTATAATTCTCATAAATATCTTCATAAAATATTTGCATGTTTTACTCAAAAGCCAGTCCTAAGAAAATGAAAATAGAAATATTTACTTGAGGATCATTTTTCAAGAGATACTAAATTTATTTTTGAAACTTCTATCTCACTGTAAAATATGTATTTTTCAAAATTCATCAATGAATATATAAGTTTTCTATTCATCTATTATAGAGGTAATTTCATTTTTTTAATTCAATATAATTTATATGATTTAATATTTTAATTTTTCCAACTGGTTTTTAAGGTTTGAATATAATTTAAATATAACTGAAAAATTTAAATTAATTAAAAAATGGATTAATAATGTATTAAGGACTGCGTATATAAATACAAAAAATACATATATTTCATGAAATTAAAAATTTAATTTTTTCTTTGTTTGGTCGTCGTTGCAGTATCATGATTAATCTTCATACTCTACTGACAAATTTAACTTATTTCAAATCTTTATCATGATACTGTTGATGAGAAAAAAGTAAATTTTTCAATTTCCACTAAATTTTGTTATATTTAAATATATCGTCGAAACAATTATTCAATTCTTGCTATTCATTATATTTCTTGCCATTCAATGTTAATTTATACTCGAGTCCTTTTCAAAAATATTGTAATGGACTGGTTTTTTATGGAAATGTAGAATGCAGCTTTTTAAGAGATAGTTTCCTGTTGATTAAAAATTACTTGTGTCAATATTTATCACAATTTTTATACAACAGGTAGACAAATTAAATACATTTGTATTTTTTTGTATAAATTAAATATATCTGTATTTGTATCCAGAAAATTTATATTTTTCTGTTGAAAATAATTTCAAATTATTTGCATAGTTACAAGTGCTTAAACATTATGCAAATAGTGATATAATATGCACGCATAAAATAATTAAATTATTTGAATTATTCTTATATATGCAAATATTTCAAAGAAAAACTTTAATTTATTAAAAAAATAATCCCTTCAATAAAATTTGGATTTCTTACTTTTAGACAGTGACAGACTGTTTACTTTTAGACAATATAAATATTTTAACTTCGATGTAAATAATCAATTAAAAATATACATTAATTTAGGAATTACAAAACTTTTAAGGCAATTAACTTTTTCATTCTTTCCTCCAAAAAAACTAGTAAGCAATTTAAGAACGTTCAAAGGTAATTGTGCCCATAATTTTCGATTACTATTCATAAAAATTTTCTAATTTGCAGTAATTGAAGAAAATGAAGAATAATAGAAAAAGGCTTAATTATATTCGAACATATAAATCTAAGAACAACAACTAATTACAAATATATTGCTAAATTGTAATACCTGAACATTTTTCTTACAAGATTGGAAGAAAGTAAATATTTAATTTAATTATTATTTTACAACGCATAATTGTAGTCATAAATTAAAGGTTCGGATTAGAGCTCTATATATCTAATAATAAATTTACTCTAAATATCTAATAATAATTTTTTTTATTTTATATAATATCTTAAATTAATTGATTAACTTGGAAACATAATACCAACTGAAACTATTTCTTTCAATATTGATTAATTTTTAATCATCGGAGAAAAAAT
Source organism: Latrodectus hesperus (assembly GCA_037975125.1). NCBI lineage: Eukaryota > Metazoa > Arthropoda > Arachnida > Araneae > Theridiidae > Latrodectus > Latrodectus hesperus. The sequence continues at coordinate 68,622,587 of CM075857.1, read as the reverse complement.
ATATTTTCAGTGTATACACAATTTTTATATGCTTTTAAACGAGTGAAGATAACATTTTTTTATAAAAAAAGTTTTTGCAAAATTTCTAGAGAATTAATTTCAAAACTACGTAGTAGATGAGTTAATGGGCTGAAGCTCTTATAAAGTGTTTTAAAATTTATGATATCAGTAGACTTTCAAGAAAGTTTTTCACAAATAAGGTTACATTAACATTCACAAGAGAGAAAACACGGAAAACTTTCAAGCACCCACTAGATGAGTCTTGTGTGCGGTGGTAAAAGTGCAATATGCACTTCTCGTTTCTCAACAATGGCTGCTATCAAACCCAAGTCTATTTTGCAACTAGACAGCGTTAATCTACTAGTGTTGTGGTAGTCTGCATGAAAAGTATTTTGATTGATTTGTCTCCGTATTAAGCCAATACACTTTCAATATTTGTAACTAAAATTACACTGAGATTGTTTAAAATAGTGACTGTATATAAGAATACTGGTCTGGTATATTGTACTAATAATATTGAGATCGGTATAAATATTTTTTGTTGTTATTGATATATTTATTTATAAACAATTACTCTCTTAAGTGTTGATATCATGAAATGATTCAATAAGCATTTTTGTGTAAACTTTAAAGTAATATTTTTAAGTAAAATGCAATTTTAACTATTATATTAATTTGCACTTTAGTATTTGAAATTTAGAAAAACAATAAAAAGTTAAATCTATGTGCAAAATGAATGCAAAAAGCATTTACACAAAAGAAATATATATAGTTGTTTTGAACTTCATTGGAAATAAGAAACAGAAAGAAATGAGTAATGATATTTTCCTGTGAAACAAAACGTAAAATCAAATTCCAATCATTAATAATAGCTTAGAATAAAGATAGCAATGCTTTCTATTATTTCATAATAGCTTAATTAAGTTTCAAGCATAGAAAGTATTTGAAAATATGACAGCTAATATGAAATGGTATGTTAACTTTAGAAATGTTTTCATAAGAAAACATTTCCCGCCATTAGGTATTTAATCGTCTTGGCAATGTCATAAATTAATTACAAAATGATATACATAGAATGCACTATATATTAGCTATGATTTCATGAACAATCAAGAAATACTACAAATTCACACTAAAATTATCTGAAATCTTTACGAAAATTATTCATAAAACATTTCTATTTTATATATCGATAGATATATTTTACGTAAGCCTTAATAAGAATTAAAAACATATAGTAATAAAAAAAGAAAAAGAATAAAGGAAATAAGCAAATACATTTTCTGTTAATTGACAGTTTTCCTGTAACCTAATAACTCCAAAATAATAAGCATACATTAATAAGAAATATATTCAACTATACTTTTTTATTCATATTCGTGAAAGATTAATTTTATGGGAAATGTATGTGAGTGTCTATGTTGCATATGTTTTAATATATTAAATAAGTAATTTTTTTAATTCATTTAGATAAATTATCTATTAAAGAAGAAAGGAGAGAGAGGGTTACTTATAATTACCAAATCCAAATAAAAATACTGAAACCAATGGAATTTCTTGAACTTTTCGAATTCCATTGATTTATATTTTGATGTTATAAATAAATTTAATTATAGTTTTTTTATATATGTGAAAAAGAAATTACAACGATAGTTTCCTTTTGTGAGTGTCTTAAAACCAAACGTTATTTTTTTAGAAAATTCCTTAGCCTATTTTTCTTTGCATCTAATCCTCTAGTTTAATCTTTTGTAGGCATTTCAATAACATATTTTAAAATCCAAAATGTTATGATTAGAAAATAAACTGATTTCTAAGCTTAATATAGTTATTGTTTCTCCTGGATTCATCATAACAATATTTGTTTTAATGCTTAAAAATTTAAATTATTGTTGACTATATTGAATAATTATAGAGTATTTTTGGTAAAACTAGTTTAGGTAATTTTGTTTAGCTGATTTTAGTCTCATGTTACTTTTTTCTCTTTATTTTATCTAGTATAATGAAGTGATACTTATAATTGAGCATATTTTATGGATTAGACTTATCACAAGAAAGGACATTTTAATATAATTCTGTAATTATTTAAGATAAGCTTTGAAAGTTCAGCAATAATGTGTTAAAAAAAGATTTATAATAAATGCTTAGTTCAAATCACTGTTTATAAATTCAATCACGCTTAAAACATGAATACACTTATGCAATTCTTCTTTGAAATAGTGGGTAATGTTATATCCATAATAATTATAGCTTAAAAAATATGTGCTTTTGTTTTATAAATCTTAGTCTTATTATTCATATAATATTATATTATATATATATATATATATATATATATATATGTATGTACATATGTATATATATATATGTATGTATGTACATATATATATATATATATATATATATATATATATATATATATATATATATATATATATATGTACATATGTATATAAATGAAATAAATTAATGAAAATAATTTTATAAACAGAAATATTAAATTAAAATTTTCCACCTTAAATTTCACTAAACAGTTTTATTTGAAAAACTAGGTTTAATGTTTTAATGTTTACATTTTCCAATAAACTTTTCAACTTTTAACCATCGTCTTGCATTTGAATCTCCGCAGGATTTTAAAATGATGTAACTGTGTTAAGTACAAAAAATTTTTAAATGTAGTATAAAATAAAAGTACTTTTATCATAACTATGTCTGCTCTCTTCATTTGCTTTAGTAAAGCAACTCAAAACTTCAGTTCATGAAATGGTATATTTCATCAAAAAAGATAAGGAATATTTATATGAGATTTAAAAATTAAAATTATAATTCAATGTTTAGTAAAACAAGGTAAGAGTATGATTTGTCAATCCGAAAGGATTTGGCAAAATGTGAGCTCCAAGCTATTCTTTATAAAGCAATTTTGAAACACTTTTTTCTTCTTTCATGGGAACCTCATGAGATTCAATTTGCAAAAGGTTTCCATTAACATAATTAACAACGAGAAGTGGTAGTAGAACCATCATAAATGAACATAACAGCAATCCAACAGCTCAACTTTACCTCTTGTTATGTAAATGATGTTGCCAAAGTGAAGCAAACAATTACACTGTTCGAAAACCCGGTAGCGTCAAAGATTAGTGATACATAGGGACAAAATTCAATTACTGTTAATAGCCAGAAAGTTAAAGGTCACTGTGACTGCAGTAAAAAAATTCAAAATGTTGCACATTATATAAAATCATCTGTATAATTAGTAGAGATTTTTGAAGTTTCCATCATAATTGTTTTTATAATTTTTCAGTTAATAAGCTTGAAAATTAGATATAATTGTGTTTTAGATTTTTATACTTAATAAAACATTTTTACTTAAAAACAATGTGAATTATTTTAAATATCATTAAATATAAAGTATTTCATTTCTTGTTCTAAAAATTTGTCATACTTTAAAAATGATTTATGAAAAGTCTTAATTTAATTTTCTTTTAATTTTATTATTGCTCTAGTTATTTAGAACAAATTCGCAGTAAATTTTTACATATGCTTCTATTTTGAATAACATAATATTTTTTGAAAACCAAAAATAATTAGATTTTAAAGCAGATATCAATTTAAATTCCCAAGATAATAATTTTATTAAATATATTAAATTTGTTAAAATGTCTTTTATATCATTCTTAAGAATACTTTAACCTCGGGTAAGAAAGGAAGAACATTTCAGTCTTTAGTATTTGCTTTTTATAGCATAATTTATGTATTTTAAATTATATTTTTATTTAGTTAGTTATAATTTCTTTTTAAAGAAATGAGAACTCGTGTCTAAACACAACATCAATAAAATTCAATTTGCTCGAGCTTCAATTTCATACAGTAATACAAATTAAGTTTTGAAATCTTGTGAAAGATTAACCTATTAGGATAATGTGAATATGTGAACATTGCTCCACAATTTTCAACTATAACTATGCCTTTGACGTTTTCTCGATTAAATATCGTTATTTCTAAAAACTTTCAACTGTAAGTAAAATAAGTAATACCACTTTAATAGATTCAAATGTATTATATAATTAAACATTTTAAGAAAAAAACAGAAATATATAAATTTACAAGAAATATACAACTATTTGTGCTACTTATAACTATTATATTTTATTATTTATTACAACATTCCCCTCAGATATCTTTATTACTTTAAGTATTCGTTATCATCCTTTAACTTTTCATTGATAGAAAAAGTTCACAATTATATTTATTCAGCTAAATAAAACCAATAATTAAAATAAAACAATAAACAATTTCGCACTTTGTAAACATTGTTTTTTTTACAAATGTATCAAAACTCCAAAAATCAAATAAATTTTTAATATTGTGCTATTGAAGCATAAAAGTTTCTAAAATATTTTGTTAATTGATATTTCTCTACATAAACTCTAAGATATTACAGCTTTAAATTCTCAAACTGATATAAAATTTGTATTATTGAAACAAAATTTGAACTTAAATATTTCCTTAAGTTTTTCTAAGATCCCACCGTAAGATCGTTGCATGATAGATCATCTATTCTTGAGTACATCATAAATTTGTTATTTTAAATTTGCAAGCATGAATTAACGAAATTGTAGTGTTTGAATTTATGTACAGAAAATACTAAGAAGTATCCTCATGAACAAGTTCTTAATTTTAAAGCAAGTATTTAATGATATATTCGATGAATAAAGATTCCTTTTTCACAAGAAATAAAAATATTTTTTTATCTTTAAAAAAATCTTACGCATAAATAACCAAGTTGACATATGAAATTTAGTACTCACGCCTTCAGTTTTATCATTTTGAGAATTAGAGTGCTGCTCCCAATGCAGACCTTTATAATGATTCGGAATTTACTTAAATCTTTCATTCCAAATTTGTACTTGAATTAAGAAATAAATGAATCCAAAAATATCAGACATTCTATATAACAACATGAAAACTGAAATATATGATGGATAAAATTGACAAAAAAATTTAACTAGGTTTACAAAAAAACTGTACTGACAACAGAGGAATATATTAGACATTGTACACGCATGTAAAGCACACTATTTCATCATTTATATAAGCGTCCTCATGAACAAGAGAGTAAAGATGAGCCTTACAATTATATGAAAAATATTTTCTTCCAAAATAAGTTTGTATCTTATTGGTTTAATTACAATGTTTTTGACCAAAGCATTTGTTGATATATTTTATATTGCCAGTAATATTTCATTATTGTACATAATTTCTTACTATATCCACTCAAATGAAAAACAATTTTTTAAAAATTGCTCCTTTTTAGTCTTGAATTTGAAAGATTAAACATGCTTTTAGCTTTGCTTTACTATTTTAGAATATTCTTAGATTTTTTTCTAGTATATTAAATTGCGTGATTCTTATAAGAAATTTTGTTAAAAACTACTAAATACAAAAAACTTCTAAGTGAAACTTCTTAAAAACTACTGAATACAATCATTTGAAAATTACTTAAGTATCATGCTTTATTATTTATTACTTACAAAATCAATGAAAAGAAAAAACATTATTTTATTTGTATGATTTCAAATGATAGGTTATTCTGACAACTGGAAGATTTTGGGCTGAAATAATGCTGCTTTGCTTAAATTTAATGCTAATTTTATTTTTAAAATCAAACAAGTATTTAACTTCAGAGTATTTGTTGTACTTTTTATTGTTTATTTATATTTTCATATTTTTAATATTACTTTACAAAAATTTTATTAGCAATACAATTAATATTTCTATTGCTAAAAATTCTTCGTCGAGAAACCAAAAAATGAATTAGTTACTGTTCTTAAAATGGTTAAAAGTAAACTTTCATTTATGATTTTTAATTTAGGATATGATACAAGCATTTGATGATCGGTGGTTAGTTTGAAGGATATGGACAGAACACAATAGACATAGTTTAGAATAAATTCGAAAAATTTGGAATTTTTTTTTGTCAAATATGAGTATTTCCATAACTTTCCTATAAATAAAAACGAGTGAGATCATGGAATTTAAGAAATTGGGTATTAAACATAATTTCGCTGAAAATTTTCTATAATCCTATAATTTAATAAATTATATTATTATAGGAAATAATCCTATAAATCCTATAAATAATTAAAAATCCTAATTTTATGATAGAAAATTGTAATCATGGATTTCTATTCTATTTCTTACTTTTAATTTGATCATTAATGCTCAGGTCATCTTTTGTAATTATTTCAAACAGAAAAACATATCAACAAAAAAATCAAAATCACAATATTTTTAACGGCAGAAAAATTTAAAAAAAGAAGGATTCTTTTCTACAAAATTTCTTTTATTTTTGATTATAGTATTTTTAATACCCTATATTTTTATTAAAATAGTGAACAAAAGTGTACTACAGAAAAAAAGTTGGAAACTACTAACATTATGGGCTACATTAACTATGTTAAATATTTATTTTAATTTTAATCATAAATATAATCATAAATCATATATAATAAATAATAAAAATATAATATTAATCATAAATTTTAATGAAAGCTCCTAATGTTTATTAAATGAGTTTAACGGAATGAAAGCCTCATTTTGTTAACACGTATTTAAGAGTTAGTTTGAAATTTATGCTAAAAAAGAAACTCTTATATGCTTAAAAAATGTTTTACTACAGAATAAGTAAAATATTTAGAGTCAAAAATTCTATCAAACAGTAAATATATTATTTAAAGGAGTACATATAATCTTATTATTTATAACACATTTTTTCTTTTAATTTTATAAATACACAAATATGCAGCTTTTCTTGTACTTAAGAGTTATGCTAATTGAAACTATACATCATTTATGTTCTTGTTCCTTTGATGAAATGTATCTATATTTCCCCAGTTGATTTTCTATTAAGAGAAACCAAAATATAGTAAGCCTTTATAAAAGTTCCTAATTTTCTTTCCTAATATCAGTTATTTAAAAAAGCTTTATATCAATTTTTAATATTCTGAAAATCGGCGATAAATAAATCAAATTAAATATTCTTTTAAACCTGATATATAAATAACCACCTCGTATAATATAGTTTTAATAAATAATTTGAAAATTTAAAATTTTTTAAAATTTATGAATAATAAATTTAATGTACTGCCTAAAAGTGAAGTTCTTCTCAACTCTATTTTTAATTCATGTATCACTTATTTTCTATTTCTATCTAGTTCATATCTATATGTTCCCATATATTCTAACTATGAATTTGTTAGATACCTAATAAAAGCATCCAATTTGAAATGAATATTTTAAGTCCTGACTCAAATAAAATATATTTCTGATTCTATAAAGATCTATATTATAAATCTTAAATGATATAAGCATAGACATATATTATGATTGAAAATAAAATTTATTTACTTTTACTTTTATCATTAAAAGCTTAGTAGTTAAAACTATTATATAGTTATCAGTACTTTTTTACTCTTATAAATCTTAAAAATTTTAAAAATGTTAAAGGTGACTTTCTCCATACAGCAGGACATTATGACAATGAAGTATGCAATTAATAAAAATAAATATGCTTTTTGAGATAAGCTGATAGTAAGGCTTTGGAAAGTGATTGGTTCTAAACATTGATTGATAATCTGTCACAAGGTATTTAATTTTATATGAATATCAAATGTGTGTATTTTTATTACAGTATTGTTGCATTTATATTACCTTTTTCATAATTGTCATTAAAATTTTTTTTGTAAATGCAATAAATTCTTTTGTTTTTTTTTATTTTCTTAAGTATTTTAGTTTAAATTATAATCACTTAACAATTATTATGAAAATAATAATTCATAATTCAAAATCTCCTCTTGCAAGATACTGTACGTTACCTGTTATCAAATCCAATAATATTTTTTTTCATTTGGAGGGAAATTCCTTTCAACAAATTGCAGCTGCTTCCAGAACGTGATGTGCATAGGTTTTCTTAAATTAGTGGCTCTTTTCATTTCCTACTCGTATTGTGATTGGTTTCACTTAATGGATGTTGTTGAGCACTTAACGGAATCATTTCCCTCTTGCTAGATTGCAGGAAGGAGTATTTGAATTAAAGTTTCATGAGATAACATTTTAAGCAAAGACTTGCAAAATACGACAGGTTCACACATTTCAATTTGCTAAGTTTCTCTTTTATTAAAAATTCAAAACTTTTATACGTTTCTTTTCTCGCATATTACAATAGATATGTAAAACAAAGAATGAATATAGTAATATCCTTTACATTTATGAATGATAAAACTTACACATTAACTATACTCATTAATATATTTATTTGCGGGAGTGTTTTTCTATTTGAGATGATTTACTAATAAATATTTCAAGACATCAGTATTGAGTATTTAAGTAAAGTTGGAAACGATGAATATCCAAATAATTTTGTAATCACCTTTCAGAGAATCTGTTTGTTTATGTTTTATATCAAATTTCGAAATATATGAGATATTTAAACCTCACCGTTTGCCACAGGTGCAGTATAATCCATATGCCAAAGTCTGAGATTGGCGGATTTTCTTGTGTATATGGCAACCTCATATTTATTACGTTATACATGTGGAAACCTATAAAAATTATGCAGAAAATTCTATTTTGGTAACCCTAGTATTAATGTCATCGCGCACGTCACGATACGTCATCTTGGCAACATTTTTTCATCACCAAAATGATTCAGAATTTAGAATCATGGATTATACGGTACCTGTATCCTCCGTTTATTATGATAAAAATATTTAAAATTATTCCAGCATATATAAATTAAATGTTTTTATTTGTATAGCTTAAAGTAAACAAATGAATATTCAGTTTGAGAAGTCCTAAATACAAATCTCGGACAATTATCCATCTCATATTTATTTTAATAAAAAAAAATATTTCATAAGTTATTACAAAGTGAAGAAAAATTGAAATTCTATGAAATTTCCAACAAATATGTGGTTTATTTTGATATTTACAAATTTTATGTTTCAAAACACTATTTGTTTCAATAAGTATTTAGAATATGTGAGTTGGCAACTTCAAAATACCTTGTAAATTATACTTATTTTAATTTCAGCACAGAAAAAATCGTGACGTACTTGAAACACTTAGTACTGAACCTTTATGCTTATTTTATTGCTTTCTTACTATTTTTTCTGAAAGATACAAAAACAATTCGCTGCCATCATACAGACACGCAAATTGTTTGGTAATTTGATGAAACACTTTTTAAATTTTGAAATACTTCACGTATTACTTTAACATTTGATACCGCTTAAATACATCTAATTTCTACAATCCAGGTTTTTTAATTATAAAATCATGATATTCTATAAAATATTTTTAAAAAAATTTTTGATGTTTCTTTCAGTTTAAAATAATAAATATTCAAAATTGATAGCATAATACAGCATGATGTGACACAACATTTACGCTTATTGCAATAATCTATAGAAATATTCAAATAAAATCATAAAATATTTTTGGAAAGCTACATATATTTTCTAAGTAGTTCTAAGTAGTTTCTGTTTCATTAGATAATTCAGGTTAAAACAAAAGACTTATAAGATTTAATTCCTTTTCAAGATTTCTATATGTGTTATTATAATATGATATAACTTTAACACGCAAAATATTTCGTTAATATTTAAAATTTTAACTTTTTAGTTTTTTTTAAATAATTTTAACAGTTTTAAAGAACAAATATTATTATATTCTTTTATTCATTATTGAACTCCTTTGAAAAATTATTAATAAGCAAAATTATAAATAAAAAGAATAGAGCAAATAATAAAATTTTATGAATTTTTTATTATTTTTCGCTGATTACATTTTTTTATGAAATCTCTTCTTTCAAAACAAGTTTTTTTTAATTTTGAAAAAATGACTAATATCCTTCAGTAGAAAAACATTTTATTACGTAAGAAATAATTAAATACTTTTAAGTAACTGAAATTTGGAAGTTCACCAAATCATTGAAATGCGTTTCGAATGTTAGTTACATAAAAAAGGTCTTATTATTTTGCGTAAAAAGTATTACTACTCAAAAAAAGTTTTCATTCTTTTTTTTTCGTACAAATAAGTAAAGTTTTTTCTTTTATTACTCAAGTTAAACTTCAGTAATAATTTTATTTTTCAATCTAGTTAAATTTTTCATGGAATTCCTTTATTTAATTATTCAATTTTTAAATATATTTCTAAATTTTTCTTTAATAAATAAAAAGAATATCTAATTAACTAAGCTGCATTGAATCAGAGTATTGAATAACAAAGTATTAATAACTTGAATTAATTTCTTTTACTTCTGATTTTTTTAATACGAATATTCCTAAAAAGTTGGGTTTCATATTTACTGCAAAACTCTCTCTCTCTCTCAATCGGAGAGCCACCTTATATTTCTTAAATTGTTGAGGCAAATTTTAATAAGTTTTAAAAATGAGTAAATATTTTTTCCTTTATAGTAGAATATATTATTACAATCATATATATATATATATATATATATATATATATATATATATATATATATATATATATATAACTTCGATAATCTTCAAAAATCTTATCATTGATTAGCTAAAATAAAAACATTTTTTTAAAAGTGTATAAAGAATTTATTATAAAATAGTAGATTTAGTTGTGAGGAAATTACATGCTGTCAAATTTAATTGACAATATGCTAAAATACATCCGAAAAATATTAATTTCTTTTGAATAATTTTTCATATTAACATTAAATTCTTCCATGAAACATTATAGGTATTTTATACTGTAAAGCTATGAGCCCCTTTAAACATGATTTTTAACTTTCACACTGAATCTGTATGCATAAATATATCCGAAAAATATAAGAAAATTTGGAAATTGTCTTATATTTTTACAATATATTATCTCTTGATTTATAAGTTTTCTCAGAAGGTAACCTAGAATTTATTGTGTTGACATGAAATTAAATTTAGATGCAGACTTCTTTCTATTATTTATAATAAGTTTATCATAAACATAATTATTTCAAATTTATCTCATACCTTGAGATTTTTACAAGATAGTTCCTATGTATCATTATTTTAAAGATGGAAGCTTTTCAAATCATTCAATTTAAAGATTCCCGATTTTAGTTGAACTAATTTCATTAAAAAGTAACCATGATTACAAGGAAATGAGTAATCTAAGCATTGTTAAAGGTTTTCATCATTGAATCTTGCAACGATTTAGTTAATTTTTTTTTTAATTTATGTATTAAGTTCATAATCATACCAAGAAATTTTAAATTAAAACACAATAATCAAAGGAATCCGTAATTTGTTAACTTTATATTACAAAGTGTATCGTTAGTTAGACATTACAATGATAATGCCTTTGTCTCTTTCAAGCATATACATATTCAGTAACTGCTGAAGATTATAAAACGACCAACGGGAGCTCTCGTTATCTATCCTGCAAACAAAGAGATGGCCTAGTATAATCTGTTTATTACTGGGTGTGCTCTTTTTTGGGTGATATTCTCAGAGCCCACGCCCACAATGGAGTCAAATACCACCTGTAATTCTACCTTTATAGCATCATTTCATTAAAGAGCAGCGTTTTCCGTAGCAGTGTTCTAACGACTTCCGCTTTAATTACTTTGACTTCGAAAAGTTAAGGATGAAAAGATATCTTGTAAAAGTGTTTGATTCTAGTGAAAGAAATATTTTAAATTATATATGTGTTCATAATCATGGCTCGCTGCCATGGTTCCATTATTAGAACAGGCTCAGTTTTATTTACACGAAGCATTATAATTTACCCTCTTTTTGAAAATAATTTTAATAATTTGCTTATAAGGAAATGAAATTTATATAATTAAGACCTTATTGATGATATAATGAAATTAAATCTTAAATTCATTATAATTCATTACTCTGATTACCTATGAGTAATTTTAAAATTTGTTTTTTATAATAGTTTTTAATCCACTGATAATAGTACAACGAATCAAAAGTATTGCTTATAAAAATTATTTCCATTTTATATTTCACACTTCAAATGAATTTAAAATAATAAAATTAGCAAATTTTCCAATTCACTTAAATGCTAAATTGAGAAACTGTCAATGATTTTTTATCGTTTATTAAAGAGGATAAAATAATTCAGAATAAAACACATTGAACATTTAAAGTAGATTAACGTTTAGTATGTTTATTAGTTTTAAAGTATTATTTAAAAATACATAATATCATTCAAATGTAATCGCTATATAAACCATAACCTGTTACACTGATGTAAATAACACAAGTAATGTGTCATTTTGTTTGTTTTCCTTGAATCAATTGCGCTTCCAAAAACAAGTCACAGATTTTAAAAACCGATACTATTAATCCGATATTATCACTGAGGGTCAGTGTCAAAATGTTTTTTAATTAAATTCAAAGCATGTTCATATGCTTACAAGGACACATCTTCAATATGATTTTCAATTGCAGTTAGTTCTTTCGCATATTTTATTCCATTTTTATTGGATATTATTTTGATTCTAATAGTAGGAATTATTTATTACACTAGACAAAAAATATGTAGACAAATTTTTGAGTTTTATGATAGCACATTGTAAATTAATAATCAAAACAAAAAAATAAAAATTATAATGCAGAATTTTTTGCTTTGATAAATAATTTACAATGTGCTAACAATGTGTTAGCAAATGATAAGTAGTTGCAGAGACATATTTTTTTAAATTAGACAATGTAATCATTTCTCTAACGTTTGCATTCAGCTAGCAACCACAAGATACTTTTTTTATTAAGTTTGATAAAACAATTGCAAAAATAGAATATTTTACTTTTTAATTGCATAGTTTCTGCAAAATTTATGTTTTTAAGTAGAACTGTGTTTTAAAATATCCAATGTTGGCTTTATATTTGATTGCAACATTAGCATATATTAAATACATTTTATAATTTAGTATTGTACAAAATTAGTTTTTTAATGATTGCAAATTCCAACAATATGTCCAAATTTCTTGTATGTAATTTAAATGTAAAGAAATAGCATAAAAATAATAAGCGAAATTGATTAGAATATTAAAAAACATGTTAACAATTATGCGTAAATGAATTGTCTAATTGAAAGCAAATTAAATGATTCAAAAAATTAAAATTTTGAATTTTATTTATGTAAAGGGACATCGCAACTGTTGAAAAATTGAAATAAAATATTCCAAATGTTAATTATATGAATTTGGTAACAATTTTCATTTTCTCACGCTAGTCTAATTAATAACTCCCTTCATTACATTAGTAATTAAGAAAAATTCCTCCGTAAATTAAATAATTTAAATCTTAACATATTTTTTGGATGAAAAAGGAATATAATTTTAATGTATAAAATTTGTATTTAAATTTTTTATATAATTTTAATTATTACGAAAATTACTGTTTCAAATTACTCCTAAAAATGGAGAAACACACTCTCATATCCATAAAAATGCATATTAAAAATTATAAATTTAAGTTCAATAATTATCAAAAGTTTGAAATTTTTAGGTCGCAATATTTCAAAACTGAATTTTAGTTTTGAAATTTGACTTTTTGAGTTACACACCAATTTTGTAGTTATTCTTACATTTTAACGCATCTATAGGTCTTGACTAAAACGATTGTTTTCTTTGATGGGCCAAGCTATACTTTGTATAGTCCATACAACAATGCATTAAATGCTTATCTTCCGAGCGAAGTTTTTTCATTCTAAGGGAAATTATATATGTCTCCTTTTGAATTGCAATTTATATCATTTAACTGAAAGTAATTTTTGATCCTAGTTATAGTTAATGTTGTTAATTTTATCTCAGAAGGATAATCTTTCAAATAGCCTTACGTTGATGTTTACCTTTTGAGTTCGGCGTCACCGTTTCAAAAAATTGCTATTATGGCGGCGTGAGAAGATGACATTTCCTACCCCATTGACCGAAAGGAGAAGGTCAATTTCATTACACTAAGGGTTAATGAAGAAAATTTAAACGATATCTGTAGTCTCAAAAAGCTTTTGGGTCTTGACAATCATATGTATTAATTGTGGGTATCAAACTCGAGTCGTTGAATTAAAAGCCAGAGCTTTAACTGTTTCGCTAATACAATACCTCTACTTAACTAAATATTACAAAGAGTAGGGAGACAAAATAAATCAAAAATCATTAATATCAAATATTTGCTCAAATGTTATAGTGACATATCTTTCAAAGTTAAGCAAATTTTCGTCTATGGTTAGTAGAGTGAAAGGTTTCTGTGTGAATAATTTCGGTAGAAAATAAAAATTAACGGGCTTTTATGTTTCGATTTGAGAATTTGCGAAATAGTTTTTAGAAAAATAAACTAATGAAATAGATATCTCCCTTTATCTAAATCAAAATTCACTATCATTTACAATTTGGTTAAAACATTTGCATTATCTACTGTATCTAAGAGCATTTAGTTATCAAGCATGATCAAGATTAAACTTAATAAAATAGAAAAAACTTGATTATAAATATATATATGTATATATATGTATAATATATATATATATATATATATATATATATATATATATATATATATATATATATATGTACATATATATATGTACATACACACGTTTGAAAATTGCAAGTTCACATGCTGTTTGGTATTATTTTAATGATAGTAATTTTTTTAAAGGATTGTATAATTTGAATAATATGTTAATAAATATAGTTTTAGCTTTTTTATTTACAAGAAGACTGTATTTAAGATTCGAATCTTAAATAATTTTATATTAAATTTACAACTAACTTTGCGTAAAACTTTTATGGTTTTCAAACTAGTCAAAAAATAATTAAATAAACTGACTAGAAATATAGAATAAAAAATAATCTAATATAAAATAAATGATAATATTATTGAATAGATTATCTACATGTATTAGCTTACAATAGAGTGAAAATATATTTATTCGTACATTCATCGTTTGTATAGTAAAATTGTATAATTCTTTCGTTGTGGTTGCTTTCCTATATATAATTTAATCTTTTGTATACACTTATGTATTCAAATTAAATATTACCTTATAATTTATAATTTGAATATTTCTGACTATGTTTCGAATATTTTCAAAAATTATACTTTTGTAAGCTATTTCAAATTTAAACCATTACAACTATTTTTATTAAATAATTTCTTCTTCTTCGAGTTGGATTTGTATGTCATTGAGCACCTCTGCTTTTATCAGCATTTTGTACCATTAACTCCAAACCCAATGTTTCTTAGTTCCAGTTGCTCGGATCACCCACTTTATTAATAAAGTCTGATAACCCTTTTATGGAATCTAGGTGTAACTCTCTAGTATGGATGATGCCTAAAGAGGTTAATCTAGGGAGGGCAAGAGCCTCGCATTCATAAATGATATGCTTGGCCGTTTCCTCTTGCATATGACATTTCCTGCAGATAGGGTCTTGCTGAAACAGTCCCATTTTATGGAGATGTTTTCTGAAATAGTAGTGCCCAGTTATGAAGCCTACGATTAAACGTATCTTCTGAATAGAGCATCTTAGAATTTCATAGGAAATCCTCGCTGATGATCTACAGATCATACTTTTAGCGTGGGTTTGACCAGGAGATTTGAGCCAAGCTTCATACATCTTCCGTTTTTCCCATCTAAGAACATTGATTTTTGCGGTCTTCAAATTGATCCCACAAAAAGGTTCTGGACCAATGGGAACAAAAGACGATCCTTGTTTAGCAAGCTCATCAGCCTTTCCATTACCTTCGATACCTTTGTGCCCTGGCACCCATACAAGGATCACCCTGTTTCTAGTTGCCAGTTCTGTAAGAAGGTTTCTACACTCCAGAATCATTTTAGATTTGATTTCGAAGGAATTAAGCGATTTTAAAGCTGCTTGACTGTCACTGAAAATGAGAATCCGCTTACCGTAATAGCCCTTCTTCATATTCAGTCGCAGACAGTGGATAATGGCCAAAACTTCTGCCTGGAAGACCGAAGCGTATCGCCCAAGGCTTACAGACAAGCTGATTCTTGGTGACACGCCACAAACTCCCAGTCCTGAGAGGCTGTTCTTCAGTGATCCATCTGTGTACCAGATTAGATCTCCTGTTTTAGTTTCAAACATGTTGTTATCCCATTCGTCTCTAGTTGGAAAAACTATGTCAAATGTCCTATCAAACATGTATGTTTTTTCCATAATGTCAGATGGCATCATGAAAGTAGGGTCTTGAATTTTCCTGGTGATGCCCTTGTGCCCTTTGGCAACAGGCTGGTCATACCAGAGGTTTTGCAGCTTCATTCTGTATGCATTCACTCTTGCAATGCTGCAGATGAAGATGTCCAAGGGAGTCAGATCCAACACAACCTCCAATGCTCTGGTTGGCGTGGTGGTAGTTGCTCCTGTGATGCAGAGACAGGCTAGTCTTTGTAGACCCCCCAGTCTGTCAATCACAGTCTTCTGTTCCACCTTACGCCACCAGATCACACAGGCATATGTGAAAATGGGCCTGACAAAAGCTGTGTACATCCATAACATCAGTTTTGGATGTAAACCCCAGTTTTTACCAAGCATTCGCCTGCAAATCATAATGCTTTTCTTTGCTCGGTTGATCCTATCATCAATGTGCTTATTCCAGGTGAGTTTCTGGTCTAAATAGATGCCCAGATACTTCACCTCTGAAGCCACATTGATTTCAACATCAAAAAGTCTTGGTATGAAAAACCCTTTCCGTTTCTTTTTGCGTGTAAAAGGTACAAGGTAGGTTTTCTGAGGATTAACCATCAGGTCCCTATCCATGCACCATTGACCTACATAATTTAGAGCATCCTACATGAGATGACAAGTTATGTCAAAATCTTTACCAAGGATAAGGATGACAATGTCATCAGCATATCCTTGCGTATAATAGCCCTTATCATTTAGATGTTTTATAAGGCTATTTACAACTAGGTTCCAAAGTAATGGTGACAGAACACCTCCTTGAGGACAACCTCTAGTAGTCTTTTTTTCAAATGATTCACCGAAGATGTTCATTTGTATATATCTATCCGACATTAAGGCCTCAATCCAAGTACACAGGGTCTGATTAATCCCTGCCCCTCTAAGTGCATTGAGGATGGATGGATGGGAAGTATTATCAAAAGCACCCTGGATGTCGAGGAAAGTTGCCAAGGCAATATCCTTTTGATCCAGAATGGCTTCAATCTTGGAAACTAGCTGATGTAGAGCAGTCTCTGTAGATTTGCCGGGTTGATAGGCAAATTGAAGAGCATGCAAGGGACTATTTCTACCCAAGTAATCTCTAATATGCCGATCAATGATTTTCTCCATAATTTTAAGAAAGAATGAAGAAAGACTGATTGGTCTGTATGACTTGGCCTGGTCATAAGTGTCCTTGCCAGGTTTTGGAATGAAAACAATCCTAGTCTTTTGCCATGTCTTTGGTATATATCCCAGGGCCAAACTAGTTCTATACATTCTAGTTAGCATTGGTATGACAACCTTCTCTGCCTTCTGGATCATGATGGGCATAACTCCATCAGGCCCAGGGCATTTTAGAGGTTTAAAGGCAAAAATTGCCCATTTAACAATGTTGTAGTTTATGATATTTTTAGCGATGGTCCATTGATTGCTTTTGACTCTTTGCAAAGAGCCAATGCAATGTTTCCCTTCGTTGCTATAAATATCTCTAGCTCCCGGGAAGTGGGTCCTGGTCATAATTTCCATAACCCCTTTTCCGGAAGCAGCAAAATTACCCTCCTCGTCTTTTAGGGTACCAACCAAAATAGGTTCATCCATTTTAAGGAGTTTCTGGAGTCTAGCTCCTTCAGAAATAGAATCTATCTCGTCACAGAACTTCCTCCAGGAGTTAATTTTGCTTTTTCTAACAAGTTTGTTATAAATAGTGAGGGCAATTTTATAGTTCTCCCATTCACCATTTTTCTTAGCTTTGTTAAAAAGTTTTCTAACATTTGCTCTTTCAGCAGCTAGAGAGTCATTCCACCAAGGGCATTGGAGCTTAGCTCTTCTAGTGCGAATGGGGCAATTGTTATGATAAGAATCTAGAATACTTCTCTGCAGAAGATCTGCTGTAACTTCTAGATCGTAGTTATCTCTAATAGGTCTGTTCCCGAGCTCAATCAACCCAGTGAGTTCTTCTTGGAATTTCTTCCAGTCCGTCCTAACTGGGTCTCTGAATATGCGATCCAGACACACATTAGAGTGAATTTCAAAATGGATGTTTTGATGATCTGAACCAGAAGGTCTGTCATCTACTTTCCAGTATTTGACATTTTTACTAATCAGCGTTGTCGCTATAGTAATGTCAATTACTTCAGATCGATTGGAAGCAATAAAAGTTGGTTCGTTGCCCTCATTTAGAATATCTAACCCATAGTTTAGAATGAATTCCAAAAGGTACTCACCTCTTTTATTTGTGTCCGTACTTTCCCAGACAACATGATGAGCATTACAGTCTAGTCCTAAGACTACCTATAAGTTGTTATTTCTGCAAAAGTTCATGAGCTTGTGCAGAGAATGGTCAGGTGGAGCCTTCTCTTCATAGGGCAGGTATCCAGAGCCAAAAACAATTTCCCTGTCCCTACCCTCTATGTTGAGTCTGACTTTCACAGCTGTCAGGTCCCTAAGAATAAATTCACAGAGGGGAAGAACCTCAATGTTTTTATGTAAGAGTATACAAGTTCTAGCGTTACCATTAGTACAATAGATAAGCTTATCTTTAATTCCTTTGAAACCACTGATTCTCCCCCTAACCAACCAGGGTTCCCGAATCAGGGCCAGGTGTATATCCCCAGCAAGAAACTTCTTACTGAGGTTAGTAGTACCACTTCTACTGTGGTGGAGGTTTGCTTGAACTACCTTCACCCCCATCAGCAGGAGCAGGTTTGTCAAGTACTTTAGTCTGCACTTGGTGAAGTTCAATATGAAACCTATATCCCCTTACAGGAAGTGTGGCAGCATCTAATTCAGGCACACTAAGAACGATAGTCCGCCCAGATGGGTCGTTCTTAGTGTTAAGAACGTTCCACTCCATTGGAGTGACCCCACCGTTCTGAGCCTCGATTTTTCTCAGGAGCTCTTTAGGTTCCAGTTCATTACAGATTTTTGGCAGTTTTGCAATTATCTTGGTGGTTCTGACAAGTTTCCTTGCCTCACCCACCAAGAGTTTTTGCTCCTGCCTAGGGCTTATGTCACTGACATTCTGTTCCAGCCACTTTGAGCTCTCCAGATCTGCACAGTTGATAATAAGAGCCCCGTTTTCAAGTTTACAGGATAGGAAGGTTGGGGCAAAACCCTCCTCATTCCTTCCTATTTTCCTGGTTAACAAGAGATCCAGGTCATAGGCCTGTTTCTCTGTTAACCGTTTTTTCGGATGACCTTCTAAGAGCACGGCCATCTTGATCACCGTGAGAGCCACCCTGTAAGTAAATCCCTCAGGTCCTTCTCTCTTGACAGCCTTTCCGACCTTGCCCTGGTTCATCCGGTTGGCAGGACGCTTCTCGCCTTTGGTTGCCTTGGGTTTTTCAACCCAAGTCCCCTCAGTGATTTTGCGCTCCTTCACCAGTTTCTTTTTCTGGGCACCAGATATTCTCTATTTAAGCTTGATTCTGGTCAGAGAGTCAGTCATGCTAGAGATAGCTTCCTGACTCTCACCAAAAGAAGATGGTTTGGAGGTCATTTCTACCTCCTGTGAAGGTTTCATTGCTACCCCTTCATTAGATTGTCTCTGAGTTCCCTTGTCTTTTTCAGAAAGGTCTGCTTCAGAAGTTTCTCCTGCAAAAGCAGAAATGTTTGTTATTTTTAATGTCTTTTCAGCCATATAATAACAGTTAATAAGCTCAGGTAATATGACAGTCCACCCAGCATTGCCTGAGTTACTGGGCAAGGCAATTTACTCTAGAAGTTCGCCAGGCAACTAGAGGCTCCGTTAAGACACCAATACCGCGGTCCCAATTAGCCCTAGGCACGGATCGCATAACACCAGGGTTTACGGGAGCTGGTTCGCGGCCTCTTATTCTATATTCAAGGCTATCCTGTCATTCCTACAGGACGTTCGGCTATCCACCACCTGCCTACGCGCCTGGTGGCTAGCTCAAGCCCCAGGGGGTACGCATACCCAGGTATTAAATAATTTGCTTTAAAAAGATTTACTACCCAAATGTTTTTTTTCTATTTCAAAATAGTCCTATCAGTTGATAATTCACTATTTTGTTTAATTCTTTATGAAATATTAAACGTAATACCAATATATTGAATACAGGAAATATTTGCAAGAGAAAATGGTATAAAGAATATTATTTATTTTATATAATTTTTATGTAATCAAATCCAAAAGCTGAATATGGTAACTAATACAAGAATTTACTAAATAAAAAGCTTGCATAAAATTTCTAAAAATTTATAAAAAAGAAAGAATTTGTCATTTTTATGACTTACATAATAGTGAAATCAGATTATTTTCACGACATTCATTTTAATAGGATGGTTTTACTCTAACAATGAAAAAACGGTAGATATTGCTTAAAATCAGAAAATCCGGAACTCGCACAAAAACTGTAAATTTTCCTGAAAATTGAAAAGTACTGAAAATAGCAGTGTAGGTTATTGCTATCTAGTCCCAGACCACAAATGAGTTCGTACAACTATAGTTTGACGCTAGATAGCACCAAAAAAATATTAAATGATTATGGTAATCTAGCTATAGATCAGCTTCTTTCTTTTCTTATTTTAGTTAATAGAATAAAATAATTTTATTTTTAAAAGTACTGCAAAACATAGTGATGTATTGTTTTTGAGGTACCTTTTAAGAGCAAAAATATTTTAACAAGTAAAGAAAGAATATTTAGTTTGAAATCATTTGTGTGCATATGTTAAGACTTTGCAAGTCGGTCATTATCATTTGAGTATTATCAAAAGCTTCATTATAACAGAAAATCATCACTAAAAAAATTAAAGATAATTCAATGGGATTCCAAATCTTGGAATTAACCTTCATATGAGCTAAAACGCAAATTCCTTTTCTCTGAGTAAGTCTAGTTTTTATATGAGAAGTGTTCCTCTCTTTTTCTCCTATAAGAAAACTAATGGAACTTTGTGAACAACAGGAATCTTATGTTAAAAGCAATGACTACATTGACTTTTGAAGAATAATTTTTTCTTCATCAAATATTTTCCTAGATTATTCGAAAGGACTTATTTCAGTTTAAGTGTTCCTAAGACAAGATTGAAAGACAAATCTTTTAACATTATCATCTTGATATGATTAAAAAGGAGTATTTTTCTTCAATTAAACAGCAAATCTTATCACTGCCTCCTCACAGTTTAATCATCGTGTATCAAAACATTATATAAAATTACAATCCAAATTATCTGAATATTTTATTACCATCCTTAAACTATTTCAAACTGGTGAGAGAATAAAAGTAACTGCATCCATTAGCACTATCATAAATGAACAAACTTTTGCTGTTTAACTCATAATTGTTCCAGGTAAACAATGTAATATATATTTTAAACCTAGAGCTGTTAATAATGAATACGGTAATGGTAACCAATTGAATATTGTTTTTAATTACCCAACATCAGTTTTCAATATTCACCACAACCTGAAACAAAACCATTATTTGTTAGTTAATTTGTTAACAATGGAATTATATAATCGAAAAATACATCTATAACTAAGTTGACTCCAGTTGCTCTAAATTTCATGTTATTTACATTATTAACATACAGAGGCATTGATTTCATAATTAACAGCTTTCATGGTGCCCAATTCTCAATCTTTACTGTTATCACCTTGAAGGGGATTGAAATATCTGATTATGATTAACGCAAAGATTTTTCTGGTTTAACTCAGATATTTTTGAGAGTATCAAAAAATAATCAACTTTCTCACATATCACTTTCTATTTACAATTTCAGAATATTGTCGAGAGTGGTAGCTATAATTTTTAATACTTAGTTGTAACAAATTAGTGAAAATACTGTTAGTATGCAAAATTTCATAATACTGTTTAAATATATTACTATTAAAATTGTAAAATATGAACACAATTTAAAAATATTTTTCTTTATATTTATAACTTATCAATGTGTTTATTTAATAATTACACTTTATAAATATACAAAATATTATTCATTTTTCCTTTTACTTTCGAAAAAATTTCCGTTATTTCCTTAAATTTTTCCCTAGAATTTTCTTAGTTTTATTTTAATGACTGCTTACTTATGATTAAAACAAAAATTCAAATACAATTGAAAAATATATATTAGCAATATATATGCGTACATTATTGTTAAAAATTATTTATTCAGTTTTATTGTGTACAAAAATTATTATACATTTGTTCAATTATATTTAATTTCTTTAATCGAAAAAAATTTTAAAGTGCTCAAAATGATGGATAAAAATTTATCTAAATTTTTTAAATAAAAAATAATTAATGACATAAATTAGCAACAAATTCTTAACTGAAATGAAATTTTAAAAAACATGCAAATGGATTATTAAAAAATTATGCTAATATTTTGGTACATATATTATAATTATTGTTAAAAATTATTGATTTAAAAATTATATATGTTAAAAATATGTTATATATATATATATATATATATATATATATATATATATATATATATATATATATGTTAAAAATTATAAATTGTAAAAATAATTATGAATATTTCATAACAATATTTTTATGCATTCTCGCTTCAATTAATTACCTATTAGAGAACTATTAGATTAGTTAATTAACTATTAGAATTAACTATTAGAGAACTATTTTTTGTTCAAATGTATTAAAAAAATCGCTTTATTTTAATTTCTGTAAAATTTTTCATTTTTGAGCTTTGAATAAAACAACATTGAAGATTCATCAATTAAAAAAATATTATTTCATTTTTATTTTAATGCTGATTTTCGTTTGTCTTACAAAAAAAATTTAAAATTATTAGCGAAACATTGTGTGGAGAAAATAACATTTATATTTAATGCGATATATATATATGAAAATTCAAAACCTGACATGCCTAATTATTTACTTCAAACACCCGAATGATTTCCCGAAACACGCTACATTTGTGCCAGAGATCACGAAAACAAATCACTTTGACTCACCATAGTATAAGTAGGATTTCATTCACTTTCCCATACCAATATCTCTCGGAAACAATTGTCTATTGATTCAAACAAATAGTACCACAGTACACGACGAGGTCGATATATATTCTTAGAGAAGACAGGCACTAGCTGTTTGGTATCTAAATCTGGGCAAAGGAGAAAAATCTGTTTCCTATCAACTTTTGAGTTCAGATGAGGGTAGCGAGAGGATGGGGGGAACATGTGGGGAAATAAGAAAACATTCATTCACTTGCCCTAATATTATTTTCGCGTGATTTTTATTTTAAGTTCAAACGTCAGCAATGTACTTATAGTTGGAAAACGAAATAAGTAGAATTGTTTTCCTTTCTAAGGTAAACATGGTTACACGTTAATCTTAATGTTGAAGATAATTCAAAATGTTATGAAAAGTGTATTTGTGACAAAGATTCAAATGAGTATTGCACGTGTTTTAATAAATATGCACTTGTGTTTTAATGATCTCTGATTTGATGTAATGAAAATAAAATACGCCCTCAAAATATTTTAGGTGTTGCTTACTTTATAACAAATGAAATAGTTTTCACAAACTAATTAAATATTAATTAAGTATAAACTTAAGCTACTTAAAATATTTTCTACAAGCCTTACTAAAATTTTTAACATATAAGCTTACAAATTTTTATAATTATAAAGTAAAATATTACTTAATTTAAAATTGCTTTACTAAAACAAAACAAATTATATGTGTTTTTTCTTAATATATATTTTATATTAAAACAAGCTAAACAGTTAAATTATTGTTATTTTTTGTTGGTAATGATGTTATGTAATATGAAAATATTATTATGATAAAGTTATTTTTTTTAGTTGACTTAAGATGTTCAAGGAAAGATATGATTATGAAAGATAAAACTTAGGCAAAATTTAAATGAAAAAAGAATTTCGGGATGAGATTTTTTTATTGAAATAGTGCACAATAAATATTGAATGTAATACACATTTATTTAATGAGCAAGATTTTATTTTTACAAGTAAAATGTTCTTAACTTAATAATATCAATGTTTAATTTTTAAGTGCAAAAATTTACTAATGAAAGAGTAGCATTTCTTAATGGAATGTAAATAATAGTTGCATGTCACAGCATGCGTATGTGTAACCATAGCAACATACTCCAACAAAAGAATAAGTAAATATGCCTTTTACATAATATAATATTTAATTACTTAAATGTGATCTGTGGTTAAATTTAGTGATTTTTACCAGTAATATATAATTCATTATTTTTTTTAAATCTATGGAAACTTATGCTTTATTAATACTTGAATCTTTCCATTTTGTTTACATTTTCAAAGCAAATTTTAATAAAAATGATTATTACAAGGCATCATGACAATTATTAAACAAATATTAAATAAATTGTTTCAAATATTAAATATTGTTCATTAGTGAAACGTTTATTTATCTCATTGTTTTCTATTTAAGCGTTTTTGAATATTCGAAAAACAATATTCTTTGAGAAATCTTTATTTTACTTTAAATGTCTCCCAGTTTCATTTTTCATTTAACACAAAATGAGTAAAATATAATATTATGTAGAGCCGTATGATTATGATACAAATTTAAAAATAAAAATCAACTCTAATCAAGAAAGCAAAGGAATTTGTAAATTTTATAGGAACAATTTAAAGCGTTCAATACTCGTAATTAGATTAAATAATCATTCAGCAGTATCTGTATACTAATCAAATATTATTTATCTAAAACTCATGTTTAAATTTTTTATTAATTTTTTTAACAATTTTTACTTGTATCATAGAATTTTAAAGATCATTTAATTTTTGCTCTGAATATTTTTATTTCATTCAAGAATTTTCTTTTCTCTATGAAAAAACTTTTTAAGAAATAATTAATTTATTAATGTGAAACTAAATATGAACAATATTATAGATAACTGGTATTAGAATTGCAAAATAATTCTTAACATGATAAAATTCAAATTTTAAAAATGAATAATTCTCTTGCATCCTATGGAAAATTATTTTGGATAAATATACTTAAAATATTATCATGAAGGATAAATTTATATTGCTTTTAATTTAATGTGTTCTTGAAATTAATATACAATTCACAATTTATTATGAAATATATATTTTACTAAATAACCATGAATTCAAACTGTTATCGACATAAGTTTATTCCTTTTTCAATTTTCAGCAAAATTTTATATTAGCAAGAACTACATAAGAAACTTAATTTTATGCATATTATATATATGACAGTTTTGTTTTAAACAACTAAATTTTAAGTGCTTATTTTTAATTTTTCTTATAATTTTAGCTTGTTCAGTTATATTACATGCAATTTTATTTTTTAAATCAGTTTTACTAAAACACTAATCACGATTGCATTAAATATGTAAAATTCACTGTTATATTTAATTTGATATTAAATTATAAATACCTATTTAGAATATCATTAAAACTAAATAAAAATTTATACAATATAAAAATAATTTACCCATCAAATTAAAAATAATAATATATCTTTTCGTAGAGTAATATATTGCATATTTTACATATTATGATGATATTTCAGTACAATAATATAATCATTCCGCTTATTGAATCTATTCACGAATTAATAAGTTGTTTTGAGACTCTTGAACCTCCGCTATTGCATGATGTAAATTTCATATTTGCATGCTTCCTTCAAGGTTTGCATTTACGGTGGCCAACAGAGTATATATCTGATATCAGGTATTCAATTTTTTTACAATTTCCTCATATCACCCGCATACACATTTTACTCAACTAATATTATTTCATACAACCATTAGTTATAACTCAGTTAAGGTGATTAAACAAATATTTCATCCAATGTCTAATCAAAATTACAATAATCCTTTTGCTTCCCAATGTTAACATGATAAATAGAATATATATTAGAAGCATATTTCATTTATGCATTCAACATTCAGAGAAAAAACTTTACTTTAGCCTATAGAATCAAAATATTGCTTATTTTCTTTGAAAAATGAGAAACTTGATGTCTCCAATTTGCAACTAAAGATTGAAATTGAATTTCTTCTTCATTCATGCTCTATGGAATGCTTGGATGAATGCTTGGATTCCTTCTTAATGAATGCTTGGGGGTTATCAGTGCTTCTTCCATTGGCTTGTTTAGTTTTTCTTCCTATTTGACACATTCTCTTATGCATTAAATTTCATTAAAAGATATGATATTAATTTCTACATTGAATTCTGATTGTAATTTAAATTTTTTTAACTAAATAAAAATATTAAGACAATTATTAATTTCAAAGGAAAATAAATTCCTCAATAAACTGCTACAATATATGAATGCAGCTTAATCGACTAAAGCAACATGATTAAATTGTAAAATTAAAGTGACTTAGTAATATAAAAATTCGATGTTTTCACTATATTATTAATATTGAAAATACTTTCATTTTATGTTTCTGTCCTTTGTAAGATTTATTATCCAAATTAGACAAATAAACACAGCAAAGAGTGAAATATTTGAATGCTTCAAATGTTGAAAAGGAAAGGCTTTTGGGCTAAACTCAAATTTGCCTTGCTGTTTTATTTCCTGAAATTGTTATTACTCGATTTACATTTTTATATAGCCTTTAGTTTGATGATAAAACTGAAAAGTGCATGAATAATTCATCGCTATGAAAGTAGAACGCAATATTTTTTCTATATATAATTCGATTGGTTTTATGTTTCTTTCTAATATCGCTCTTTCGCATAAAATACCATAAAATCAATCTTTAAAATTTCTGAATTACACTTAAAAGCAAACATTTAAAAGGGTAATATAATACACTTAAATATATTGTATTTTTAAGTATTGAATACTTTAAAATTATATGGCAAGGAACAAATTTTGATATTTTGAGAGTGGTTATTTTTCTTTTCTGAATGTATTTGTATTTTCCTTGTGAACCAAAAATAAGTTTTCAAACAAGTTTGTCATAAATTACCTATAAGTCAAAAGTATTACAAAGAAAATGGACTCCATATTTCTACTTTTGATTTTCTTTGCTTTTCGTAAGATATAAAATACTTTTTATGTACTCTTGAAAAATACACAGCTGTTTTTATTAATTTTGTAGTTTTACTACAATCTGGGAAAATCATTATTCATACAAATTCTGCTTTAGGGTCTATAACGAATTTACCAATCATTATGATTTTCCCGAGACGATTAGATTTCCCAAACAAAAGTAGAAAACCCTCTTTGATTAATATTGATAATTCTTTATAATTTTTGGTATAAAAAGTTTAATGAGTAATACTAGATCAAATTTTACAGTTTATAGTGTTTAAATTCGATTGCCACATTGAAAATGATTCAGCAAATTACTTTGTATAATTTTTTATTAAATATGCAACAATACTTAAAGCACAAATGAAAGTTATATAAAAAGGGAATTTTTTGTGATATTGACAAATAGTTATATTATTTTATTTTTTATATGATATTTCTTTAAACTCGTTTCTACTTAATATTTACCAAAAATGAATGTTGTATTGAAATCAATATTTTCTATTTTCCTTCGTTTACTCTGATAAATGTAGTGCAATAATTGGAGCCATATTTTCTGCTATTCTTGTCGAGATTTTTTTCTCTAACGAAATTAATTTTATTTTTTATATGATATTTCTTTAACACGAAACACGAATACTTTCTTCATAAACACAACTTCAAACATTTTCTTATTTATTTTTAAAAAACACTTAAATCCTCAATTACACAAAAGATTTATAAAGCTAACGAAACTTTAATCAATAGAATTTGACAAATGTATAAATAAATATTTTAAAATTTTATAAATATGAGCTACATTACAATTATTTCTACATCAGTGTGTTGAATTACACTCTAAGATTTAATTAAGGAATTCACAATGAATTTATCTGAAATTCCATTCAAATAATTTAAAAATCAATTATTAATTTCGCAAGAGAAATAATGAATTCTATATTTTTATCATGATAGAAACATTAAAGTGATTTTTAACATTACTGTTTGCAAATGCGCTTAAGATACTTTGACTTCGATGGTATTTTAAACAAAAAGACAAAATAAAATAAAGGCTATTAATGCGCATATTTATATAAATACATTTTTTAAGTTTTTAGAGGACGTAGAAAGCTTTGACACAAAGAAAAACTATGTATATACATATAATATTAACTTTTTTTAAAATTTTATACCTAAATAAATATTTGATTTAGCATCTAAGTGAGACTCAGTTTCGTATTTGTAGACTGCAAACAAATTTCAGTTGATAAAAATATAGGGAAAAAGTATGTTTTAAATTTTACATCGAAACATTAATATAATCAGAATAAGACATTGTTGCTAATCAAAGTATTAATTTAAAAGTTTGAACAAATCTGGATAAAAAACATTTTAATTTTAATAAAATGAATTTTCAGTAAATGATTTTGAAATTTATTTTATTGTAATTTAAATTTTTTACAAAGTTAATTATCATTCAAATACACAGTACATACTATTAAAGCATTGTACATATATGTGTGATTAAACTGAAATCAGATGATAGAGGAGAGAGAATGATGAATTCCATAATCATCATTTCAACTATTTGTGATTTTGTATAAGAAGTAGGTTTTAGTTGATAATTTTTACGAATTCAAATTAAGTGATAATTATTAATTATTAAAATAAAATTAATAGATATTTAAAAAATCAATATTAAATTCACAAATGATTAACAGCCAATAAAATCAAACTGCTATTTAAGCAATTAAATTAAGGACATTAATAGTAAGCCTATTTTTATATAATATGAAAATTAAATTATATTGGATTTCTACATATTAAAGAATTGAAAGATTTTCAATATTCAATTAGCCTCAGATTTGTTAAACTCTATTATGTTCTTAAATGTTTTTTTTGATCTATTCCGATTATCTTAGGTCCATAGATAATTTTTAAAGCTAATTTTAAACTTAAGATTGGATGAAACTGAAGTAGAAAAACAATAGTAATATTTTAGCCGTTTGACTGGAGCTTTACTCAATATCTATAAGAGTGTAAAATTATATTAAACTTTCATCTTAAGTTCAATTATTTAACTTAAATTTAAAAAAATGGTAAAAATTATTTTTAAAAAACAGTTTTGTTGGACGATAATTAATTATTTACTTTAAATTTCTTTCGCTTCTTTTAATACTTAATCAAGGAAAAATCGATTCCTCTTTTTCAACAAAAGTAACTTACTTTCCTTTTTAAAAATATCTTAAATTTATTTAAATTCAGTTTTATTGCAAAAGTATGACACTTTGAAATAATTATAAACAAGATAATAGATCCCTTAAAACATTTTCATATGCAATTACTTTCAAAAATTCACTTACATATATTTAAATTAAGCCATCGATTGTTAAATTTAAAATTGTGTATAATTTTGATAAAACATGTTTTAAATTAATTATTTTTCTGTAACCCTAGAATTTAAAATTATTAGTTTATATTATGTATGCATTACAACTTAAAATCTTTAATTATAACCGATTAACAGGGGGCAAGCTGGAATTAAAGTATCTTTTCCTTTGGAAAGGAAATTTCATTTAATTCTACCTAAGTTTGCGACAATGGAACGAGATCTTATTGATATTTGTATCTGCACTAAAATAAGAGCAATATTTTCAATGTAGCACATAATTTAAATATAATATAAAGGAAATGAAATTTAAAATATATATAATATTTAAAATATATATATAAATTTAAGATATATCTCATATAATTTAAAAGAAATGAAATTAAAAAATTGCACTTTTTTAATCGTTCTAACTTAAGCAAAACACTATTAAATTGATAACTCGGTTCAACAAAAAATCTAGAGTATATAAACATGTGTCTATATGTAGATGTATATCTATAAACATGTGTAAATATAGCTTTCTTCTCTCCTCAGCTTTTATTTAATTAACAGTTGGTTCACTAAAAAACTTCTCCTTAGATCCTTTAATGTAATTACGCAATCAATTCGTTTACATGTTTTAAATTATAACCTCTAATCGATGAAAGTAAAATTACAAATATTATATGCATCCAATCTGTATAAAAAATATTTTTCTCGTTTAAAAATCAGTAGTTATTTCAGTAATACGTAATTGATATATTAAAGTAATTATATAATTAATATTTTTCTCTAATGCATTGTTAGATCAATAAGAAGTATTGTAACCCTCAAATACTAATTAGCTTTTATGATAAACTAATTTCAATTAGAAATTATTGATTTATTATATACAGTTTGCTCAGGAAGTTCATGAAATTGCATTATAATTATATTACGAGTAACAAATTACTTTTAGATAATAGTTGTAAAGATAGTATTACTGTAGGGTTAATAATCATGTAGTAAGCAAATTGATATTTATCGGAAAAAATGGAGTTTAATGATATCTTCTTTGTGATTATGCTTTTACTTAAAACATGACAGTGCTTAAACTTGATTTCGTTTTTTACTGTGGGGTTTAAATAATTTTCATTTCTTATTTGTATGAAATTAAAATATGCATGTTGTATAATTATTATACAACATGCATATTGTGACCATGCGGATAATTTTTTTTAAATTCCGGTATGTATTATACTATAATACATACCGGAATTTAAAAAAATTTAAAAGAAGATTAGTGTTAATTTATTAATGATTTCTAGTGCACACAAAGATTTTCAAAACAAATTTGTAGAATTCCAATAAATAACAATCATTTTTTGTTTGTTTATTTAAATTCTTGTAATTAAATATTCTTTGGTTTTATATTTATTAGTATTTAATAACAGACGAACTGAAAACAAATATTAAAAATTACATTATAATAGATTTTGGTTGTTTTTATTTTGAACTAACATTTTAAAATTTTTAACAATTATTTCTTTCTCTTTTTTTCTTAAAAAACTAATATTTACAAATAATTTCAATATGTACTCATTAGCTCAAATTTTTTTTTTAATTTGTGACCTAGAATATGATTGATGATTGTATGTCCTGGTGTCGCCATCTATCATGATATTTTTGCACTAATAAAGGAAATCTTTAAATTATGAAATTGCTACAAAATTTGTTTATATAAATACATATTATTTTCTTTTTCTAAAAGAACTCCATTGAAGATTTGATGTAAAGATATTCAATGTAAATAATTTTATATATTTTTTGAAGAATTCCAAAGAGGACTTAATTTATAAAATTAATAGGTATTTATTACAAATAATATATTTGGTACTTTAATATTGCCAATATTTCTTTTCAAGTAAATTTATATTACTTGCATTACGAAATAACTCTTTAAAATAGTTTACTGATCACATATGAGTAACTTTAAAGTGGGCATAAAATTTAAAGAAATCGTTAATTTAAGTTAAAAAACTGCTTCAGAAGTTTTTAAGATATTTTTTTTAAATAATTTGATCAATTGAAATATTTTTCACTTGAATCACTCATTTTCAATTACTGAACTGAATTTATTTGTAAACATATATTCGTAATGTTTACAAATAAATTCCTACAAATAAATACGTAAAAATGTAATACTTTATAATTTATATAAAAATAATTATTATACGTATATAAATTATACAAAACCACACAATATTTGAATATATATTTATAAAAAAATTCAGTTGACAGTACAAACGGAGTATTGAGTTATTTCATTATTGCTTAAAAATAGTATAAAAATTCGTTCTTAAAAATAATTTTCATTGTTATATCAAAACTCGAAAAATAGTAGATTTATAAAACAATATAAAAATATTTTTTTAAAATGTACATATTTAAAACTGAAATATTAGTTTAGCATAAAAATAATTTTGTTTCCCTTAAATCATAATTTGTTTATTTGCTTTTAGAAAATGTAATTTGTGTTCACATTTTCGGCAATTTATTTTTATATGAATGTAAAATCAATGTTTTAAAAATAACACATTCAAATTAAAAATGTATTAATATTTTTAATAAATTTGTTATGATATATATAATCAATAAGTTCCCTAAATCAATATTTGTTTTAAAAGTTATTTTCTCTGTACTTTCAATATTTAATATTAAATGGTTTTCCTATTGAGAGTACCTTTTACATAATTTCCTCTTTAAATCATTTAAACCACGATTATCGATACATGATATAATTATGAAGTTTATATATACCATGACAATTCTGGTACTTCTGTCACTGAATCGAAATATATTATGACTGTAAATTAAACAGCATCAGAGCATTACACTATTTTTCATATTTTCCTTCCAGTGTTCAAAGAATCAAAAAACAATTACATAAAATAAAATTTATAAATAAATAAGATTAAAATTTATAAGCTTTAAAGTAAAAAGACATTGTAAAACATATCGATATAGATTATTTGTTAAATTTAACCTAATTTTTTTAGAATCTTCAAAGAAATTTTAAATTATTCTAATATTCACATCATCGTTGTGATAGTTATAAGCTTAAATTTTATGTCAAATATTGAATAGGATACAATTAACTTTATACAGATCAAAGTCTAATTTTTAAATTGTTAGATATATCTAGACTAGAAGTTGATTATGAAGTTGTAACAAAGTTGCAGACTATGAAGTTGTAGTCAAAATTGTATACCTAATGTCCACTTTTGCTCCTATATTTTTTAAACTACTTACCAGTGCTTCAGTAATTGCTACTTATTATGATAATAGTGCATATGCTACCACCTACTGTAAAAATCTTGAAATTATTGTACATTATTATATATAAACAGTTCTAAGGAACAGATTAAAAACAACAAGCTAGCAACAAAAGGCTAAAATAACAATATATGCATGCCCATCGAATGCTCCCTTCCAGAAGGGCATATTATAAATAAAAGAGCATTTTTATGCCCCACAAAAATGAAACATAAGTAAATATAAACCAAATTGGACAGATGTACATTCATTTGGCTCCAGCAAACATCCATCCGTTGTTTAATAGTAGCTACGTTCGAAGCTGGGTTATGTAATTATGAATTGTTCAATCTGGATAAAGTAAAATTTATTAAATACATTGAAGTTCACTGTTATCAGTAATTTAATTTATGAAATTAAACGAAATTACAATAAATAAACTTAAGAATAAAGAATATTTGAAATCTATTTCTTAACATTTTTAAATTTAACAGTTTCTTATATATAGCATCAGTTTCAAGATTTATGAAATTATTATTTTATAAGCTTAGAAAAAGAAAAAATGCTCTATAAATCACTATAAATTCTTGAATTATATTTAAAAATAACTATAAATAAATGCAAATTTTCGTAATATTTACAATTCCAATAAAAGGAAAAAATGAAACTTCATTTTTCATGTTTTCTTAAGATTTAAGTTAAAGTGGTTTG
The DNA here is from genome assembly GCA_037975125.1 of Latrodectus hesperus. Classification (NCBI taxonomy): domain Eukaryota; kingdom Metazoa; phylum Arthropoda; class Arachnida; order Araneae; family Theridiidae; genus Latrodectus; species Latrodectus hesperus. The sequence continues at coordinate 68,589,028 of CM075857.1, read as the reverse complement.
TAAATAAAACTGTAAAAATATTAAAATATCTGAAACTCCTGTCACTTAAAAATATTAAAATGTACTTAGAACTTTTCAATTGCAGTTTTGAAAGAAAAGAAATAAGAAAAAATAATCAAATTTTGAAATGCATATAATCAACAAAAAATACTATTTTAAAATTATCTGCCTTAAATATATTTTCAGTTAAAATGTGGGAAAATTCTTTTCACAACATTTATTTCTGTTTTCTTTTAAAAATGGATCTAACTTTTTTGTATTCTAAACTTAAAAATAAAATTCTATTCTTCAAGAATAACAAGCAATTTGTATGCATAAGAGAATGGTGCATAATTTCGGTATTTGGCGTCAAACTATCCAATGAAAAGTGTTTTCATTCTATCTTCTACTTTTTATAATGTTGTTGAAAAAAACGTTCTCTTGGTCTTCCTGAGATAGCATTATATATGAGCGTATGCAAATTGTTCTCTATTTGCTTTCAAACTGCAGATTTATTTATGCTGCTCACAATGAAAATAAATTTTTTTTAGTTATTTTTATAACGCAATGTAAATATCATGTTTTGTAGAAACATGAGAATGGAAAACAAAAATTGAAGTTATGAAGCTGTCATGAAGCATAAAGCTTCATCTAAAAATGAATTTTGAATATTTATTTAAAGATAAATAATTTGTGAAATATATAATTTTACTCCGTATTTTATGATAAATAATTGATAATGGAAAATCATTTTTCAGCAATTACTGAAATATATTAAGTGGAAGCTAAATCTTATAATTTAACATGAATTGCCTACCTTAAATACTTTATCAAAATCAAATTAAAATTTATATATATATATATATATATATATATATATATATATATATATATATATATATATATATATAATCAAATTTCTGTTTAGGTTTAAAAATGCTCTTTCTTATAAATCAAATATATACAAAATTAAAGAGAATACTTTTTTAATTACTGATAAAGTGTATAAATGGTTATATTAGTTTCAAAAAAGCGTATTCAAAAATAAATCAACATTTTTGTATTTTAAACCGACATTATGCAACGCTCGTTAATTATTTTAAAATTCGCTTATTTATGTTGAAACTAAAATTTTGTCTCTTGAAAATTTGCGTAAAAATAATTAGTATTAAATCTAATGTCTTGTTCTTCCATCAATATCTTGTTGGTAAAATGCATATGGAACAAATATCTTTACTTTTAATGTATGATCTTCACTTTCAATATCAATATAATTAAATGTCTGTAAGTAGTAAAACTTCCCGCCGAAATATTTTAATTTTGATTTGATTCACTATCAATAATTATTATTATTTTTTTAAATATTTAGTTTTATAACTTGTTTAAATTTTGTGGATAAAAAGTTATATACCTACATTTATTTTATAGTAGATGTTATTTTACAGTAATTGTTTGTTTAGTTTATTTTATAAGGTGAAAGCATTTAATGAATTGTGAAACATTTCCTATGTAAAAAATCAAATTTTTACCATGCACATCAACCACCTGTTAATAATTTACAAATTTAATTCATATTTCCTTTAACATTTATATAATAATTGTTCAAAGTTATCCCGTTTAGAAACTTTGAAATTATTAATTCAAGAAACTTTGAAGAAATGGTTGTTAAAGCATTTTATGAGATTTGATAATATACACAATAAACTTCCTGGACATTCTGAAAATTATAAGAAATTAATTGTGTAATATATAATAATTTGTCAAAAATATTACTGGATCTCACAGACAAAAATCGACAAACTCTAAAATTAATTGATAGAAAGATTCTGAAAATAATTGAAGTTAAGGGAAAATAAAATTATTTAAATGCAAAATTGCTGAACAGTTAATGGTTTTGAAATCAAAATTGTACACAGTATACGAAATTGTAAACTTACATGTAAATAATGGTATTTTATTAAATATCTAATGTATAAGAATACAAAATGTATTGTAAGCAATCGATTGATATTTTAATTTAGTTATTTAAAACTTCACTAAAATTAAATTTCAGCATCAAGCAACAATTCTATTGATTTCTGAGTTACTAGTATGTTATACTGAATGGTGTCAGATATTCTGAGCATGAACTTTTTGCTCCCATTCTCTGCTGTGTATAGTTATATACTTTGTTCCAAGAAGAAGAGGAGTGACTTTTAAAATTATATCATATCTTACAATAATAAATCGTCTTTTATCCATCTGCTTTAATAACCATCCTGCGTATATTTTAACTCAAACTAACTCTTAGAAAGGACAGAAAAAATAATTCTAATACAAGAAATAAAGGAGATGCAGAAAAAATATTAAAAGAGATTGAAAGAAATGATTTAAATTAATTTTAATGCAATGTTTTAATAAGTAAAGTAAGTTTAATTAAAATTTTATCAATTTGTTATTATTTTGATTCGTTCTGCGGATATTTTTTTACAAAGTTACTTTAATTTTAGTTAAGAAAACATTTCATTAATAATCCAAAAATGGCAAACAACTTAATAAAGAGCAATTAAAAGAATATATACAACTGCAAATTTCGTATAATATATTCCTTTGTACAATGACTATTACTGGCAAATAATGGTTTTTTTATTTTTTTAAGATAGAATTAAGAAAGAAGTTAAAAATTAAGTAGGAAACAATTAGGCTTAAATAAGATGATAAAGAGCTTAAATCGACATTAAAATTCTACACATTAAAATTGCAATCTGCTTACATCTGTTTTTATCTTATTTCTAAATTTTTAAAACAAATAATTTTCGGGCTTGATATTGACGATTTTACATATTGAAGAAAGTATAATTTTAACGCTCACTGGATTTATTTTAAGTCTTGTTTAACAAACTCCTTTTAATTTAGATTTATCATGAAATGGCTAGAAGAAATTCAAATTTTTAAATTCCAAAAAATTACGTATTATTGTAAAAAATATATGTGACTATTTTTCATATCGGTTTTAATCAAAGATTAAAAAATATTGTCGATTCCTTTATGTATTCTTGAATATTGTGGTGTATCAAAATATGAAGCATTTCTAAGCAAATTATTTATTACATTTAAACAAACACACCACATACAAAGGCATAACATTACACTTATAATTTGAAATTATCACATAGAAGAAAATAGAAACCACGACAGTCACCCATCCTCTTTGAAGTCCACTGGGCGACTCCCTGATTTTTCCCTCGTACACTCTTGAGACCCATTTGATATTTTCTCAAGTAGGAAGCTGGGACTCTTTACAATACAATCTCTACATCAATTCATTACTTTTAGTAAGTTTATTTAAATTTTGAAGAAATTAGTGGATTAAACTATTTCTCTTAGTAACCGTTTAAATTTAATTCATATAATGAAAGAAAATTCTCATGTTTGTTCGGACAGTAAGTTTTCAATTTGAAGCAAATTTATTTTATACAAATGAATGTATCTTACAATTGTCAAAATATCTTGCACATATGAAAAATAATATATTTTTTAAATTAATTTTTTCATTTAAAACATTTGCATATTTTTTATATATAATAAATATCTTATAAATTTTCTCAATTTTATAACATAGTGTAAATTTTAATACTCAAAATGTGGTTAAAATTTTTCCGTTCCACTTATTTAAATTTTAATTTATTAGTGATTCCTTAATTTTAAAATATTTCTTGATTTTAAGTACTGTGTACAGAATATATGTTAGCAATGTGACTTATTTCTTCTCATTTATATGTTTATATATATATATATATATATATATATATATATTACTGGTAGTTATGTAAGAAAGTTTTTATATAGTATTATCTCTTATATTTTAATCTTATAATTGTTAATTTTTGAAGGTTAATTAAACATATTTTAATTTAAATAATAAAAAATTACAATTTATACACTTGATAACTCTCAGTTTTACTTATATGTTCACTTAAAATGAACTAATTCAATAAATAAAACTAATTTTGCACATAGTATAAACATGAACATTAAATTAAAAACGTAAAAACAAAATGAGTACATAAATTAATTTTAAGTGTACACTTAAACTTTCAGCCATTGTTTCAGAAAAATTAGTTAAATAATGAAATATATTTTAGTATGGAGAATTATATGTATATATATATATATATATATTTCCTATTTGTGGTTAATATATAAAAATTTCTTTATTCTTTTATATATAATAATGTGTCCTGTACATTAGACACAAAATAATAAAAAGTTTAAAAAAAATTATTTCAACTTCATGAAGCTCTTAAAAATATCATCTTTGAGTTCTTTGTTCCGAGTAAATAAAACAATAGACGACACTTCAAATGTAGAATTCTTTTCTTTACAAGAGTGTAAAGCGTAAAAAAGTTTATGAAATGCTGTTTTATAGTTACTTATTGCAAATTTTCCTTACTTTTTCTAAAAGTGTCTCAAGCCTGAATTATGTATGAGGTAAAAAAAACTTTTCTCCAACTCACTTTTAGTTTTAAAAATATACTTACTCTGAACACTGTTCCTCAGAAATATCACCATTCTCATTCTCTGAGAAGTGTGGGGGGAAAAACACAAGAAGTACTTGAATTTTTTTTTAAATTCCATCCACATCATCTAGGACAATACAGTAGAGATTTTGAAGTGGTTTTACAATGTCAAAAAGCAAAAATGCATATATAATAATATTTCTATCAAAATGAACTTTACGTGCCACGAATTCATTATGTGTCCCAAACTAAATAGAAGATCCCTTGAGTATGGACTTTTAAGGAATATATCATAAGAATATCAACCCTCAGAAAAGAGAAAGAGAATTTTCTGTAAAAAAAGGAACAAAACGTTGGTGTTCTATGCTTTGCACAGCAACTCATTCTCTTAGACTTCCTTAAATAAATAAATTAATTAAAATGAAATCCTATTTGAGTGTCTCGTTTTAATTAATAAATCAAACAATGAATAATGAATTATTTTTTTATCATGATTTTTTTGAATATGTAATATTAATTTAAACAAAAATATCAAATTATAATTTATTTCCAAATGATTAAAAAAAGATATTTCGTGTAGAAACGAATAAAGTAAAATAATTAAAACTGAATCCGGCAATTATCTCAACTAAATCTACAATACTTCATGTGTAAACAAGGAATGGTAGCTATCCACCTTTTGGGATGGATATACTTGCAAATTCTTCTTTAAGATGCTACCAAAACTTGTTTTATAAAACAATGAGCATTGTATTTAATTTATGCAAACAGTGATTAGATGTGCTTTAATAAACAATCAAGAAACGAATTATTAAATGAAAATCTGGATCTATTAATCTGAAAAGTATATGAAAAGAAATAATAAACGATAGAAAGAAACAGTAATGTCAGTTAATGCAGATTATGGTGCTAAGAAAAAAAATACAGATAACTCTTAAAATTACAAGTTAAAGTACATCAAGTAAAAGTACAAGTTATAAAATAGGAAATGAAAGGAATAACTATTGACATGGAACACAGAGATAGAATCAGAACCAAAGTCCAGTTAAGCCAATATATCAGATGTAAAATTAGAACGGCGATTTCTAACCAACTCATTTGCAACTTTTTTCCAAACAGTTTTTAATCTAATCTGAATCGTGGCACTAAAGAAAAAAATGAGATTAATCTTACGTTATTACATACTAATAACCACGTGAGGAGTTTATTGAACCATTACAAGCATAAGTGCTTGTATTTTGATTCAAAGCCCCTTCCCACAATTCAACAGTGTTGCAATCGACATCGTATGACTGGCTTAAACATTGATTATTGTGTAATAAGTTGTAGTTGCCGTCATGCATATGGGCACATGAAAGTACTCTAAATGAGAGATCATAAGTTTACTCCTCTGAGTTTAGTCCCTATCAGAAAGTAGTCCATGTTTGTACTGTGAATATTATGTTTGTTAGCACAAATAGCGATTCCAATGTACTTGATGAATACTGGATCTACCAGTACCATATTCCATTCAGGTTTTCTATGGTAACTAAATTTTTTAGCTACAAATACAAAATAAAATAAATATAAAAAATAATTAATTTTAATTTTATCATTATTTTAAAATTTAGTAAATTCTCTGTTGTTAACACGTACAGTGAACAAAATTTTAATAATTGTACACAGTATTATAAGTAGTAAGATATAGTCTTACATATATGTAATTAATATATCTTCATTGAAACTATTTTAGGGTTAATGTATGAGGTCTTAACGAATATATTTTGTGAAGGCTATGTATAAAAGAAATTAGAAGACTATCATTTTAAAGTTAATTTTATTTTCTCTAATTGTCTTTAATGTAACAAATTATTTTAGAATTTGTAATGAAAGAATGAGTAAATATAGGGATGTGTCAAATGTATTGCAAATATATTTGTCAACATAGCCGCCATTTTACTTAAGGGAGTCTCAAAAGCGTAATAATTTCTAGATGGGTGTTTTAATCTTCAATTCGTAATTCCCGCCTAATTTAAATTCAGCGAGTGTAGATAGATATTAAGAGTCCAGCATACAGAGAAAATTTAAAATATATTGATATTTTCTAAATATTTTGCTAATTGTATAAAATTTGTACACTTAATGATTAAGAAAATGGTGAATGAAGTTTTAAAGTAATAATTTCATCATAAGAACATTATTTTTTATGATATTATTAAATTTACTGTATAAGTGATTTTTTCCGATATTTTAATTCCATCAATTTGAAATCTTTATCTAGAATGTACTGTTATTGAAGTTCTTTGAAAAGAGAAGATAGGAACCTTACGTTGACATTGACGTGACCCATTTCTTTTTATTCTTATCATTTACTTTCCTCCCTTATTCAAAATTGAAAAAATTTGAAAACGTTGATTTTAATACATACTGTAACATTTTTGTGTAGTTATATTACATAATTATTATTAACTTCTCAATAAGAAAATTTTTATAAAAGGAAAAGACTGAAGATTACTTCAATACATTAATTATTTTTTATATTTAAGTATATCAATGAAAAACTTAATAATTTTACCTCTTGAAATTATGCTAAATTAAATACGTCTGAAGACCTAAAATTACATAATGATGTTTATGAGAAGAAGGAAAAAGAAGATAAAAGTAAAATGCAACTCAGATAAATATACATTAACATTAAATAGTTTGAATAATACAAATATTTAACTATAAATTAATTCTCATTTTTTATGAATTTTGTATTTTCCTTTTGTAAGCTAAAACAAAATAGAACAAATTCATATAATTTATCTGTCACAAGTTTGGAGTTTTATATAAAATCTTTCCTATTTTTTCAAATATTTGTTTTTAAAATTTATTTCATGTGTGACTTCTTAATTTAGTAACGAACTCTTCATTTGTTATATAAATTAAGCAATCTTAATTTACATCATATATCAGGTTTATTACAAACTAATAAACTTATTATTTCCGAATTTCTTCCCTTGCAGTAAGTGTAATAGATTTAATAACTTATGAAAGAAAATAATGCACAGTGCATATTAGAAAAAGATCCTTCTCTCGTCACTCTACTAAGCATTGTCAAAATCATTTTAACTAAGCAGAAATCAAACTGTAATCTGATCTGAAACTGAACTGTAATCTTTAGACATAACTGAAAAATTAATAATGTTATTCTAAAAAAGGAATTAAATTTTGTGATTTATTACATAACAATATTATTTAATTTAATAAGAAGATTCATTTTAAATTTCGTTGATTTCACAGTTTTAATATATATATTGTTTACGATGATTCTTTTCATTTTTGTTATGAGACAAGGGACTCACATACACACACTATCTCACGCACCCACTCACACACACACACACACAGATATATATATATATATATATATATATATATATATATATATATATATATATATATATATATATATATATATATATATATATATATATATATATATATATATATATATATATATATATATATATATATATATATATATAATATAATATAATATACAATCTTCCTGTTTGGAGTGAACGTAAAATATACAAAAAGTTCTTTCATAGTTTGGAAACTTTCTTAGAAGAAAAATCAATTTTGAAGAAGTTTTGTCCCAATTTCAGAATTCTTTAGTTGCTGAGAATTTCTGGTTTTACAACTCTTGTCCTAAGCTTCATTTACGTTTCCAAATGCTTCGACAATATTTCCATTTTCGAAATGCCAAAGGTCACGCGTGCAATATATGTTTTAGGGGTTCCTTTTTTATATCTTATGCTTTTTCCCCTTTTTAGTATATTTCGTGAAATTCTGCCATCCTTTGACGTTTATGGTCTAAAATAACATAATTCTTCAGCTAAACCTAGTTGTTCAATTTTCATATTAAATTCAGTTTTGTAAAATTATTTTCATATGTTTCAATCATACAAATAATTGTTGAAAAAAATCTATTGATAAATTAGATTAGAATTTCATAATTATTAGCAAAACGTATTTTTTGTAAAAGTTTTTGAGTATTAAAATTTTTACATTACATTTAGTACTTTCTTTCTGGCATTAAAACTTTCCTGTGCAGTGATTTATTTTAAATAAAATAAAATTCAAATTAAAATATTAACATTTAAAAGATTAATATTATTTAGCTTTACTTTTACGCATATACAAATTACTGAAAATATTTCTTGTTTTCAGTATTAAATTTAATCCACTGAAAGTTTATAAATTTGTATAATATTTTATGAAATTCCAGATACTACATTACGCATTAATATATAGTTTCATAAATATTTCGAAGATTTTTTCAAAAGTTTATTTGAAATATATAATTTATCTGATCTATTTCTATAATTTTATTTCTATAATTTTATTTACTATAATACTCTTTAAATTTTTATAAAAACACGATTGTTTTTAACTTTTTATTCAAAATAATGCATTAGTCATGCAAATTTTTGCGTTATTATTTAAATAAAACTTATTGTGAACCAGGTAATTTAATATATCATCTGCAAATTATATTGAAATTAAAATGGTAATGCAGCTTCAATTAAATTATTAGGACAAATACTTTTAAAAATATGTACTCCAATATAATGAAATCGATTAATTTTTTTAACTTTATTCTATATAGAGAAATATAATGTTTCTTGGCAGGAAAAAAAGAAGAGTGGGGGAATTCTTTTCTATATATGGTTCTGATACATTTAAAGTAAAATATTTATTGCTAATATTAATGATAAAAAAAAATTTCATTAATAAACAATAAATTTATAATTCAAAACAAATGTAAGATTTGATTAATGCATACACCTACGTTGTATTTTAAATTGATTGAATTTATTGATCGTTGGGGGGAAATAGAATTTAGCTTTGAACAAACATGAGTTTATAACAGAACAATAATTTTCAACTGAATGACTTCAGCAAACAACGGTAGATGGCAGTAAATACTGGCTGCTGGTTTATAACCGCTTACTCCTCTGAGAATAAATATCTTTTGAGACAATTGGATTGTTTATTCAGTTTAAATGTATTTACCGATTGAATTGAAAATAAATTAAAAGAGAATAAGCATTTACATACATTTTGCATTAATGAATAAATTATGTTCTATTGAACTTCGTCAGATATTCGTATTTTGTCCTTATTTTAAGTCTAAAAAGTATTGTTTTTTCTCCTCATTTTTTTGTAATCCATTTATTTCATTTATTTTATAAAGATAATTGAAATTATTAATTTAATAATTATTTCTAATTACGTATAAAATGGTTTTTCATATTAACATAATTATATTTAAGAAAAATTATAATTTTATACGGTATTTGATTATTTAGTAAGCTTTAAATATTCTTTAAAACCATACAGTAATACATTTTCATAATTTGACTAAAGAAAGTTCATTTTTTGTATTTCTTTTTTGATTGGGAATTAGTAATAATCATTCGTAATTAAAGTATGGATTATATATTTCTACTTAATTCTATGTCTGCCATCAAAACAATCTATAACATTCGTGTTACTAATTTTTGAGATAGGAATCATCAACATGTCATATATATCAGCTGTAACTAATTTAGAATTTAAATAGATAATTAATCTTGCAGCTTTTTAAATGATGGATCTCATTCATTTTTAAAAAAGGCATGTAATTATATTATCCTAATATAAATCTGCATTAAAATATTTATTTTAAGAAGCATTATAATATTTCAGTAATTATTATTTACTTTTGTTTTTCTCCATTATATGAAAATTTCATAAACTACTCTTAAAAATTTTCAAATTTATATCATTAAGCCTTTTTTAAATTGTCCATAACATAAAGTAATTTTTATATGAGTATAAATGTGATGACAAACATTGTTATAGTGTACGTCGGGACTCAGAAAAAAAATGCTAATAATAACTCAAAATATTTCAATGAACATAAAAGGTCAGAATATTGAGTGATATAAAAATGGAAACTATTTTATTCTTTTATTTCTTCAATAAAAGACTCGTATCATGTGATCATGTGACTCGTGTTATCGTCAGAGTATCAGATACTATAAGTAGTCTGGAATAAGAATAATTTATTCTTAATGTATGAAGTACTCAAATGTTATATTCACACAATTTGGCGAACGAACCCACAAACTGTGTAACTTTTTAACCTTCATGTGCATCGTTAGCTTAAATTAGCCTTCGTGTGCAAATAATTGACAGTTAAATGAACAGACAAACCAAACCAGAACATCAGCGTACAAAGCATTCAATTATTAATGTAGATGTTAACTTAATAATTGAAAATGCGAACAAGTACAGGAACTAAATATTTTAATCTAAACTCCCAATATGTGAAGTATAATAGGAATGAAAATCATTCATCCATTTCTTTTTCCATTTCAGGGATTTTCAAATTTATACGCTTATTTTCGCTCTTTGGTAGCTCATGAGTGTTAATTCTGCCCGGATCTATAACAGAATCTCCAGATGGAACTTGAGGATATATCCGGATGAATTTCTAACCATTAAAAAATGCATAATAAAGATGAGATTACTGGGAGCTAATGATTGTTAAACTGAATGTTAAAATGATTTTGGAGATTGATTCATAGCAAACATCATATGCAAGTTTGTTGATGAATACGCATTTGATGAAGAAATAAAATATTCCGTAGTTTCTCAAGATTTTCCCAAAGACCATCACAAAAAGCAGAATGTTCTTAAGAAAATTTTGTAAAACCTTATTCGCTATTTTAATTACCTTATCTCAATCAAAATTATCCTGTAGGTTTAAAATGTATTATTTCTTATTATGAAAGAATATTAACATTTTGATAGTTGCTTTTATAAATTAAATTAATAGAATAATATATATATATATATATATATATATATATATATATATATATATATATATATATATATATATATATATATATATATATATATATATATATATATATATCATATTTCCATATTCGTGTAATTTCATTTTCAGAGGGAAAACATAAAGCTAATCAAACATTTAATATTATGATTTAACATAATTATTTTTTTGAAAATCAGAAAAGTTACATCAATTATTTTTACATGTTTCATAAAGTAAATGTTGTTTATTTTTAAGTACCACTTATTTTAAAAGCGATTTCATTATGAAGTGCTTAATAAAATTTATGTACTAATATAATAGGAATTATGATGATGGAAGTTAGAGAATTCTTCTATTCTATTCATCAAATGAAAGCTTTATACTATTCTATATCTGAATAGGTAGCTTGAGAAGCTCGAGGGCTTTATTCTTGAAATTTTTCCACGAAACTAATAGCAGGACATAAAAATTCTTTTTATTTTTTTTGTAAGATAAATTTGTTTTAATTCTTTTGATTTTAGTTTGCTAAATATTTTTAAAACAGCTATATTTTATATTATAATTTACAGAATGTTTTTGAATTCACATATTTAATTTATCAATGATTTATGCTCCTATTTTAATTATAGTTGATATTATCCCTTCTCTCTCTTTGTATACATATTTTACTCTTACTCCTGTGAAATAATTTTCCCCATTAAGAGATATAAATAATATTATTAAAATTTAAATTCTGAGAGTAATTATTTTCTAAGTTTACAAAATTTGAGCAATATATGAATAACTATAATTTCTTCAAATAACCACGAGCAGTGGTGTAAAATCAAACTGTTTTTCTCAGATTTTTAAAGATTTATGTTCAATTTTAAAACTTTTTTTATTAAATATTCGATTGTAAAACAAAGACGAAATTATATTTGTGACAAAATAAATGGTGAAATATAAATAAAAATATTTGACAATCTGCCTATGGACTACAATTTTTAAGCTTTACATAATGTATTTTTTACAAATTCTCTAAAAATCAAGGTAAATCACAAGGCATTATTTCTGTAAACATCACTACTTTCTTTATTTAAAAAATTGCATTTTAATGTAACTGCTAAACAACATATAGTGTCGGAATATGAACGCAAGTTATTAAAGCAATAATATTATTTTCGCAAAAATACCTTCACTTAATTTATTATGGATTAGGTTATTGTGCTGAAGGAATATTAAACAAATTAAATAATATATTACGATATGCATTACATTTTCTTCATTATTAAGTAAATGTATTAAAAGAATCTTGCAATTTATGTAAATTTTACTACATTTCACATGCATGAAATGTAATTTTTGAAAGCTTTTATGTTTTCACAATAAAAGATTAATACAGCTATTAACAAATACCATGAAAAAAGAAAAACATTTTCAAAAATTCAGTAAGGAACTTTCATCCATTTGTTAACTTGAAGACCAGTGAAAGAAGGAAATTTGACACATAAAGTTCAATGATTCATAGTTTTGCTCGAAGAAGGGGTTAAAACATTTTTATCTGCAATTAGTCAACAAGAAAAAAACGCGGGAAAACTTTCCTTTTTATATAACACAAGGAATGAAATTGATTTTTTCAAACAATCATTTTTTGCTTGATATTGTAGTTTTATCCTTGTATCTTGGACATCTAAAACATTCGCCATTGTTGTATTTTTTATTTTTTGTTGAATATTCAATAACTTCGTTTACTTGAATGACATTTTAAAGGGCAAGAACTTCTTTTTTTAATCTCAAAATGTAAAATTTGTTCTATATATTTACACATATAAATTAAATATTAAATCATTAGAATATGCAGATTTGTTAGGATATATATACCGCTCTGTGGTATATATTATAAAACATTAATTTTAAAAAGCAGACATGTTTTTCCAATACTTAAATAAACCGTTCATAAAGATATTTTAATATACATGTAAAAAAAAGAATACATATATATTATTTTCACTGCTGTAAGTATTTTGAGAATAAAATAGAATTACAAAATATGATTCATAGATTTCTAAAAAAAGAAATATTTAATTTCCGCCATTTTTCCATATAAATTTTTACCAGCTTGGAAGTTGAAACAAGAAAAGTAATTCATTTTCTGTAAAGTAATATTATTTCTACGGAAATAAAAAACTGACACATTTCTTTATTTTAATAATCATGCTTTCAAGAAAGAGAGGAAAAATTGCATATAACATGCATTTAATATCCAATTTCAAAGTAATATTTCGACATTTGAGATTCAATGTATTCCGCACTTGTGGGGAAAATAAATTGAATTTTTACAATGTTATTTCATCTCATTTTACACAAGTTGATTTATGAAGGTAAAAAGAAAATATATTTGATTTTATTTCAATATTTTATTTGAAATAAAAATTACAAAAAGGAATTAGCATATTAAGATTACTGCATGCTTATGGTTTTTGTACATTTTTAATATCCCGGTTATTTCATACTTTATTTTACAGTTAAAATTTAAGCACTTAATTCTAGAATTAAACATAATGTATTGAAATCAATTTCTTAAAAAAATCGTATTAAACTTTTAATATATCATCTGACATTTAGAACGATTTATATTTATATCCACCGTTTATTTTTATGTAAAATAAAATCTGGTAAAAGCATGATGGACATTTAAATTATAATATTCAACTTAAAATGAAACTCAAAATTATTTTAAATCTTAGTTATAAAGAAATGTTTGATTTGTTAATATTAAAATTTAAAGGTAAAGAATTTAAAAATAATTAAAAACATTAAATATATGAAAAGAAATATAAAAAATATTTTTATTTAATATTGTAGAAGGAATTCTATTCTTATAATAAAAATATTTTCAAGTGAAATTAATTAAAAAGCATCATTTCAATGGTAAATTTTTAAAAAGTATACACAATGGTTCATTTTTTAAAGTATAAACTTAATCAAATTTGAATGCATAAGTGTAAAACATGTATAGAACAATACTTTGCTAGGTGCTTGAACATTATTATTTTATAAATGTGTTAACTTTATGATACTTTCATGCTATACGTCTCGAACTAAAATCGCTTTTACTTTTAATTGGTGATTACCTAAATCATAATAAATATTTTCTTGTTAAAATTCAGAAATGAAGATTTAAAGGAACTTAGATTGCTAAGTGGAAGATACTTTTAAAATTTCTTTAAATTCTATACATTGGTTCAATTGATGTGACTCTTTTAAAATAAACTACCCTTGTTATATTTATTGGAAAATATTTATATATACACTTAATGCAAGAATATTTCTGAAAAACTTAGTACATGTATATTCTTTGAGCATAAAATTTTAATATGTATTATTTATTAATGTTCATGCATTCTTAACATATTTTGGCACACAATTTGAACACAAAATGTTATCGTTAATTGGAATGAGTAATAAGGGCAAGTGCGTTGAAATATCATTAAATATAAAAATCTTTATTGTATGTGTGCTAACAAAAAAGTGACAAGTTAAAATATACTTAAGAAGATAAACTGCATTTTAATCCTCATTAGTTACTGATTATTGCAAGAAAGATTGAAACATTTCCAGAAATATGAGCTATTTATCTGTTTAAGAGGATTATAATTTGACAGTGTGCAATTTAAACCAATCAGTGTCATTCTGCACTTAAAAAGAATGTCGTGATTTATCTTCTATTATCAAATCACTTAAAAATTAAAAAGAAAACCAGGAATTAGAAAAATTTCATTCATTTGATATTTAAATAATCTAAAAATAAATGTTTTTTTATTTTATAGTAATTTTAAAATGATGAATTGGTTTTTGATTAATTTTTTGTGATTCAAAAAGTTTTAAATTATTTTATTGATATATTATTAGTTACATGAATAAAATGTTTATTTTTGTGTAATAATTAATTATGAATAAAATTTGTATTCATTCTAATATATTTGCTTGTTTTTGTCTTTCTATAAAACAGTATAAAAGTTTGTTCATTTTGAATACTTAAATATATTATCAATAAAATTGTTCCTTTATATGATGCTATTTAACAATCGTTAAGGATATCAAAATTTGATCCTATTTTTGCATTTTAATTTGTCCTCATTTTAATATTATTCAATTTATCATTTGTTCTCCTTTTTGCCATTAGAGGTTTGCTTTACATTGTGGTGCTTAAATTATCTAACAGTCGTTAAAAATGTAAATTCTGTTATTTTAATAAGTATTTGTAATTCTTTTATCCTCAAAATATTTCTAGCTTTCTACACAGCTATAAATAAAAAGAAAATTTAGAAACAATATAAAGCTTATTGCCAACAGCTTAATAGTTATAATCAAATTGGCAAACTGTTAAAAATGAGAAGACATCAGAAAGCAAGCTAAGAAATATTTTAGGATACATCAATCTTCTTTTTTTGACATGAACTGTGATCAAATACTAATTAAGACCTACAATTTTTTGTAATATTTCGATATCGTTTTGATATCCTTTGAAGGAATATATTTTCTTAGATTTTACCTGCATATTTTTATTAGCTTCTCATTTTAATCCTCTTTTATAAAAATGTTTAAATTTATTTTATTTATTTAACTATGTATTGTAAAATTGCTTTAAAAATACACATTGAAAATATGAGTGGATGGTTTACATGTGCTTTTGAAAGTAGTTTTGACCATTAATAAAATTTTCAAGCAAGAGGTAGGCATTACTTGAACGATTCTTAACATGATTTTGTTGCACAAATATAAATAAAACTGATATTTTTCATGAATTTTCTATTTTGATTAGAATTAGCAATATTAGACTTATTTTGTCTATGATATATGTAAATTTAACACACAGTAATTTAATGAGTTTATTATATAACAGCCATAATTTCTTATCAATTGTGTACTCAACATTACATATTTAAATATATTTAGGATATTTTTCTGTGTTTCTTTTGAACATTCAATACTAATTTTAAAAAAAGTAAACTTAAAATTTATTTTTCAGTACCTTAATCATTAAAATTAATGCAGTTTCTGCAAAATATAATCTTCCCAAAAACGATAAATATATGGTAATAGTACTGATGCAAAACACAAAGTAACTACATAAAAATAATTTCATAAAATAAAAACATTTAAGACCATTTACTTTAAACACATGTTTATTAATATAATTGCTAAGAAAAGAAAAATACAATTTAAGGAATAGTTTTTAAAAAGAAACACATAAACAAAACATTTTCTTATTAAAAGAAAAAATTATATCATAGATATTTTTTATCAAACTTTTTATTAGAAACAAACTTTTACATCATATTTTGATTTAAATTCCTGAAAACTATTTAACCAAGTATTAATCATTATTCTGAAATAAAACAACTTAATATTTTGCTCTTGATTAAATAAGATTATATATATATATATATATATATATATATATATATATATATATATATATATATATATATATATATATATATATATATATATATATTTCACATTTTATTCTTTCCCAACTTTTTTAGATTCCTAACTCATTTTTTATGACTTTTCACCTCCCGATATTTTTCCTTTTTTCTCTTTTATGGCCTATCCATCCTCATAATGTCATGCGCTCAGACCTCAAAAACATCTTACCAAACTTCTAATCGGGATTCCTCATCGATTCCTGTGTGACGTCACACTCGTGACACTGGACTTTTAATGACATTTCATTCGCGCACGAATTTCCACAAATTTCCTTTTTTTTTTCAGACTTATGAGTGAGAATGTATAAGAACAAAAATGCAAAAGCAGTTTTTAAATCAAGATATGGTAATTATTATTTTTACGCAATACAATTAAATCGCAATTAAGACAATTTAACAAAAGGTTAGGGAGTAACTGAATTTGAAATGCATCTATCATTGTTTCCTTAAATGTTATTCAGAAAATCTCAGTTTAAAAAATAAATAAAGATTTGTTTAATTATTGTTTGGGGTATAATTAGTGCATCTGTTTTGTTATTTATGACCTTAATGCTTTAAACTTAACTATCATTAAGTAAATAACAAAAAAGAAACTTGTAAATTATAATACATTAAATTTTAATTCTTTAATATCATGTTCATTTTACTTATAAAACACTTAAATATCGACGTAAGAACTGAGAGTTAGTATAATGTTGAGATTAAAATAAAAACATATAACATGGAGAGAATGTTTTTTTTTTAAATTTAATTATTTATCTTTGCTAAAAATTCAAGATTTTATAAAAACACAATAAATGCGCTCGTAACTTGCTAAGTAGTAAAAAGATAAATATTAATACAGCATTAGAATATTCAGCAATATTTCATGTGAACAAAGAAGCAAAAATACAAAAGAATACAATTATTTTTGCTTTAAAATATAAATTGAATTTGCTTTGAATTTATGAAAATATTTTAAAATATACCTTAAATAAGTAGTATAAATATAAAAAATTTTTATTTATAACAGAATAATTTATCCTTTGATTTCCTTCACGCAGGTTTTATCTATTTTTCATCACATTTCCAAAAGAATGAAAAAATGATTATAAATTAATGATTAAATGTAAATTTTTTATTCAATTGAAACAAGACATTTTATAAAATTTTACGCACAACTTTATTTACTATAAACCTGTCCTGCTAAATCAAAGAACTTTCAATCTCTTAATAATTCATATCTTTTTCCTGTTTCAGATAGAGCATTTTTGATAAATAAAATAAATATACTGTACTAATCATTACAGAATTTTATTGCATATCTAGTTTTTTCTAAATAAAATAAAAGTAACATGTCTTATCTTATTTTCAAAATAAAATAGTTTATTACATATTCTACGAATTAATCTTATTCATTCCGGATTGAAACTATTTGTTAAAATCTATTTAGAGACTTATTTTTTTAATCTTTGTTGATGTTAATTTTTTTAATTGAGTTCTTATTTATGATGTGTACTTCAAAAAGCCTCAAAATCATTATATTTTCCTTCAAAATATTTGCATGTAATTTTCAACGTTATGTGATGAAAATAACTCGAATAAAAACACTTTTAACGAAAACTTTTCCTAGAAAGATATAAGAGGGATATTCTCCATTTTCGAATAACTAGGCAGGTGCAAAAATTCTCAATATCTCACCGTTCGGGGCAACTGAATTACTAATGAAACAGAAAAATTTTCATTTTTATTTTTTTATAAAAAGATTCTTTACTTTTTCTTTATGTCCAACTACCTTAATAACGTTTCGCGACAATCTAGATACAGATGAGACTTTATACATGCAATTTTTATGAGGGCGAGTGCATGTGGATTCTGATAACGGCCTTAGGAACTTGTTCGAATGGCATTTGCTAGCGGAGGAGTTGGGGGCGAATGAAAAAGTGCTTTCTGATAGGAAATTGTCGAATTGAAGGATATAAAGTTCTTATTTTGGTAGAATATTTTATTAAGCTATTACTTTAGGTATCAATGAACCTTTTTTGAAAAAAAAAATACTGCATAATATCGGATCTTTAAAATAACGTAGTAAAAATGATATCACTTTCTAGTTTTTATATTTATCAAATAGAAAACAGTAATTATTTAAAATGAAATCTATAATTCTAATAGAATAGATACTAAAAAAATATTAAAAATATTATCAGAAGAGAATTAAATGAATATGAGTAAATTTCTCAGTCATGATTTTTTATTTAAAGATCTTCTTATAGTTTTTACAGAAATCATGATATTTCAGACACAGTAAAATCAGAAAACTAGTCAGAAAAACAAACTTATCTCTTTAAATAAACAATAACGTGGCATTTCCTAAACTTATTCAGATCCACGACATAACTGTTTTTATCATTAGATTATTATTTAACTTTCAAAATTACAAAAAATAACTATTTTCTCAAAGCTGTACATGCAAAAAATATTAATTTTTGAAACTTACTCTGACTCGGGAAGAGCATTTTGGAGATAAATGGGACTGTAAAAATAATCAAGTACATAAAAGCCAATCAAATTTTTGTCAAATGCGTATCGAGAAAGTTAATCATGTATAATAAACTGATGAGGGTTTCAAGAATTGCATATATTTTTGATAAATGAAATTTAAATATTTTTTATGATTTACTCTTAATACAATTTATTGAGCTCAAGACAGGGAATTGCAAAATGTAAGCATTAGTAAGCCATTGAAACATTGAAGCAAAATAATGCACATAGTTGCTTGTAGGTTCTTTCGTATTCATCAATTCATCACCACATAATTAGGAAAACAATTCTAAATCAATAATTTAAAGATTATATACGTTCTCACGCAAGATTTATATAATGCTGCGATATTAAAACTAGATAGAAGAGTCTGAAGAGCATTTATAGTTTCAGAAGGCATTAAATGTATTTTACTTTCGTATTCAAAAAACTGTAAATAGTAATAAGTGTATCCGAAAATAACACATTTATTTTTATCCATCCTAACGCTACAGTTTCTGATTTTGGTAAATCAAATTTCACAAATGAAATTGTATTTAGCCTGAAACCCAATGACTTCACAAAAGAGTAGAGAACACAAAAATACGCATTTTGCTTCCAAGCATCGATATTCCGAGATTAAAACTTCATGATCTGAAAGGGATTTTTATTAAGATATTTCATAGGCTTGTACACCTAAAAATATTCGTTTGATAGTGACATATGGCATTGCGATGAATTGAATTCACGCTCACAATAGTAATAAGTAATATTGTCGTCTTTATAAATGATGTGGTGAATCTACGTATTACTGTCATCGTTGATGACTCCGAATCTTCGCATACGAGTCGTCGACTCATCCTACTAATCTGATCCCATGAAATTCTTCAGGAAAATTTCATGCTGCTTATATACCTCCCAGTCAAATGAGTTGATCAATAATTATTAGCGTTCTGGTTTTCAGAAAAATTTTGGATTTTTTGTTCAGTCATTGAATATGCAATTGTGAAGGTCCAATTAACGGAATATACAAATCTAAGACTTAAAACAACACAACATCATATTATTGTTGTTTGCTTATACTCTTTAAAGATCTGACATTTGTCAGATCAACTCCATTAAATTGTTGACATTTAGAAAGTCAGTGGCTAGCAAGGGATTTGAGGATAAATCCTCCCGGGAAAGTCTGACGCAATCCAGAATATGTTTCGATGAGGCTGGATGTTCACAGCATTTTTTACAAGTGGGATGAATTTTTGTTCCACGTTCAAACGATAAACATTTTAGGTGTCCACTTGAGAATCTGGATTTCTTTAATTAATCTGATTAAGACTTCTACCTTTGGATTATCCATGGGTGCTTCAGACCTCGGTCCAACAGAAGCTTCACATTATCTCCTCCATATGACTTTGTTGACAACATCATATGATGAATTGAAGCATTTACCTTTGGTCAAGAAGATTGAGTTAGACTATTTCCAAGAGAGATTAATGCTTATAAGTCAAAGGGAATAAGCTGCAACACTTAAAAGTAAATTTAGACTATTAATCCAATGTCAAAATTCTTGTCTAATTTTTATATAACTTATTTTACTTCTGTCGTTTTAAATTATATAAATAATGAGCATTTCATAACAATACATTGATAAGTTTTGAAGTCATGTATTGTAAAATCTACTTGTAATTTGCACATTTATGAGACACAGAGTTAACATTACAGACTATTGTGTATACATAAATTAGTTATATTAATATTTTTATATGCTTGAAATAAACTTAAAATATTTCAAGCAAAGTTTAATTTTGTATTAAAATTTAAGCATTTAAGCAATTTAAGCATTTATCAATGCCACATGAATTAAAGATAGAAAAACTAAATTTCATAGAAATATGGAATTCCGGAAAAATTAATGGCTCACACTCCCTTAGAAATTAATCATTAAAAACATTTTGCTTAAATATGAAATAAAAAAATAAGCAGACTTAAAAAAAAATACTCAAAACAAAACTTCGGTTAGTTTTTGAAGAACGAATGGGTTTGTTCCTATTAAGTACTTTCAATGAAACTATTTTCCAGACAAATTTCAAGTTTATGTAGAAATAGAACAACACTTTGTGAATTCTTAATACCTATGAAGACAAATTTATAAAATCTGAAGAACTAACAATGACAAGATGAAAAAAACTTAGAGCTTTTAAATGGTTGGTAGGTGTAGTGTCCATGAGGAGAACAATAGATGACCATGAGTGGGCAAAACACATCTGGTTATCTCTTAGATGTTTTCGAAATATAGACTCTTTTCGTTGTCGAGGGACGGGAATTTTCCCGAGCTGACCAAGAGATTTAATGACAGATCAATAAAAATGTGTTTTGCTGGTAGTGAAATATTATTGCAATTAACGCAGAGACGGTAGTTTCTGTTGCCATCTCTCTGGATCTTCATATCTCGATAGTGACGGGTTCTAAGGGGAGTGATAGTTTTAGCGAAGTCTCTATTTGCGTTTATCTCACAAGTATGTGAATATTTTTAGTGTGTTGGGGTTTTTTCTTAGACGGTATCTTGCAATTGCATTCACATCCTCAAGAGTAACTTTGAAGGCATTTCCGGAATTGAATTTTCTTCCTTCCTTGGCAAATTAATCAGTCTCTTCATTCCTAGGGATGTCAACATTACCTGGCATTTACCACAAAATACATACCTTGTTTAATTTTTCAATTTCTTTCAAATGATGCTGAATATCATGGGTAAGCCTTGACTGACCGTTGTTTAATGCTTCTAAGGTATTTTTGGGAGTCACAAAAGATGACAAGCTTATTGGTTTGTCAGTGTTGTTGAGTACGAAATATTCTCATGCAATGCATGCTTTATGAATTTTATAATTATTAACTTAAAAGAGCAGTTTTTATTATAATCCTTCTTAAAGTCCTATACATTATAATATTCTTATAATTAAGTAAAGCCTATTTTATTTCATCAAAAGAAATTAACATCTTTTTTTAAAAAAAATTCATTTATACGTAATTTTTCTTAATATATTAAATATTAATCTTTTCTGTATATTAAATGTATACTATTTGACAAAAGAACTTATTTTAATTTACTCAGCATGTGCACAGCGCTTTTGTTAATGTAAAATTAGCCTAGTACATTAGATTTATTTTTAATTCTTCTTTCGTAATACTTTATGGAGAAAAAATAATGAAAGAATAATTAAAATATCTTAAAATATACGTTTGTTAATTTAACTAAACTTACTTATATTTTAAGGTATTCTAATTATTCTTTCATTAATTTATTACTATTTGCAAAATTTAAATGATCGATTCTTTTTAAAAAAAGAATGTGCGAAAAATAGGTACTTGCAATGAAAAAAAGTGCTGAATTTAGCAACCAATTCAGTTGAATGAATAGTATTTTGCTCACAAGAGGCCTTAAAATCATAGTCTAAATTAATAAAATCGTTTACGACTTTCTATGAAATAGTAAAAATAACTTTAATTCTGTTTATTTAGTTTGGTAAACTTCATTATAGGATATCAAAAATTCTTACCCTTTTCAAAATATTTATATATATTTATTAAATATAAAGGTTATATATGGAAGACCTTTTTTCTTAGACTTAAGCATAGAAGGGATTGAATTTAATGTTAGTATTTCTCAATTTAATTCTCTTTCATGTAACGAATACACAGTCATTGTTTAAAAATGTTATAGAAAATAATATTGAATAATATTGAATTACTTTTTCTTAGATCACATGTTTTAGTTATAAAATTCGTTAAAAAATTATACTTTAGTGATAACTCATTTTTGTACTCTACCATGAAATTCAAAAACTAGTCAGATTTTATTGAAAGACAATAACGTTTTCCAATTTTTATCAGTGTAATATACCAAGAAGTATATACGTATTTTACTTCAAATATTTTTTGGAAATTTAAATACGAGTATTTTATTATAATTTATTTCAAAATGATTATCATATGTTAAATAAATTAATACATAAGATTAAAAAGAGCTTTTGATATATTTATGAGAGAAAATGAAGCATTGTGACATAATTTCAGTTCCATAAATGTTTAAGCTATTTGTTGTCATTTAAAAATATGTTAAAAGCAATTTAAGTTATTTAAGTGTAATAAAAATCATTAAGTGTCTAACTGCATTTTAGTTAAGCAAAAGTACGTTACAAATAGTGCCGTTAAGAGATATTGCTGGGAACATGTGATTTCGTTTTATGACAAAGAAAAGTGATCTTAAGTGCTTGAAAGTAAAATTTGCTATTTTTGGCTCTACAATGATCAGTTCTGAATAGAGCTTAGCAAACTCAAACTCTAATTTGAAATGTTGTAAAACAATATTCCCTTAAAGTATAAATGGTAAATGCAGTTATCAATGTTAGAATCACAATTATGTTCATTCTTCAGAAATCACTGCCATTAAACAGTTGAAAGAAAGATTATTGTAGTAATTTAAAATTGGTGTAGGGCCGACTGATCCCTTATATTTGACTTATCTGCCGTAACTGCCGTACGTTTGGCTGAATGAACAACAGTTAATCTCGAATAATTTTACACATTTCAATAAATAGTTGACTATAATTTATCTGATAAAACAGCTTAGGGTATTAAAATTTTAATTTTGGTAATTTGCATGGTTTTGAATGCAGTAAAATCATTACTACTTTTTAACAATGTGTGCAATTAAACTAATTTTGAGCAACTTAAATCGTTTGATAAATTCAAGAGGAGAACATAAAAGAGAGTTTATTTTGTTTAGATACCAGATTTGTCATGATGCAACAATCATTTGCTTGGAAAAATTTCATTAAGTTAGTTAACTTGATTAAATTAAAAACTAATATCCGTGTTAAATAATCTCACGCACTCGGAAATAATTTTTACCTTAAAGATAGAATTATAATTATATTATAATATAATTGTTATTATTATATAATTACTAATATAATTTATTATAAGATAATAACAAAAAGGAAGAAATAAGAATAAAAATGATGTATATTTTGTTTTATTTTTATTTGCCTAAATTTCTATTGAATTTTATTTTTTATATCTAATTTAAATGCAGCTAAACAGGAATATGCTGTGATACTTATTCATATATTTCTAAATGCATTACGTCTTAGCATGTTAATCATAAATCTTAATGGAATGGTATCTATTAATTCTTCACATCATTAATTTACTACTTCATTTTATAAATTACAGAATTAAATTTAAACTTTCATAATTTTAGAATGTTATATCCCAAATCTTAAAATACACATTGGAAAAACATTCAGAATATTTATTTAGTGTAATTTAAGATTAATAAAATATAATTGTATGGTAGATAAAAATTGGGCTTGTAAATTACATTCAAATTTTTATCAGGAGAATGTTTTAAAGGCAACTACATTTATATTTTTAAATACTTACTTATTTTGAGTTCCACATTTTTCACACTTTTCTATAAAACATTGGAAATTTATAAGACATGCTTAATTTGCGAGAGTTATTTACACTCAAAGAACATATAAGCCTCTCCTCATTAGCTCATTTAATGATTTTCATTTATATTAATTTCTTCTTCCGTAAAGACATCAGAGTTTCGTTTTCTTTTATGGCTCTCGAAAAATCCAGAGCTTCATTTTTGTTAGACCTTTCACGATCCAAATCCATTTTTACGCTTGTAATTCATTCTTTCCTGATGCTTGTTAAACGAGGTGCCTGTATTCTGTTTGTGTGATATACGAATGCTCAACGGAGCATTTTAGGAGTTGAAACTGTAGTATTTTCTTTTTCATACGTTTCTTGCAGCTATGGAAGGAACTATTTATGTGATCTCAGTGAAGCATACGTATTTGTATATTAATGAAGTTTTGCCTGCAGAATTTCCTGAAAAGGATTTAAGCTAAAAAATCAGTTCTGTTTTCAACTCGACTATAATCTTAAATAAATGTTTCAAGCATAAAAAGAAGAATATGCTTTTCCAACACTTTTTCTCAGAATTTTTATTGCATATTTTATGCAAGAGCTTACTTTTTCAAAAATAGTTTGAGTTTTAGTTTTTCTTAACTATTTTATAAATGTTGATTATTTAACCTATTTAAAAAAACTCTTAAAAAATTTTATTTATTTAATAGTTGATACTATTTTCTTAATTTAGTAGACCATAAAATGTCATTTTGAATACCTTAAAATTAGGAAATTTATTAGTATTTTAAATTTAGTTTTATTAAATTTGTGTATATACTAATAATTATTTAATGCCCTATTTGCCTTTGACAACAATCAAATTGTCAAGAGAAGTTTCTTTTTATCAAAAGTATGCTCTGTGTTCTTATAGTAATTCTCAGTCACATGTGTGTACATAATATTGTTATTAATACTCGTATTCTAATAAAAAATACAATGAGAAAAGTTCATTACTTCAAAAACATGAATAACATATAGCAATAGAAGTAGTAAAATCTTAATAAAAAAAGCAATTCGCATTAAAATTTGTAACTTTTATGACTAATATTCGAATTAAATCAAATTTTTTTGCAATCCGAGAAAAATGCAATTTCAGCAAATTTTTCACATACATTTTAGAGACATAATACATGAAAAATATTTACGCAAATCAAAACACACATTTAATATAAAAAGTTTTAGTAATTTCTTATTAGGGAGCACATCAAACAATTAATTTATAGATCTTTAAGTTTACAAACAACTAATAGATTATTTTGATAAAATTTCTTACAGGAATAAAAGTTAAATGAGAATTGCGCAGCTTGTTTAAAGTCCTCTGAACAAGCCACGTAATTCTGGCTTAAAGTTTTCTGAACAAAGGAAGATCTCGACGCAAGGCGTGTGAATGTGAATGTAAAATATTTGAATTTGAGTGCCTTAATTCATATACAGAGTTTTATTTTCTGTGTGCATTAATAAGAAAATACATAGGTAAAGATTAGAGTGGCTCTGAATAAGATAATATACTGTGGCTTGTATTGAGTGAATTAAGCACCCGACAAGCTACTGCATTCTTTTCATGTATTAGTCAATCAGGCTACTGACTGATTACCGCTCTGTCCAGCTCGGCAGTTTAAGACTTTAACTAACAGCTAATGCTTACAGTTCGAAACCTACTTCAAACAATACAAGCCTCTTAAATTAGGTATAGTGTACAAATAGTGTCTATAAGGGGACAAATAAACTATATCCATATAATAGTTTGTTATGGTTTTACCGCGTAATTTCCTTGTTTTTTTTAAAAAAATATTTTTAAGTATATGTAAAAGGAAGGTACACTTTGAATTCTTAATAATGCCTCAGTAATTTTTAATTAAACCTTTATCTCTACTTTTCAAGATAAAAAAAATTTAATTATGAGATTAAATTTCATGGGGAAATAATTGCTTATAAATTATATAAGTTTCCCTTAACAACTTTATTTTAAGGACATAAATTGTTTATGGTTAATTATTGTGACCTTGGAAGAATATTTTTCGATATTATTTTAATAGTGCAAACGTTAAATATTTATATAACATAATTTTTGAAGCTTATAAATGCTTTTAAACTATTATATTTTTAACAGGTATCCAGTGGTACATATTAATCAAATTACTGCCTAATTGAATTTCTTATTCTATTTTTTTTTGTATTTGCAAATAATATAAGTATAATAAATAAAAAACAGTGCATTATATCACACATTTTAACAAACCTTCACTAGAATAAGTAATAGACAAAATATACTCTTTTTTATGGTGAAATTTAATTAATCCCTTATAGTAAATATGAGTTTTTTCAATTTTAATTATTTATTTTCTAAATTTTTTTAAATTTCAAAATAAATTTTTGAAATTTTAAAAATTATTAAAATTTTATTATTTAAAATTTGAAATTTCAAAATGAGTAATTTTTCTGTCATGGTTTTTAATACATCTGAAATCTTTAGTTACTAAAAATTGTTTCATGATGTATATTTTCATGTGTATACTGTTAATTTATTTTCAAATAAAAATGTGAGTTTATAAAGTGATATAGAAAACAAATATGTTTAAATTTATGTATGTATTAGTTCATAAACTGATAAAAAATATTAAATACTTCTTAAACTTGAAGAGACGTTTGAGCAAGAAAAACACGTTAATCACCATCAAGCTTTTCTTAATTGATTGAGTTAGCATCAATCTAGGTAAAGTAATTTTTGTTGATATAAAAGTATACATCTTCATATTGATGCCCTATCCTTCGTTGCACGCTCCGTAAAGGCATTCATTTTGGATTTCTCTATAGGTATAAGCTGAATATATGGACAAGCTTAAAGTTAAAAGTTTAAAATGGTTAACATGATTTTCTATTAGATCGCATTTGCCACAATCGCTTAAATAAAACGAGGCTTTTAGAAGATCTCTCTGAGGAAGTACAGACATATGTCTGAGTCAATATTTACTGCTATTGTCATTCGTTTCAGTTGTTTTTATCAAGGTATGAATTATTGTTAAGGGCTTGTTTTCTTCAAATAAAACAGGAAATTAAATTTTTTCTTAGATTATTTTATTTTCTCTGCAGATAATTTATTGTAAAACTTTACAAATTAAAATCCAGTTCATAAATCGCTTTCACGTCATTTATCAATGACATTTCAAAGTGATATATTTTCTATTTATTTATTAATGCCTGTCCTAAAGGAAATGGATTATTTTTAAATTAATAAAATGTTGGTTGACCGTACACATACATAATCATTTATTATTATGCACACATTTATGCACACGTACATAATCATCAAAATAAAGACTAAGAACTAAAAGAAAATTCAAATATGTAAATATTAGGTTTTATTTAATATACGTTTAATGCATATGTGCATTTATAATTGCAAAATATCAGTTATCATTTGTTTAGTTGAAAATTAATACTTTAGAATTTTTAACATTAAGGACCTTTTTATTTAAAATACTTAAGTATAATCATTAAACTTACTTCATACACCTTAGTATTCTATAGATTGAACCCCTATTCCTTCCTAACTTGGAAATTAAAACTTTGAAACAATAATAAAAGAAAAAGGATTCATTTATTTCTTCACTTTAATCTGCTATTGATGTCAGATTTCCATTTTAAATAATATTCAACAAAGTCTACAAACTTCGTTTAGTTTTAGTGTTATTTATCAGTATAGATTTATTACATAACTCTTAGTATTTTTAAAATATTTTACTCGTTTATCTTAAAATCAAAAGAGTGTTATGTTGTTTTTTTTCTTAAATGTATTTGTAAGCTTAAATTTATTTTAGCTAGTGATTTTTCCTAAAATTACACATTTATATAGAAACATTATAAATAACAATTTAATTCTATATCCAAAATACCCAAACTTTACTTTGTTAAAATATTTATTTCTCTTATTTAGAGATTTATAGCATTTAGGAAATAAAGCTAAAATTTTATTCGAAATAATGGTATATGTAATTTATTTTCTATCCGCGCCGCCTTTTCCCTATTAAAATTAAATTTGAAATAAAATTATGGTTGTAATCAGTATAATATTTATACTATTATTAATATTTATGTAAAACTGGAAAATAGTGTTTAGAATTTCCACTTTTTATTTCGATACATGAATGCTTTATTCGCCAAATCTATAAACTGTATAAAACATGAAACTGAGAAAAGCTAATAATATGGTATATAATTTTTAATATATTTAACGTTATTCGTTTTATTTAAATATGGTATTTGTTAATTCTTATTTAAAGAGTAATTTGCTTGAATATATAAAATCCTACACACGATTTTATCTTAGAATTTAATAAATTTCGGAAAATGAATATAATCAATTTGGCAAGTTGAAATATCTATATACCTTTTATATTTCAAATTGCCATAAATATCTTATATCAAAATCTACTATCGAAGTACATGAATAATTCCTTTAAGTTTCTAGATATTAAACTTTTTAAAATTTCAATTTACATAAATTTAACAATACAATTTCATTTAAAATGGAATATAAATATCATTTTTACGATTCAATACAAATAACCGCATTAAAATTAAAAACGTATAGAAAATTAAAATTACTAAAAATAAATATTAATTTTAAAATAATCTCATTCATTCCAAAATATCACGATCACAATGTTACTCCCCATAGTAGTTAACGTCTATTTAAAGGTGTTACTAAGTCACAAGGCAAGTTGTATTTTTAACGACCAATGACTGGAAACCATTAATGCTTTTATTAACAGTTACGCCCCCACTATAAATTGCAGGCCCACTCAGTAGGATTATAACCACAGCGCAAAGCTTAGATGATGATGATGACTGTCATTTGCTAGTTTACGATACCACAATGTGCAGCTGTGAAATCGGATGCTGTTCTGAAATTGCCCCCTTGTTCTAACCCATGCGTTCTTATTAAGTTTATTGGGGTAATGGAAGCAAGTTGATTGATTGTGATTTCAGAAAGAAATATTACAGTTCCTTGCAGATTGTATTGAGAAATTCAGTAACTATCACTTTAGTTACAGATATGAAAAAAAAGCATTTTATTGTATTCTTATTAAAGAATTTTGAATTATAGTTAGAAATAGATATATTATCGAATAGTTTCACGATAGATAAATACTTTTATTTCCCTTTAGAATCAGAAAATTCTGTTTTAAAATCAATAATATAATACCATTTGAAATAATAGTTAGTATACAAATACAAAATATATCTAATTAAAAATACATAGTTTAAATATTTAAAATATATAATTTCTTGAAAAATGTCCTAAGCATAATTGTTTTCTTTCAGCTCAAATATATTAAAATTAAACTAATTTCATTTGCAAAATTGATAGTTACAAAATTTAACTTTCGTCTCGAAACATAAAGCAAGATCTATCATAAATAATGTGAACTTGAAAAAACTAAGAGTATTCCCGTTCCATATTTTTTTAATACATATGAAGAATAAAGAGCAACTCAATAACATTCAATAATTAGATAAAATTCAATCCAATATTATTTTAACGTTAATGTATATCCAAGTACATACATATCACAATGCAGCATATTTTAGAGTATTAATATTTTCATTATTACACACATTACTTTCACGTCTAAATAAATAAATTTTTAATTTACTCAAAATTTCAAGCATTAATTGAAATTCAAATATTGTAAGTGTAGTTGTAATATTTAAAAAATAATTTAACGGATAATTTTTTTAATTATGAGCTATGCATAAATATTTCATAAATTTTTAACGCTCAGTTCTATGCAAAACAAAAAAAATTATGGAAGTTTTTTGACATTCCTCAAATAACGACTTCATAGCAACGCATTATATTTCTAAATTATAAAATTAAGACTAATATGATATATAAGAAATCTATTGTGATGTAAGAATACATTTTATTTCAGAATACAGCTTTTGCTTTTAATCATTCTTAGCAGCAAGCACATTGTACGCGTTAATTTCGCACATTCACGTATTTTCTCTTTATTTGCCTGAAAATTATTTTCACTGTGAGACAATAATTTTTTAATCAATATGTTTTTCTCTGTAAAAATTTTAAACTCGAAAAACATAATGAAATGAGAATTTAAAAACAATGAAATATAAATACATTTAACATACACTTAGTCACAAAAGTAAATATACAGAGTGTATGTGATGATGTCTTATGAAAAGAAACAGACCTACAATATTCGAGTTTTCAAATTAACAATTTATTTTGATTACAGCAAAATGGAGCTTAATTGCAAAATGAAAAAAATTTAAAAAATTCAAATATTTAATTAGCAAGATCAGCTTAACTTAAATAGGATGTAATTTACATCATAAAAGTAAGTATGCAAACAAAAACGAAGACATTAATATTGCAAATTTTACAATTTTTGAAAAATAGTAATTTTTTAAATAGCCTTTGGCTTTAATAACAGCTCTCGATCTATATGGCAATGATTTTACTAAATTTTGAGTGACAGAAAATGGTATTTTCTGCCACTCCTCCAAAAGGGCTTTTTTTAGATCATTCTAAGTTTTGATCCCTTGCTTTCTAATTTGGCGATTGTGATAATCCCATAAGTGTTCAATGGGATTAAGACCAGGTGACTACGGTGCGGTTTTAAGCTGTTTTCACACATTATATAGCAGCCATTCCCGAACAATCCGAGCAGTGTGTTTGGGATCACTATCTTGTTGGAAAGTGAAGAATCTATCGAGTCCCAATTTAGAAGCACATTGGCTTAGATTATTCTTTTTTAAAACATTCAAATAGCTATATTGATTCACTTTTTCATCAATTATAACTAAATTTCCTACTCAAGTTGCTGCCATGCAACCCCAAACCATAATCGCAACCACCACCTTGTTTTACAGTTCCTCTCATGTTCTTTGGTTCTAGAGCTGCATTTGCTTTCCTCCAAACTTTTTGTTGTCCATCTGACCCGTGGGTGTTAAATTTACTTTCATCCGAAAAAATCACGGAATTCCAAAAATTTCTGTCCTGCTTTACATTTTCTTTTCCAAAATCTATTCTTTTTTGCGATTCACTTTGCTAACAAATGATTTTCTTCATATTTCGACATGATATCCTGCCTTCCGTAACACATGGCGAATTGTTTCAGGATTGCATGACTTCGCAAAATTGTTTTTCACATCAGTTGTCAATTTTGGTGCGCTAATATTCGATTTTTTTTCGCATTTCCAACAATAATTCTTCCTTCTCGATCCGTGAAAATGGGCGGTTGTCCTGTTCTTGGCTTGTTTAGAGTATTTCCCTCAGCCTGGAACTTTTCAATGATTTTTTGCACTGTTGCAGGACATTTGCCTATTTGTCTTTGGGACTTGCTTTCCTTATAGAGCTTTATTATTGCATCCTTTAGATCTTTTGATAATTCTTTTCCTCGTGAAGGCATTGCTGAATTGTTGATGTACTTAAAGCTCAAATTTACACACACAAGCTTTGTAGCAGAACTTCTAAATTTATCACTGAAATATGAAAAATCACACGAAAAGTTTTATTCAGCCTATTTAAAAGTAAAAAATTCAGAGTGCATACATACTTTTGTGATTGAAATTTCTACTGGTTGTTAACAAAATTATTCTTAAAGCTTTTTAAAATATGATGATTTGGTTTATTTTCTATTGCTTTATGACTTGAATCAGAAGCTCTCTAAAATAATATTTATCACTTAAGCTATGAGTTGCATACTTACTTTTGTGAGCAAGTGTAAGTATTAATATAGACTTATTTTATCGCCTATATACACTTCATGAAACAATGATTTAAATCTCGTATTAAATCCGTGTGTCTGTAAATTAGTAATAGATTGGTAAATTTATTTATTTTTAAATCATTGAATTTATTTATTTTTAAATTTTTAGCAAGAAATGAATATAATATACAGCTCACAATATAACAGAAAAATGTAATTTCATTTAATTTATCAGCATTTTTTTATATAGAAAACTTTAATGACGTCACAAATTATTTCAAAATGTTATAATTTCCAAACAATGATGCTTAGAAAATTTAAATTAAAGTATATATAATTGACTAATATTTATACTTTTTTCTAATGCCCAGAGTCACTTAGTATATCAGCGCTGCAAGAGAAAATTTTATGGCATTTTATACAATAGGGCACTCATTGGGTGTGCCATCGTCTCCCCGAAAGTGAAGGGACAAAAAAACACACACACAAAGAGAGAAAAGAGCATACCGAATAGGATTCGAACCCGGAACCTAATGCTTCGAAGTTAGGGACGCTAACGACTCCATCATCGATCGGCTTTATGGGAGTTTAATTTCCATGATACAAACATCTTCTTTAAGAAACTAAAACAAAAAATTACTCTTTATTTATCACATAACTTCACATATTTTCTAATAATATTATTTAGGTAATTCATACGAACAGGTGTTTTATTCTGTTCAAAGCATTTTTAATTTCCGAAAATATTTTTTCAAAGATGTACTCTTCTTAAAACAGCATAACTTCTGCAAGCATTAATTCTGAAAAATCATTACATTTATTCATTTTATATGATTCATTTAATTTCCATTTTAAATAAGGTATGTAAATTTGCTCTTTATAACAGCTGTACTAATTTTCTTCTCATAAATATATTTCCGAATATTGTTAAGACATTTTTATTAAATTATCTGAGTAAAACACATGTAATATCAATTTTTATGGATTTTTATTTAAATGAAACACACAATAATAGTTAGGAATCCTTATTTATTAAGTGAATTCAAATTAAGTGTTCCAAACGTATATATAATAAAGCTCAAATGTTTTAATTAAAATCTTCCCTTATAATTAAACAATAATAAAAGAAGAAAAATCTTAGAAATCTATCATAGTTCAATTCATTAAATATTCAAGCATATAAAGTTCATGAAATTTGATAAGATATCAACCAAA
Organism: Latrodectus hesperus; assembly: GCA_037975125.1. NCBI lineage: Eukaryota > Metazoa > Arthropoda > Arachnida > Araneae > Theridiidae > Latrodectus > Latrodectus hesperus. The sequence continues at coordinate 68,555,289 of CM075857.1, read as the reverse complement.
TCTCCATTTAACAAATTTATGATACATTCGTTATTTTTATAGTACATTCATACATTTATTAAATTATAATACATTCAATTAAATTAATAATACAAATTAATATTTCTAGATCTTATTTAAATTTTGTTAGTGTTAAATTATTCTTTTTATTTTCTTTAATATCAAATTTTGGGTAAGCCACCTAAATTGATTTTTTTTAATTTATCCTGGTATAATATGCATAGTTTCATAATTAAATTGAAGTTTACTGAATTTATGTACATGTATTTATAATCAAACTGCAATAGAATAAAATTTACATACATATGTAAATTCTATTCTACTTCAGTTTTACTATAAATGTTCCCTGTGAACAGATTTAAACATAACACAAAAAATGTAAAATTTATGATGAATGCATTTAGAGAATCTATCAAAATTCTATTGAATTGATAAAATAATATTTTCTAACTATATTTAAGATGAAAAACTTTCAGCAGTGTATTAAAGATAATGTAAAATGATAAGATTTGTATTTCATGAAATTTAAGACTAGTTTAAATATCGCAATTCTCATAAATAAACATGGAATTCTGATATTGTAACAAATGTTCTCTTTTTATATTTCAACAGACAATAGGCTCATATTTTCTGCTTTCCATTCTTCATACGCATCTGAAATTTAAAATTTCCAAAATGGCTTTTGAACATCTGAAAGAAAAAACTGAGAGGGAGCAGAATACCAAAAAAGTATGAATTTAGAAATGGAACTATATACTTAAGTCGAATTGCGTTCTTCATCTTCCCGTTCACACACACACACAGTGCTGGAGAAACTTCATATATTTGCATTCATGCTGTTCTCTTCCGAACTTGACAAAGAAATCTGATTGGAGGAAACGCGCCACTCGATCAGTTCACGTGACCCACTTATAACTCCCGAAATTCTCAGTTCTTATTTTCCCTCCCTTCCAGACGGTTACTCGCTCTTCAGATGAAAGCTAGTGATTTTGAGAGGCAACTGGTTTTCGTTCAAACTCGCTACTAAGAAAACAAACGTATTTTTCTTCGTGAAAAATTATTCATTTTCAATACATGTTGGCAGCTTTTTTGAAATAGTTTTCGCAAGAAATGAAGTTTATTATCCTGTGGAAAATGAGCTGCACTAGCATTGCGTGGTTGTACGAATGGAAAAATCAGTTTGGAAATTCAGCTGTGTGATATCTTGAATGGTGTTCCATTCTTTTAGTGCATTTTTATAACTCAGTGGAATCACTTTTGAATTGTAAAAAGGTTTGATGACCATTTATAGGAATTGCGCATAATTTATTTATTCAAAGTGTATGGTAATTTTTATGAAAATGATATTTGTATTGATTACTATTTGAGTTTATCTTGTCATTATATTTATTTATAAATTAATCGTAATGATTTTGAAAATAACAAATAAAATAATTTTAAGCTTGTTTAACATTTCAGCAATATTTTTATAAATTTTGCTGAACTTTTAAATAATGGTGATGTTTAAACATTCAGAGGAAAAAGAGAAATTGCTATATTTATACCGAAATCATGAATTATGACGTTATTATATAAGCAAATTTATTATTAAATAAACATGGGTGTAAAAAACTCAGTATTGTCAGTAAAAATACATGGACTAAAATTGTCGAACAATTTTTTTTTGTAGATTCGTTCTTGTAGGTATCAATAAAATACAAATTTTAACTTCATTTTCTAAAGTAGCAACTTAAGATTTCTGTACATTTTTTAAATCATAAAAATTATTTAATTTCGCATATTTTTAAATACATATTTAAAAAATACAGTGTGTAGATATGCAAGAAATTTCATATAATGCAATAAATGCTAAGTTGTACAAGCATCTAGTCGAGTAACGCTTTCAAAAATAAAATTTAAAGTTAAACAAAAAAAAAGTAAAGTCTCATTCATCTTAAATTTTTTTGATGCCAATAAATTTTAATTTTTCTTATTTATAGGCAACTAATAATTGTGAAATAATAATAAGTCTCCTTGTTTGATATTTTTGGTTAGAGCATTTCATTATCAGAAAACATTCCATGTAACGCAATGATCTAAATCATATTATAATAAAACATAATATTTCTTACTCACTAGCACGTAGTATAATAAATATTTATCGATGTAGAAAGAGCAATATCAATTATAAATATATATATATTTCACTTAATGCATAAAATTATATTTAATAGTTTTATAGCTTACAATACTTGAAAATATATTCCATATATATTGCATTATATATTTGGCTTTTCCAACTAAAAATAATATATACTTAGTCTTTTAAATAGTTTAGAAACATATATATTTTCACTTACGAATAACAGTCTTACAATCAGACGCTACAACTGTACCTTAAATCTTATTCAAATTTAGATAATATAGAATTTTGCGTAACATAGAATTTTTATAAATTACTTAATTTTTTGGTAATTAAGTATTTTTTGCAGATTCATAAATATAAATAGTTTATGAAAACTATAAATTTATTAAAATATTTATTTCTTCTATTCAATTAAGACTTTTTTGTATTTAATAGATGCATGTTTTATTTATATTGTGTTAATTAATACACTTACCAAATGTTATTAGAATTTATTGCAACTTTAATTCAAATTATAAAATGTTACCATATTTTGAATCAAATTGCTTTGTTTCATAATATAACTATTCGCAATTTTTAGCATAAATAATTATGCTTAGGATGCATAATTCTAAAGAGTATATAATATATACTTGATGAATTTTGAATTTTAAAATCAAGTTAAGTTTATCAAGAGAAAGGTTTATACTAGTATATATTAGTATATATCATCTCATACATTTTACAAATATATCTAGAATTATTTACATAGAGTTAATACTATTAATTAATCTTTGGATAGAAATATTAATTTAATTTAAAAAATCATCTATTGCACTTTAGAAGATAAAATAGGAATGTACAAATACAGAATCGGAAATTAATTTTTGACTTAAATATATATATTTTTCTAACTGGATGCTTCTTTCTACTACATGTCACACATTGCTTAAAATAAATGTTGATTTAACTTCAATCTCGGTGCTGTATTTGAGCTTGAAATAACCTCTAAAAAACTTTCTAATTTAAATTATATATAAATGTAAAAAATATATTGTTTATGTAACAGAACATAGGATTGTTTTATGATAATATTTTTGTAAGAAGTTATAAAAAATATTTTACTGAATATAAATTGAAATCATTTTTATTTGCTTTTTATTTACTCCAAAAAATCATGAATATATTTAAGAATGATATAAAGGAATATTGAGTTTATCACTCCATGGTATTTTGCAAAGCATTTGAAATTGGGTATATCGTACAAAAAATAATTTTTCAAAATATTTGGATAAATAGCTATGAATTTGCACAATTTTGCTATCGTTAAAAATGCTTAATTTTACTAAGATTTTCTTAAGTCATTTATCGTGCAAAGTCACTTTATTTTCTTGGGCAAACATGATCAAGTTAAATTTACTGGGTGAAACATTGCTTAGAAATCATTAATTTCTCAAAAATTATCCAATTATGAAACGTGTTTAATGTTAAGCAATAAATGGAAAATTATGTAAAAAATCATAAGAGAAATATTATTTCATGTGAATGAATACTTCTAATATAACTTTTCTCTGTCTGTGAAACTATACAAAGAACACGTTTTAAGTATTGTAGCTTTTCAAACTGCATTGGTAATAACAGTTCGTCAGTGATTTTCATTTTACTAAATTTTTAATTATGTAGCGAGGTGAAAATTATTCAGACCCTTGAAAACAAACTATGAACTTCGAATGGTACACATTCTGGTTCCATTTACTGGCCAGTCGCATCTGTCGTGCCAGATTAAAACAATGAAAAGGCAACATACATGGCGCCTCTTGCATGCGCCATGGCACGGCGACAGCAATTCCGTTGATAAACCCAGTGATCAGAATGTTCCTGATGACCAGGACCAGGACATGGAAATGGGAGATGTCGGAAGAACTCCCAAAAGGATATTCAAACATTTGCACAACCGTCGGGAACCTCGGGGTCGACTCGATATGCCCCGACTCAGTCTATTAGGCAAGCCTATCAACTATAGGCCCCCACGACACAGAGATCCGAGGTATAGAAAAGCCCAAGTCACCGTTCATAACGTCCTGGACAGGCCACGAGGATTTATTGCTATAATCTACCATATTCTTATGTAAGTAATGGAAAAAATTTCATGTTTTTGTAAAACTTTTAATAATTTTGAATTTTAATATTAATTTAAGGATTATTATAAATTAGTAAAATATTTGAATAAATTCTAACATGATTTTATTATGTCTTTTGAAGTATAAACTTTAAAAAATATTAATAAATTCTCTAATTGTAAAATATATTATTTTCTCACATACAATACGTAACGTGGAATAATACAATCCAAATTTCAATATTTAGTGAATTTATAATTAAAAGAATTTTGCAACATTCAGTACATTTGATTGGTTAGCTGACGTAGTGAGTAGAAAATTAACTCCAGCAAACTTCCTTACACCTCAATCAGATTCCTTAGCTTAATTGATCAGTTTTTATTCTAAGATAACTTAAAATCAGTCTACAATTACTCAGTGGTAGATGATAAGTAAATAGGAATCTTAATTGTGTGTTTTTATCTTTAAGTAATATTAAAAACTGTCTTCTTAAAATTAATAAATTGGTATTGAAATATGACAAGTTATCTTATAAAGTAAATCTTCCAGATTTTAAATTGACAATTTCACTTGTATTTTTTTTTTTTGATTCAGTAATGACTAATTTTACTTTTAGTGAGAAGAGATGTAGTATTTTAGTCTTGCGTTCTTTTGTTAGCAAAAATAACATAAGGATATGCTCTCTATACATTTATAAAGTAAATTATTGGCATGCATAATGCGTATACACAATTAGATTATTTAAATATTTAGGTACGTTCCAGATATATTTCATGAAATTTTAATAAGTGTTAAAACCAACAAAAGTAATTAAAAAAGCCTAAAAGCATGAAACTAACCTCAACTAAGCAAAATTTCTAAAGCGTCATCAATATTGCGTGGATGATAGCTGTAGAAAATTTTTCAATAAATTTTAAGTAAATCCAAATAATTCAATTTTAAGTAAATGCAAATAATTTAGACTATTAAAAATATAATCTTTAATGATTTCGATGAATTATTCACTGTTCAAAATTGAAGATTTTAGAAATGAAAATTCATTTAAATTTGTTTTTATATTCAAATTTATATAAGTTACTTAATCTATTGATTTGATTGCTTTGCTGCCAAATTTTACAACAATTTTAGGTCATTAATATAAAAACTTTCAATGCCAAATATGTTTTGATGTCCTTTAAATATTCTTAGTTAATTTCATCTAATTATATAAATATCTGAATTGAATTTTCATCCAGAAAAAATCCAACAATATAACTTAAAAAGAAAAGAAAATATTAGAAGCGGCGCCATTTAATTGAAATCACTGACTTCTTCTGAAGCTAAAATCTTGACTTTAAAAAATTGTTCATTTGACATTGTGCAGAATAAGCAGTAAAAGAGAAAATGATGACATTAAAAAGCAGTGATGGCATGATATCGCTAATGTCAGCGATAAACTCACATTAAAAATGTTATGATGTCGTTAAACTACTTTTAGTTTGTTTTCCATCCCAATATTTTCTGAGGTAATTTAAGTATTGATATATTTTCACTAAAACTATTAACTCGTATCAGATATACAATATAATTTATGTGGCCCTTTTTATTTGCGAAATTTGGTAGATTTTGTTTCATTAGCTTTCCTATTACATTTTTTATGCATTACTTAATTTGATACGAATAACTTACTTCATATTTTTATTTAAACAGTCAATATGTTAAAGGTATGTAAATATTCTCCACAATGAAAAATGATAGTCTTGAATTATTTCGATAGTCACATATCACTACAGATAGTATATTTCATATAAATATACAAACATTTTATTTCTTATTATTTTTAATGTATTTAAAAAAATTCCTTTTTTTTACAATTATAATAATTTTAGAATGATCATAATCAGTATATTGAGCAGCAATAGTGAGATCAACGAAACTGATACAAAGTATTTATATTATATTCATAAACTTTTGCTACTATTTAACACGTGTTAAATATTTAGTTAATAGGAGATGAATTTAATTTTTTTGGAAAATTAATTTTCAGAATTATTTATAAATAAATTACTTGTTATATTTAAAAAATATGTTATTCTTGCTGTTGACCAAACCTAGTTCCCTCTCTCTAACCCATGGGACACAGGGAACTAGTTTAGATCCATGATTAAGGTGGAAACAGCGGGATGGGTGTCTTCGTAAGTTTGAAGCATGAACCAAGTATAACCCCCCCCCTTAATAGATTACTTGCCAACCCAGAGATATCATCAATTTCATGAGCATTGCAATCATGACCTTTTTAAAGTGCTCCAACATCCTTTAGTAAACACTGCATATACTTGGCTAACTCGTGACTCGAACTCACTACTTTCTAATAAAAATATCACCTTCTTTTCGACAGCTCCTGGATTTGAATACCACCTTAAGCTTGTGTGTTTATAGTGATTCAAATTCCACTCTAAACAGGAAGCCTCGATCTAACTAGCCCTCGTGTACAAAAAGTAATTGCTGAGCGAGTAACCAAGCCAAACCAAATCCGTTAATTAGAATGATGCCCTAACTAATCTGGTCATAGCTCCCTCTAATGTTTAATTGTCTTATAAAATTCAAAATTTTGTAAAATAAACTTACTGTGTGAATTTAGATTTCTAAGAAAAATATTTGCTTTATAATATTCCATGCAGTTCAACTTAATTTATAATCATTTTGCTTTACCAATAACTATCTTGTAAACTGACGCTAATTCAATACATCATTAGGCTAATTTGTTTAAAAGGTAATATATAGTTTTAAATTTAATTTAAATTATAATTCGATGTAATATTTTAAATATTTTTTTACCTTATATTTCTTAAAATATTGATTTTTTTCTACTAATGGAGATTGGTCAAAATCGTTTAAATCATTAAACTTTAACAGAAAAATGAGTTACTTCCCGAGGCAATGGCAAATCCCTTTATGAAGCTGAAAATGTGACCAGGGCAGGGCTCCATGCCTTTGGTCCCATATGACTTGTCTTTTTTTTTTGCCTTTTTTTCTTTTTGCGCTTGTCATGCGACAACAACAGAAAAATGAGCTACATTCTTATTCACAAAAACGAAAGTTTTTTAATTTCATTATGTTTCTTATTGATAATTTAAATCAATGCTTTTATTTGTAGTATCATAGAATAGGTTTAAGTATCTATAAGTATGTTTATCATTTCTTCAATTCAAGTAATTAATATTTTCATTCACAGGGAATGTTGCAGTATATTTTTTACCCTTACAAATTATGACATTAAACACTACAAGTGCACTTGCCTGAGCATAATTTAAAGGTTTTATTTGTGAGGCTTGCTTTTCTTTCAAAGTTTATTAAGAGCTTATTCGTGTTTTTATCAATGCCTTGAAAATATTTTCGCGTCATTTATTAACTTTTTTGCTGATTCCTAAAAGTATTGGGCAAATTATTTTTTCTTGAATACTAGTTTCAACATATTTTAACGCAGTTTTCAGCTATTCAGAAATGAAGCGTTTCTTGCATAAAAGACTAGTTGCACTTAATTTCGTTTCAAAGTGCTTAGGTAATTAAGTCTTACATCTTAGTTGTAAAATCTTTTTAGATCATTTCTTAAGACTCAGTGTAAGGGAAAGCGTTGTAAGTTTAAAATTAATTTCAGTCACGTATCTTCAAAATTTGGGCTATCACAAAGCACATTAGGGTTTTTACCATGCAAAAAAAAACTTAAATAGTTTTAGTGTAAATCCTAAATGTATCATTGTATTATATTTTTATTAATATATGTAGTGCAAATGTATCAATTAGAAAAATATTTTTTTATTTATAGCTAAATGAAGTTTGTTATTTAAAAGTAGCATAGAATATTAATTTTGACAAGTATGAAAACTAAGGAATGTTTTTAGTTTTTTAAGAATAGAGAAGTTAATATTACAAAATATTCTGCTAACGGTAAAATTTAAATTTTATTAAGAGCTTAATGAAAAAAGCCGAAGTGCTTCTCTCTTTCGTAAAGTAATAAGTCAGAGTAGTTTCAGATGATTCAATATCATAATAGCTTAATGTAATCCATTACACATGCGCATAACATCTATAAGATTAGAACAAAATGTTTTAAATTCAATATAGATGTTTTAACAAAACCTTATATGCAAGATACTATTTTCTCTCTCCAAATGCATTCATTATTTTTTACTTTATATTTTTCACAAATTTGAAATTTAAAACAGAAAATCTATGTTTTTTTTTATATTATTCGAGAAAAAGTCACATTAGAATTTTATTCAATCTTAAGATATTTTAATATGTGAGTTTTCAAATTTTTTTGAATGCATGAAATGTAAATTGATAGAATAAATAAAACTGTGTCTAAATATAAATTTAAAAAAGAAACATTTATTTTCCAGCTTTAGCGCAGTTTCATTCCGTCCTACTGTAAAATGACTATAATCGCTCAAAATACAATATTTTGATTATTTCAAAATTTTTCATCTTTATAATTTTTTACTACAATATGGATATTTGTATGAGTTACATTTCATTTAGAATCTAATGGGTAAAATATTATTGTAAGTACTGTCTGATTATAATTTATCTCTCAATATCATCGTAAATGTGACCCTGAGTTATATCTAATTTATAATTAGTGTTAAGTTGTTAATTGTTATTCAATAAAAAAGCTTTAATATATTAGCAGCCTCAAAAGAATCAGAATCATATACTTAAAAATAGCTTAATATTTTAATTGCACCTATTAGAAGTTGCTATTAGTGGAACTAGTAAATTTTTAAGCAAATTATGCAGGTCAAATATTACGGATCACAAAATTACAAACGTCAAATTTTACTTCAAAAAGAAGAAAACGTGTCCCCATTCATAACGAAAACAAAATAAATGACATTTCATTAAAGAAAAGTCTTCAAAAGAATGTTTGATTAATTTCTAGGGACATAAAAGAATTTTTTAATTCAATACTTGCGACAGCATTCCTCAAATACAGTCTGTCTCACATTGCTTTACTAAGATGGCTCTTGACAAAAAGAAATATTTTAAAACAATTTTTATAGTAAATGTGTTTTAAATTACCTTAAAGGAAATTTATTTAAGTATGTCAAGGGGGATAAACCAAATATTCATAAATTTATTTATGTATACATCATGCATAATTTTTAACGATTAAATTTGATTTACTTTTAACTATTTTTATTAATGCGCAAATATTTTTATAACATTACAAAAGGGGTGAAAACTTTGAATAAATTATAAATTATTTACTTATATTGTTGAAAATTTATTATTACACAAAAAAAAGTTTTTACAACAACAGTTACATTTTTTAAAGAGAGATATCTTTCAGAAATATATGTTAATAATGTATTTAATTCTTTAAACTAAAATATTTTGAATTATTCTTATATTTTTTAATCAATTATACAGTCTAATATTTGTATTATGGGTCAAAAATTTAAAAGTGTACTTTTTTCTTTAATTTCACAAATTTTATAATCATTTATAACTACATGATTATTCATCACCATTTTTATATAGAATTATTAAATGAATAATAATTCTATAATTTTGAAAATTATTATTTTATTAATGTTCAATAATTTTACAAAAGCTTATAAGAATGTAATTAGTAGAGAATTCATCTCACTAACTGCTTGCATCACTTTCCTCATTCATCATTATTATTTGGATAACTTCATAAAAACATTTTTAACGAAGTAGTTCCACACATTTGTCCGCCTCTTTGCAATATTAGTTGATAGTAAAAACGCTAAAAGTAACATTACCTAGAAAAATTTTTAGAAAAAAATTTGTAAGGGAGAGGCTCTGAGAGAAGGATTTCATTGTTTAGACAATACAAGTACAAATTATATTTGGTTACTTTCATCGGTACCGCATTTAAAAAATAAAATTAATACCAATATTTTATTTTTTTGATAAAAGTTTACAATCGCGAACCTCTTTATTCTTTGGTGATTTTTTAAAAGCCAAGATATGATTAACAAGATATCCACTATATCCATTCAAAAATAGAGTTACCAGGGTTAACAGAAATTAAATTTACGAAGATGTACCTCCAAATATTTGGCCAAACTAAGGGAACCCGATTTTACACCGAACACAATATTTTTAAGTGCTTTTTAAAGTTTGAGTTTCCAATAAAGTAAATGCAGTCATATTGATATTTTTAATACTCGCAACACAGTTTCTCATTTCAGCAGGAACATAACACAGTTCTTAGAAATCTTATGAGTGCAGATAATGTGCTTCATTAAAAAATGTTAAAGTACTCTTGATGACGTTACTATTGAATTTATGATATACAATTACATAGTTATGAATATAAAATTTCGATATTCTATGAACGTACAAAAAGCATGAACTTAGAAATTCGTATCGTAATTTGAATTTATCTGTAGTCGCAAATTTGTATCGTAATTATATTCTGACTAGAAGTATAAAGAAATAACTCTCTAAGAATATTCATTATTTATTTGAAGTAAAAAGAAACTTGTTTGGTTATTATTAATGCGAATTTATTTCAATAATATCATTTAATATTCTGATATCTCAAATAAAAATAACTTACATGTTTGGAAAGTTCTCATGATTGAAATAAACTGTTGAACTGTAGAAATTCCCTGGATAAATCTTATTTAAAATTTTAAACCATTATTTTCATTTTATGATAAATGTTGAAAGAAGGCAATTTAAATATGTATAGAATATTAAAAACTTCAAATTTTCAAAATTTTACTGCCAAAAAGTATTTGTTATTGACAGAAATAAATTTAAGTAACAGTAAAAAGTTATGTTCTACCATCAACTAAAATCATAGATTGAAAATAATAAAAAAAATTTGATATTTATTTTATACGAGCCCCTGTCATTTCTAAAATATTTTGCTTTCTCTAATTATGTTAAGTGAATGATACATTACTAATATTTTTATATATTTTATGAATTGAATATTTTTATAGTCTATAAATTTGAAAATTTAAATAATAACTATAAGCTTTTTATGTATTTTTAGCTAAATATCTGTTTTTTTCTGATAAACAAGTATCCTAAAAATACATAACTATGAGACTACAATGTAGGCTTTTAAATTCATTTTCATAAATAATAATTTTTCGTTATCTTATTAGTAAATTTGATTTTTATTGGTTCTTTTAACTTGATAACCAATTGAACCAAATATCTCTTCCTGTCAAAATTATTAAAGAATATTTCATGAAAACAACGTATAAAAAGTAATTAATTTGAGTTGATATTATCCATTTTAAATGTCTCCGTAAAAATAAATTATAAACTACACAAGAAATTTTATAATATTTTAGAAAATATTTTCTCAGTTGTAGATAGATCCTTCTTGTATTTATTGATATAATAATGAAACATTTTACGATAATTTCTGTAAAGCATATGACAACGGCGTATTCTGCATTTATTTTCATTTTCTGAAGTATCTTCTTAAATAATAGAAGATAGATTAAACTTTTTTCTCAAAACAGAGAGAGTAATTTCGATTTCTTCTAGACTTTTCACGATAAGGCGTATGGCATTTCGAAATGTTTCATGAGCAATATAGATGATTGAGTACGTTCTATAGATCTTTTATTTATAAAAGTTTTAATGGGTCTATTAAATTCTTTTCCTACTGAAAATGGCGTTGATAGCTGCAATTGTAACCACGTTTTGAAATGGATGTTTCAGATACAGTTGTTTTGGATTATTGAAATTGTGATTGAAAGGAAAGATTTTTATAAAAACTTTTTTGTTTTTATATTTAAGAAACGTTAGTAAATGTAACACTTGAAAAGAATGTCAACATAAATTAAAATATGAAATGAAAAATTACATTTGAAAAAGTGTTTTCACCAAAATCTTACGGCAACTGATATTGTTAATGTTACTAATAATTAAATTTGATATATATATTTAAAATATTTTCATGAATATTTTTAAAAAAAAAACTTAATGTATTAACATAAAATTTATTAAACATGATTAACTACTTTTAACAGTTCACATATTGACTGAAAATTTTGAAATATTTTATAGAGAAAGGAATCATAATTCAAAGCATATATTGAATTTCAGTAAAAACACAAAATACTTCAAATATATATAATTTGCATATTTAAAATTATTAAAAATTAAAATATTAAGCATTTATAGAAGGATTTTTAGCCTTAATTTGCACTGTTTCTTCAAACGTCGTTGCATTGTCTTCCAAGTGAAATGATAACTGTCTGCGTGGCATATTAAGTATTAGGAGATCTTCTGCTTGATTCCCACTTCTACATTGTGAAGACTCCCACCCAGCTACTTCCACTTACTGGTAGAGCATAATTCAGGGTTAGGTACAAGGAAGTATGCTAGTGCAACAACTACTACAAATTTTGTCAACTTTCTTTCAAACTTTTTCTCCAATTAAAAAGTTTTATTTATTATTTAAAATTATTTAAAATCTCACTATTTTTAAATAATATACTAATTTTATATGGAAATATATGTAGGTAGTATATGAAATGGGTCCATTTTTCCTAAGCAGATTTATTGTATTCCACTGTACCACATGATAAAGTATTTAAATAAATTTGATATAAATTCTCTTTAAATATGATTACGAATGTGTTATTACTTCACTTCATTTCCCCTGAAAACCTTTAAATTAATCCATGCACATTAAAAATCCAAAGCATATTGTGTTTGTGGTTTTCATTGAGGAAAAACGAAAAACTTTGACAAATAATTATAAGATAATATATCTTATAACTTTATCGCGATTTAATGTCCACATTATAAACATGATGTGTTTATTGGTTGCATTAAACATTAAAGCATTGCACAGGAATTTAATTAAAATTTTGGCAGAATAAACTTTAAAAGAGATATAATTAAAATCCTATTAATTTTCGATTTCTTATTTTAGTGTTATGTATCTTTCACTTAAATACGAAAACAAAAAGCATTAAAGAATTATTAGATATTTTCTTTACTTTGAACTATAAAATTTGTAAGTAAAATACTTTCAATAAAATTTTATAAATTTAAAAGATATTTATCATAAAATCTCAGGATAAGATAGTAACAAGAACATTACTCATTTTTTTACGTATTTTAAAGTTTATAATTAAATTACTTTAAAGTCCTCTGAATTTCTCTCTATTAATAATATTTTCTTACAATATGAAGTAATTAGGTAAAATTTAAAAATTTCATTTAATTTATGAAATTTTGTGAATTTTTGATTTATGTTTTTGAATCTTTAAAAGATAAAGTTGACACTGGAGAAATAAAAACATAACTGAAGTTTTGAAAACGTCCTCCAAATATTCTTAGTACAAATAACCAAAATTTACTATGATTTAATAAATATTAATCTTATAAGAATACAGTATTATGCAGAACTAAATGGAAGAAATACTAATATTTTTACCTACTTTACTAAGAAGAAATTAACTTAAAATTACTAGATGATTTAAATGCAATACTTGCCTTAAATCGTTGTCAATAAACTTCAAATGTGCCATATTTCTAAGCACTTTACCTTCTCACTTGTTACAAAAATCATTCCACTAAAAGTCATTATTCTTTTAAAGAATAGTTATATATAATCGAACCTGTTAAAGGTCGAACTAAATAGAAGGCAAACATTTTTAATACGAATAGCTTTTACTTTGTAGAATTTAAAGAGTTTATTTTTATTTTCACATTTGAAAATAAAATACGAATAGTCACAAGCGTTTGCGTGTCTTTTATTCCCATTAAGATTTATTCCTATTAGACAAAACTGTTTTACACACCATATGTTGGTCACGAATCAGCTTATGTCGTGCCCAACAGGATTAAAATACCTAAGAAAATTACCGTTTAATGCAATTTGTGTTGCTGTTTGCAAAAACAATTCAGTCACAACACAGTTCCTCATTTTCTCTTCTAAACTTGATAAAAACAAAACTCTTTAAGAGAAATTCATGACAAAGTTTAAAGATTTTGCATGCTGAAATGAGAAAAAATATATACTATCCTTTCGTAGTAAGATTATTAGTTTAACTAAACGTTGATTACTTCTAATTGATTTTTTTCTGTACTGTTTCGAATGATTTATTTTTTACAATATTTACAAAGGCGAAATTCACTTCCCTCTGAAGCAGTTGTCCTTAATTTAGCGGACAAATCACATTAGAGAGAAATAAAAAGTTACCGTTAGCTTAGACGAGAAAAGAAAATTCATTTGCTTTAATTTCCTCAAAGAAATCACTAAAAAATATCATGCAGTGCTTGGAATCTAATCAAAGTTAATCTCAGAACAAATGTTTGCATCATTATTAGAGCCGAAATTACTTACTATATATATATATATATATATATATATATATATATATATATATATATATATATATATATATATATATATATATATATATATATGCAAAAACATATTTTTGAAATTTCCTTCACAAGCATCGTATATTTTTTAAGGTTTGCTAATATTTTCTAAAAGTTTACATATTTATAATACACTCCATGTTTTTACTAAAGCTAATTTCAGCAACTTTGGTGATATATTATTGTTTCTGATTTCCATCGAAAATTATATATAAATTTAGTACTCTGATTTATTATGTTTTTCCCTTAATATCTTATAGAAAGTTATCCTTTTTTGTACATTTTTAATAATGCTTACTATAAATGCCATATTTTTATAATAAAATATTTTTTCCTTATTTATAGACAATTATTGATTATTTATGAGAAAATATTTTGCTAATTTTATGTCACTTTTAAAATTTTACTAAAAATAATTTTTTTATATTGTTTTAAATTTCCCATAAATAAAAAATAATCATGTTTTTCTAGATTTAAATACAAACTCAGTATGCGAAATCAAGTTTTCAAGAAATCTCCATTATTCCCATATAAGTTAAATTAAGTTATCATTGGCTGTAAATATTAAAATATACAATGATAAATATTGAATAAAAAAGAGCAATAAACTTTGTTTTAAATGTGTAGATAAATTAATTAGTTGCTTAGTACAATATAATTAATTAATCAATCAAAGCGAAAACCCAATATAAATCCCAAATAAATGGTTTAATATTAACAATGAATTTTGAATAACTTAAATAGTGATATAAAATCATACTGTTAAAAAAGCTTGAATTACAGTATTATCTTCTTGTCATCCTGAACAAACAGAAGGAAAGCATCTTCTTTCTCTTACAGTGTATTTCGTATTCAGAAACCAACATTTAGTAACCCCGAAGTGATCTTGGAAGCACTTCATTGGCACGTGCTAAATCTCAGAATATATTTTTAGGCCTTTTCCAAGACGTCTCACTCCCCCTCTCCCACTTTTAGACTTTTTCAAGGAACAGACTTCCTAAACAAAGCCGGTTGATCGGTGGTAGCCCCTTCTTCCTTTGTTTTTATGACGTCAGTGACAGAGTAAAAACATGAAAATTAGGAAAAGCTTTTTTACTTCCAAAAATTTTATTTATTAATGATATATACAATAAAGATAACCCAAAGTTATTGAGCATAACTAAAAGTGGCATATTATAAAAAACTCTTAAAAACCAGTATTTATGTATTCTTTGTAAAAAGTTTATGGATGGTAGAATAAATGTGAATTCTAAATGTTTACATATTGCTACTAATTTATATAAAAATGTGCTTTTATTTATCTTTATTTAAAATACCTAAAGCAATTCAAGTATTTTAAATTTCTTATTTTAAAGGAAAATGAATCAAAACAATAAATATTTTTAAAGCCTTCTGTGTTTTATCAAAAATTGATGTTTGAATTTTTATATGAAATTTAGATTTAAAATAAAATTCTTGAATAAAAATTATTTAAAACATGAAATATATTTCAAAACTTTACAGTAATGACAAAATTTCTATTAGAATTGTGGGATTTGTACACATTTATCTTAATATCATAAATTTTCAGAACTTAATACTGACTGTTAGAAAAAGGATCATACCAGAAGTTTTTCAAATTCTACATGGAAGAAATTTTCAAACTTAACATAGAGAGAGTTAAATTCCTTTGCGACTCAATATACTTATTATCATTAAAATATGCTTATTATCATGAAAATATACTTATTATCAGGAAAATATAATGCATTTATATATGGTTGGATTCTTTTTATTTGTATTTTTAATTATCAATTGCATCCAAATGATAAAATATAATTTTAATTAAAAATTTTAAACTTTACACTTAATATTTCCAAATAGACAGTTTTCATAAAAATGTGCATTATGGATTGAAATGACATTACAATTACCTGCAGTTACATTACAAAATAATACTTTTATTAAAAAAGATCTTGTAATCAGTAATATAAATTTTTTAGAGTGTTAAATTTTGACTTACTTTTATTATTTTGCTATAAGAAATTTTAAAAGAATCTCGCTACTCAAATATATATTAATAACTTTCTTATTATTAAAGTTCAATTAATAATGTAGTGGGGACATTAATGGTAGTTTCATCAATAATTAAGTCAAAAAAATTAGCATAATTTAAAAAATTATAAAAATAACGTAAAACCCAATAGTTTAATTATTCATTGTAAAATTAATATAACATATATTCATCGAATTACTAAATTATTTTCCAATTAGGGTTAATGCAGATAATGTTTATGAAAGAAAAAAATTAGTTGATTTTTCTTCTGAGAAAACATGCAATTTTCTGCTTAGTCGAAGCGCTAAATTGCATATAATCCCCAGCAACAACAAAATGAAAGGATGGTCAGTTTCGATCAATCGATCAAGAAACTAGTCAAATAGTAGTTGAGTTTCAGACAAGTAATTGAACTAGAAACTTAGATAAGAATGGACAGGGAGCATAGGATAAGCTTAAATATTCTGCATAGATTTAGGAAAGTACAAATACACATGCCTGCTCACAGCAATTTGTGTTTCACTAATTATGCAAGGAAGTTTTTATGGTATATTAAGGCTTTCAGAGAGAGGCAGTTTGCATTATAACTGTGGAATGAAAAATGGAATGAATATTTAATTCGTTCTAAGGCAATTCCAACAGAGAACAGCGGGATATTTTTAGTATATCAAAAGCTTCAACGAGTTGATATACTATACAAATACTATGAATTATGGATAATTATTTTAAAATATGCTCTCCTTGTGTAAAATAAATTATCCTAGTTTAATAAAATACTTAAAAAAAATTTTCAAATTCAAAACAAAGCAATATATTTATTTTATTAAAAACGTAATTGTAAAAAAGTCATTTAATTTTTCATCGTCAAATTATAGAATAATAAAAAATGTTAAAATTATATAAATTTTTCTTAAAAAAATTAAAGTAAAAATATTTTAAGTTTAGTTTTTAAGAATAATTATTTAGAAACTTTTTACTGACACGGCAATAATTTTCAAACAATAGGCTATAAATTCAACTATTTTCATTTAACATTGAAATTTTCTGGAAATATTTTTAATAAAAGCAGAAAAGAAATTGATCATAAGAGAGGATTATTAATCAAAATTTTGAGGTTTAATATTTCAAATAAATAATGATTGTAAAATACGGGTTTACAGAAGCTTTTTTGCATTCGCAAAAATTTAGTTAAATTGAACCAAACATAGCTCAATGAATGTGGATAATTAGCTGTTTGTAGTATCTCAATACGAATTTTTTTAATCCATAAGTCATTTGTACCAACTAAATTAATGTGCACGTAAAGTGTCACTCAGTGTCCTTTTCCTTTTAAGTTACTCTATTAAAATAGTCAACTGTGAATGAAATCTCAAACAGAGAAACTTTACAGGCAACAAAGTTGTTACTTGTAATTTATTTTACGGTTTTGAAATTTTAATCATTTAAATCACAAAAAGTTATGTATTCAATTACAGCAGAAAATCTACATTAAAATTTTTTACTTAATATTAATATAATCATCCACTTTATCATATGAATATCAGTCATTTGTTGTAACTTCTGATACTCGTTAAAATTATTTAAGAAATATTTTTAGTTCAACGTCTTCTATTCATTTGTGAATTAAATAAAATATTGAGATTGTTTCGTTTCAACGTAAAGTAAAACAGTGTGTAATGATAAAGTGTTCCTCTTAATTTAAAATTAATAAAAAAATTTTCATTGAATATTTTCATCAAGTTTTCAAGTCAAAAAGATGAAACATGGCATTCTCTATTTAGTTTCAAAAATTATGAATTTCATTTCAAGCTAATTCAACAGTACATTTATAATTATAAAATTGAATCAAACTGTATAATAAAAAATGCTTCTATATAATGAAAAAGAGATATTTTTCATAAAGGTAATGTTATCTTAAACAAATTGAAATGTTTAAATGTACTGACAGTCTAATTGATTTTATATTATGCTGCTATATAATTTTCATTTGCAAGCATAAGCTACTGTCATTACAAAAATATTAAAAATCTAAATATATGATGAAGTATCATAAATCTATGTAATATAAATCTAAAAATATTTCAATAAGAAAATATTTCTCACAAAATAGTATTTTGTGTCAAAATAATTTTTTATATAGAACATAATTTAAAATCGCTTCATATAAAATAGAAACACCATTTTTTTCGGATACTCACAAATGCAGTGTTTATTATAATTTCCACCATAAACAATATTTATAGCAAATCTTATTATACGTATATATATATATATATATATATATATATATATATATATATATATATATATATATAATAAAATTTCACTATTTTAGATTGCAACATTGCCTTATATTTTCGCTAAAAGTGTTATTTTTCAGTATTCTTTACACTAAAATGTTACTTTAATAACTTTTTATCAGATTAAATCAATCAAAAAAGAATCCAAAA
Source organism: Latrodectus hesperus (assembly GCA_037975125.1). Taxonomy (NCBI): domain Eukaryota; kingdom Metazoa; phylum Arthropoda; class Arachnida; order Araneae; family Theridiidae; genus Latrodectus; species Latrodectus hesperus. The sequence goes on along the minus strand of CM075857.1, from coordinate 68,536,197 downwards.
AAAATTTTTCTACGAGATGACAAAAAGAGGAAAGAAACGAAAATAGATTACTGAACAACATTTATGTGATAAAAAAGGTTCTGTGACAAAATTTAATTCTTTACACCAGCAGAAGATAATAATCAGTATCCAAAGAGTGTAAGAATTGTTCTTCTGTTAGATTTTCGATCGTTAAAATCTTTAACAGTGACACACATGTAACAATCCAATGAATTGAAATTTTCATCACATTTTGAACTTTATAAGTTATATTAGTTCTATAATTATGACTATAACAAGTTAAATATATCTAATTTCTAAATATTTAATGCTCATAACCTAGTGGGAAATGTCACTCAAGAAATTATAATTCATACTATTTAAATCCTTTTTGTTTCATGGTAAAAAGAAGGGAGCATTTTCAATTGGTGCGCATGACAGAAAGCTTTTGAGATAATACATGGCATCCCTCTTTCGATGGTGAAAACATACACTGATGGTAGCAAGGGCGCAAGTGATGTATCTGGAAGTGAAGTGCATATCGAGACACGTAATAACACATTTGAACTTAAGTTTAGAAATACTGATGGTTGTTCTGTCTTGAAGTCTGAACTTGTAACAATTTACACTTGACTACATTTTATGTACACGACCTCTGAACTTGTCTTCAATGATATTTGGATTTCATCGGACATTCGTACCTCTATACAGCACCTCTCTCATTGGATGACGGTTTGAGATATGACAAGCCTGGATGTACTAGAATTTTTGAATCAGCTTGCTAAAGCTAATCAGCTATGCACTTTCAATGGGTCCCCTCCCATGTTGGATTGAATGATAATATTTCCAAGTCTGCCACTGCTGATAACCTGCATAACAAGGCTAAATTAACCTATTCTGAAATTTCCTCAATCAAAAAGAAGGAATTAAGTACACTTTGGAGAGTTCCTCCTGCTCACCCGTCGTACTTTGGTAAAAGACCTAGATTGTGCCATAAGCACAATATATCGAGAAATTAGCAAATGGCTCTCTCACACTTTCTGAGCGGCCATATCAAATTACTCATCTTTCATCAGGGCGAGAGGTTCTTTTCAGAGAATCATTGATGTGAGGCTGTTCAAACCTTTCCCAATCACATTCTTACTTGTCAAAATTTTACAGTTTTTGAGATTGCAAGGAATCCGATTTTATTTTTGAACCTTCTGAACATTTTTGGTTTAATGGAGATGATGTAGCTTAGCTATATCATCTAGGATTAGAAACAGCAACAAACCTTTGTTTGTGTTTTAGCAATGATATCGAATGTTTGAGACAATTTTAAGGACTAAGAAAATTACTTAGAAATAAAAATAAGTTGAAAAAAGGAAGCATTAATAAATGTATTAATATTGTTATTTATTTCATTGTAAGATTTATTATAATAAACACTATAAAATACGCGTATAGCTGTTCACAAATATCTCTACTGTTAAGCATAAATGCTAAAAAACGCACGTACAGAATTTTACTTTAATCAAAGTTTTTTTATTTAAAATTAATATTTTCACTTTTCTTTTTAGTGTGCAATGTTTTTACTAAAACCCGATTGTGTAGTAGTAATGCATCGCGCTGTTTAAGTACAGCTTGGAAATTGGATTCTCTTGTTAGACAAGGTCTATGATCAAACCTCGGATTTCTACATCTAAAAACTTTTATCCATTCACTGGGTTGATATAACTGAATATGAAGCGTGCTTGAGAACTGAACACTGTGTTCACACGTAAGGCTGACTGCCTAACAGGTGCATGCTTTTCACTCCCAGTCCCTCGATAAAGAAAACATTTATAATCATGGTAAGCCTTAGACTTAATAAAGGCTGAACATAATGAGTGAAATATTAAGAATATAGTGTAATATGCTTTTAAAATTGATCTTTTATTTTATTTTAGTATAGAAAAAGTGAAAAATTGGTTTTATTAATGTTAATACTGACAATTTAAAAAATATATTAAAGACATTTGTTCTATCAGTATTTCTGGTTTACTTTTTGAAAATATTTCAGTTATAGTTGTTTGTTGTAAAAACATAATATTTGAATAAAGTATACAGAAAAAAATATTATGATATGAGATATTTGTGTTTGCAAAAGAAAACGACAGTTAAATATTATACTTTAAAATAATTTGTACAAATAAAATTCATTCGGTTTAAATTAAACGTACAAATTTTCTTTCATTTGATGTTTGCATATTAATTAAAATAACTCAAATATGTATTTTCATTATTAAAAAACTACTTTAAAAAATGGTATTTATAAAATTTTTTTCAATGAACAGCAATTAAACTCAAATTAAGTTTCTTTAGTTTTTTTTCCCTTATCTCTTCATATGAATAATGCATATACAATTCAAATTTATTACATTTAAACATCAGTAACATTTTAATTAAGATAAATTATGTAATTTATTTTCATAATTAAGTTTTTCATTGTTCTTTAAATATCTATGAAATAAATTTTTTATTATCTTTTCTCTTTTCTTAACAGCTTATTTTAGGTTTGTATATTTTAAACTAGTTCGTATTAAATGACAAAACATAACAGCCTTAATTTTTTAATTTCTTCTAATTTAGCATTTGGAACATTGAATGAAAAAATTTAATTTTATGAGAAAGTTTATATTATATTAAAGAAAAATTAGAGAGAGAGTTTTTTTACAATATAATAGGCACGTTTTTGTTTTAAATTACATTAATAAATTTAATGTGGGCATACACTCTTAAAACTTGTAAATGTTCAAATTTTCTTCAATTTTCTTAAAACTTTCATTTAATTATATAATGAAAAAGTAACGAAAATTTTGCAAGACGTTTTTGATTTTTTTGACTAATAAGTAGTAAATTTCACAAGAGGGAAGAAACTTTTTTTTTTTTTGCTGGTTTTCAATTCTTTTTTTTACATTTTGTGCCTTTTTAGTTTTTTTTTACCTAATGTTTACAATCATAATAAAATTTTAAATAGTTCTATATTATGATTTATTAAAGCACTAATATTTCATTTTGAATCTGATAATTTTAATTGCGAATTGCTTCCAATAGTATTTTAGTATTCCATTAATTTTTATTGATATTTAAATTTCTCATCTGCCTCTGTCAAAAAAAATGTATTTGTTTTGGATACATTTTGTAATTTAATGTAATGTTTATACTCTGTATATGTCTCGCAATAATGTCTTAAATGTTCGTTTCCTCATCTTTAAATTAACTGCAAAATAATATATTTTTAATGATGTTGGAGGTACAGTACTGGTGATAGGAAAAATAAAATGGCGATAAAGAATACAACATTAGGCAAAAAACAAAATGTTTTTCCTTTTTTAAAATTTTATTTCGCTATTTTAAACTTGTTAAACTGATTCGAAAAATTTAAGGTTAACAAACATTGATTCCTGTTGATAATAATTTACTTTATTTGAAATTATTCGTTTTTAATTTAAAATTTTTTCACACAAATGGGGTTAACAGTTAAAATTTCCATAATAAAATTTTAAAAAAGCAACAAATTAAATACATTTTTATTTTGCTCATTATTTTTACTGTAACTTATCAATTAAAAAAATTAATATTTAAAATACATAAGTTTTCACGTATAAATCATGCTTAAACAGATTTATGACATCGTCATTTGATGTGTTAAGTATTTATATATATTAACATATTCAATTGGAATTACACTAACATCTAAAATATTTTAAGCTGTCAGACCATTTCCAATTTCTAAACTTTTATCAGTTTAAAATATATATTTTAGAAAAGTTTTGATAAATACTAGCAAATTATATTATTGCAGTATATGAGCAAAATAGTCTATAAGTATAATCAAGTTAAGAATAAGTTTTCCCAAACCACATATTACTTTCAATTTCTAATGTAAATGTTTACCTTTTTAGATTTATTTAAAAACTCTTAAATTGTTAATGCTTACTTAAGATCATGAGTGATAAATAACTTATTTTCAGGGATAATTAGAATATTTGCAATGACTTGATTACGAAACTTTTCACAGATCATTATAATGTAATAAAAATGGTTTGCATAAATAAAAAATTATTCATTTAATTGGCAACCTAAAAGCAAATTCATTTCCTTTTAATGTGTTTTAATTAAACAATAAATTTTCCCTGATGATAAGTTAGAAAAAGGCAATGTTTTTCTCGTAAAAATATGTAATTTAAAGGAAGGAATGAGAATTTCTTAGTCCTGAAACATAATTTTGAAGTTGAAATTTAAGTAGCTATGATAAAGTACCATGTTTTAGAAAAAAAATTATTTTGAATTTCTCTAGTTTTGCAGAAATATTGAAATTCTAAACTCTACACATAATGAAGAACTGATCACTGAAAATCAAAGTAAAGTAGTCTTTTAACATTGATAATTTACTTTTTATACAACATTAATAAAAATAGTTTCTTTTCACTAACAATGTATGAAATTCAGGAAAATTTAATTTACTTAGAATACTAAGGAAAATTCAAACACACAATATTAAATAATCAAAATTCTTACACTATATTTATTTAATATTTTAGATATTAAGTAACTCCAATAACATCAGAATATTGTTTACTTACAAAACATGCACTTGAAATTTCTTTTCTCATATTTCCATTTTAATTCATTTGCATGAAAATATATGGGTTGATTTTAAAGCTCTTGCAAAACATTTTTCACGTCTTATGAAAGTTAAAATTATGAAATTTTACTATTGCCTGATTTTTTTTGCAATAATTCATAAATTTAAAGTTTGTTAATTAATTTTAAAACCAAAGAAGTAGAAAAACTTTTTTCATTGATTTTAATTTCATTAAAGCCTCGCTAAATTTTTTAATATCTTAGTGGATGTTTTATTCATTTTAGAAAAAAATAATGTTGATGTAGGAAAAAAAACTGAAGTAAAAGTCTAAAATTATACTTTTTCTGTTAAATTTTAAATATTAGAAAAGGAATCAAATTAATAAAAAATCCTGCTTTCGTACCTTTTTTATATTTTAATTGCAAATTAGCATAATAGGAATTCTGGAATAATTACTTAAGTGTAAAAAATATATTTTACTCGAATTCCACAACTGGGAAAAATTTCTACATTTTTCAAACAGGCATAGTTACCAAAGAATTTATGAGATTCATTATAATACAAATTATTAATAACTAAATTTTCAAAATAACTTTTGAAATTTAAAAATAAAGTGTTATTGTGAGTTTTATTATATGAATATTTTCTCACAATAATATCCCTGCTTAATACTTTATGATTTTTTATTTGAGACTGCTAACTTAATTATAATTAACCAATTTAACTATTTTAAGTTATAAATAGAAAAGTACCAATGCATTTTTAAAATGACCATCTAGAATACATGCAAACTCTCAATGCATGAATATAAGATATTAATAACCACATTAAAAAATACTATAAACAATAGAATTATATGTAATGTTTATTGTGATGTAACATTGCAATACAATAGTTTTAAACAATATCTGATTATTATCATTCTAGCTTGTTCTGAGAATTAATGACTACCCCAATGCAGAATGTTAGTCTCGGTAAAATTGCAATGGTTTGAAGTTTTTAAACAATGGTTTGAAGGATGAATGATCATCTACTGACACCTTTTTACTTCCAACTTTTGTTGACATCATTGCCATATCATACGGGAAGGTTATCAATACCTAATGAATTGCTGTGTAACTTTGTAATAGCTAACCGTTCATATCTTGAGATTATCAGAATAAAGAAACAATTTTACAAATAGGAAATGCTTCACTTGTTTCATCATTACCTAGAACGTCAATTCTGAAAAAATAAGATTTTTTTTTAATTTTAGAAGAGAATGCTAATAAACCTTGTTTAAATCCTGAAGAGAAGAGTTGAAGTACAATTTTATTTCATGCTTATGTATTTATAAGGTGTATTTTACTTTCAATCAAATAAAGAAAGTAGTTGTTGATTCATAACTAAAATCAAATAATTATTGGTATGAAATTATTAGATCAATAAGAGATTCACAGTTCAAACCTATTGAAAGTATCATCGTTTCAAGTGTAAGCTAATAAAAATAAAAAAATTACAAAGATTAGCTACCCTTTCTTATATTAGTTGTTGTTGTTGTCATGTGACAAGTGCAAAAAGAAAAGAAGAGGTAGAAAAGACAAGTCATATAGGACCAAAGGCATGGAGCACTGCCCTGGCCACATCTTCTGCTTTTTCCGTATAAAGGGTGTCATGACAGCAATTGGGGTCGATGTTGAAGAGGGTCGAGGCAACAGAAATGCAGTTGAAGAGATGCCTCGGATCCAGTAGAACTCCATTGCAGTGCCTGAATTTTCCGTAGGTTCTAGATCCGTCGGGCATGATTTTAATACCCTTCATGTGCCTAATCCGCATTCTGATGATGATGGAGGTGATACCACGGTTAGGATTAAGCTCCGGTAGGCACCATTTTTTCCGTAGTCCCCCACAGATTTGATGCCTTGCGAAGGCGTCCTATCTGGCCTACATTAATTGATAACATGATTAGGTATAATTGAGTGAAGCAAATTTTGGTCGTGCAATTCTGGAATAACTTAGTTTTTTCCTTAAGCTTTATAGTATTAAAATATGATTTTTCTTATCAACATAATTTTTTATTTTATTAATACTCTTTTGTTATGCTTTTCAATCACATAGATATTTCACTTTCAAATAGTGATATTTTAGTTTCCTTTTTGAGGTTTTCTCTTCAAAGCAAACCATACGTTTACTATATTCTTATGTAAACATATGGTTTGTTGTGATGAGCAGAATTATTCTGTTATAAAATGTGTTGTAGGGGAAAACCTGTATACAACTTGAAATTCTTGAAATCAGAAAAGGATTCACATTATTTATATTTTAATTACATTTTTCAGTTATTTTAATCCTGAAATATTCTATTTATCTGCATAAAAATACAAGTAAATTTAAGATGAATGTTATCAGTTTTAAACAATTTATTTTACCATAAAATGTATTAATTACGCATCGAATTTTATTGAAGTGCGATAAAAAGACATTCATATTTTTTTAGCTTTATGATAAATTTTCAAATTTTATCTGATCTTGCCAGACGCTATAAAGGAAACGAGTTCTGCAACAGACACCAAATAAAAAAAAACTATGACAAAAGCAAAATCTCAGTTATCTTTCGAATAATTTTGTCCTTCTATAAAAAATAAACATTTTAAAAAGCACTTGCAGCTACAGTTACTCTCAAAAAACTTAAAGGGATATGTTTTCTTTTAACTCTTGAAAGAAAGCAATTTTTGTTTTCTAAGAGAACAACATAAAATATATTTAAAAAACGCCTTTAAAGTTTCGCATTCTTTTGCCTCGTGTTTCAAAAGAAATTCATGAATATAAAATATTTCTTTTGATTCTAGAACCTTAAGCAGATAAAATATGAAAAATAGCTTAAAAGGCTTATGAAAGAAATATTTGCCGTTGTTTATCTGAATACAGTGACACCTAGTCGTCGAAAAAGTAATTTGCGTTGTGTATATGCTGATGGTAAATGATACTCCATCTCTTGATGATTGTTGAGAAATTTAAGTTTCATGTTAAAGAAATTGATATTTTTTGTATATTTCTATTTAGTGAGAACACTTAAAAATAATTGCTTCAAAAACTGTTAATAAGTTAGCCTTGTAATCAAAATCTTTTTTGAAAGACACTTAAAAATAAAGCTTAAGATCCAGCTTATTAAAGCTGTGTAACACGACACAAAGGAAATAATTCTTTGAATGTACTTTCTTTAATAAAGTTGTATTACAATTATTTTAAAATTACATAAATGTGAAATTTCACATGAGCTTCAGATCAATGGATAATTTGCAAGTTTTTAAGAACAGGTGAATTGTATAATTATTTTCACTTACTTATATTTAAAACATTTTACAATGATTGTTTTTATGTTGAGAGAACGTTTCTTCAAATTTTTATGTACAACAATTTCAATCAATCAGTGAGTTTCATGTTAATTTTTTTTCAAGTTTTAACACAAAAATTATTAAACTCTGAACTCTAATGGAAGTATATGAACAAATATTGCAGGAAGGATAAAATTATCTCAAATTTCACTTTAAATAAAATAATTTATTTTATTAGATTATTGCTGTATTACTTAGCATCGTACAAAATTCGAAAAATATTCCATGAAAGTGAATATATCAATATCGTGTAGATAACTACAATGATAATGATATCGTGTAGGTAACTTCAATGATGAATATCAAAATTAGCGTACTCTAATGTTTTTCTTAAATTCATTTATAAAAACAATCAGTGATGAGTATTACAAAATTAATTAACTAATAAAAATGATAATTTTAAGATAAATTAAGTGTTTTATACCTCTCAGTTTTCTTGCTTCTTTACATTTTTACTTCACATAAGAACTTAAATTTAAATTTTGTTAATATTGTTTCTATCAAGTTATTGAATAAAATATAAATTGAATTTAGTGTCTTTATTTACAGTGATCTTCTCTAAAACCAATTTTTGCTGCAATATTTATTATGGTGCTTTATTTATTAAATTGTAAAATGAGATCACTGTTAATCAGATACTAAGATAAATAATCTTCAACATATATAACTGAAGATTACCAACACAAACAATTTTAACCACGATTCAGCATGTACAAAAAACATCAATAATTGAAACAATTTTCAAAAATATCTCATTTTTAAAACGGAATCTTTATAGTAAAAACATCCGTTATATAAAAAAAGACTTTGCAATTTTAGTTCAACAAATTGTTAAAATTCCTTGGAGTACTTTAGCATTATGTTATGTTTTATATTTTATTTATATATATTTAACTGTGGTCTCTTATATTATTAATATAACATTTACATTACTCAATTATTGATTTTGACTTGTATGAAACTGAGTATGGGAATCTGTTGGATTCTTGATATTCAACAGACATTTTTCAAACAGTTATTTCTATACATTCTTATAACCTGTATAGTTTTAAAGTTTGCTTTAGTACAAGATTGTAAAAATGTTAAAACGATGCAGAAAATGTTCACATTCTAAAAAATATAAATAAAGTCATCAAGTAGTTTTTGAACATTTGACATTACATTTTAAAGAAAAACATAATTGCTGCAAAATATTAAAAATTATATTTTATATTGTAAACAAAATTAATGAGTCAATCTTTATAGTTTGATTTTAATTAGTCAAAAAAAGATTAAGGTATCCAAGATATTTTTGCTCCTAAAAAATTAAACTTTTTAATTTTGGTTGTTCTAAGTAAATCCTTTTTTTCATTCAAATATATATCTGCATATTTAAATTATTTAGTGTATTTAAGCATATTTATAAAATTATTTAGGTGATTTGGTTTAGTAAGTATAACAAAAAAGTAAAAATATCAAATATTGTTCAAGCAGTTAAACTAATAATAGTTTTTAATTTTGAATATACACACAATGTTTAACTTTGATATGTTTCACTTAGCTAATATATTTTCACAATGTTAGAAAATATTCAAGGGATTTTTTTTTGATCATGTGTGATTGCATTTCATTTTATGTTTTTCAAAAATACCTGATTTTCTAAAACCATTAAGCATAGATGAAAAACATTAAATTTGAAAAAGTAATATTCAATTAGCATAAATGTTTTAACTTTTAAAAGCTGTGTAAGCAGCTGCATTTAATGACTCGTCTCAGAAATTTCAGTGCAAAAATTTTAATTTAATTAAATGACAATGGAAATATGTCAAAAATGTTAAATTATAAGTAATTTATTCAAATATGTAATTTTTAAGTTCAATAACATGTCAGATTTTTATATTTTAGTCTGATTAATAGAAATGAAATTCATTGAATGAAAAAAGGAACTTAATTTGATATTTGCATATTGTCGTCAATGAGCTTTCTGTGAATTATAGTTTATGCAAGCTTTTTATATAATTATTCTAACAATTTGATTAATATATAAAAATTACCATAAATTATATTACATTTTATTTTGAAAAACTTTTGGTTTAAAATTTTTGAAACTTTTTTGATCGTAGATGTAATAAAAAAATAATAATATTAATAAAAAAAGTTAAATTTTAGTGATAAATAATTTTCATGATTTATTATGAAAATAATTTTAATTTCACTATAAACAATTTATATAAGCAAATATTACTTAAAAATTATCGATTGTAAAAAGAATTATGGAAGAAATGAACGTTTTTAACAACATTGTTATAAAAAAGTTATTTATTATTTTCAAATCAATTAAATTTTTTTAATTTAATTTCTAACAAAACGTAATGTAAAATTCTTTCAATGCTAACCAATTTTTATTTTAACTAATACTTGCTTCAAAATTTATTCAAAATTTTACCCCATGCCATTTTTATTTACTTGAATGTGATTTAGTTGAGAAATATAAAACGAACCACACTTAATAATTCCAATTCAGCTTTGAAAACATACAATAAACTATTTATTGAATATATACTGTCATTGCTTTCCAAAATAGCTTTTTAATTTTGAATCATTAAAATATTTCTTACATAAGCATTATATTTTTAATGCATAAAAACTGCTTAGATACAGTATACATCATTCTATATATATATATATATATATATATATATATATATATATATATATATATATATATATATATATATATATATATATGTATATATTATTACTATTATATTTACATTTGACATTGAATTAAAGATTCTAGCAGTTATTAAAATATCATTATAATAACACTTAAAAATACGCTTTATTTTTGAAGTACGTAAGCGTATATTTTATCCTTATTAGTTTTCTTGACTCCTAAATTATTAATTAATAATACATAAAATTACATAAGTTACATATATAGATTACGTTATATCCATTATAAATATTATTCTTTATTTAATCAGTCAGATATCAAAATCAAAGCAATATGAATATTTGTGTGAAATGTTCATAATTTTTGGGATGATTTGAAAACAACTTATGGTTAAAGGATTTTTATAAGTTGATCAAATTTCCACTTATCACACAGAACATTTATATTAATATATTATAAATTATTCATAAAAATTTATATTATTTTGAATTATTCGTTTTATGTTAAAAATATATATGCTTTATTTTTATTAAAAGTAAACGTGTGAGTTAAATAGTAGTTTTATAAATCATTCAAAACTTAAACAAAAGAACTATTGAATACTTTTTATTGCAAAACAGAATTTGTATTTGTTTATTCTAAATTGTATCAAAATCATGCTGAATAGGTAAGTTTTTTTCTGTAAAAAGTATTTAAAATACTTTAAAAAATATGTGTTAGTAAATATTAGAATAAAAGTTTATAATTATTATTAGTTTATGTATAATCTTAATTCATTTCAATAATTTTAAAATATTTCAAAATAAATCAATTTACAAACATATTTCACATTGAAGTCTTTCACAAATACATTGAATTTCCTTGATTATTTGCAAAATAATTTTAAAATACATTACTAGGCTTTAATGTTTTCTATATTGATTAAATGTTTGTTCTCGAAATATGCACTTTTTCCAATGCATTTTGTCATTGCACATTCTTTACAGAACAGTTTGACATGTTCTTTTCATATAAACTTTAAACATTTCTGTTAATATTTCCTGACACGCAATAATTCTGGTCTTTTTGACACTAACATTAGATTAAATTGCGATGGAAAGTACCTTCAAGTTACTGAAATTAAATAAAACTTATTTTTCATAAATATTTTTTTAGTATTGCTTAAAGTAAATATCAAGAAGCAAGAATTTTAATTATTAATATTGATAGATAGTAAGAGACAATAAGAGCCCTCTCAATATATTGATGGTTTTTAAAAAAAAGAAATATTTTTTTAAATGACAAACTGAAAATCATGATGACTGACAGTATTATTTAATTTTGTTATTCATACACTGCGCAGTAAATTATTAAATATAGACATTTTGTAAAATCTAAGTTTGATATATTGTTTAATTTTCCTCTCATAATTTATTTCCTGTTTATGATAAGCAGAAGTGTTATATGTTATTTTTAAATGCACCTGATTTTATTACTAATAAATAAATTAAAAAATAAGATAGAGAATAATGAATTATTTTTAATATTTTTATATTATTGTTAGTATTTTGTAAAATTTTCAAATAAATTGAATGAACTTGAACTGTATACTTTGTACTTGCTTCTAATAGAAATTTACTTGATGGGGAATTAACTGCAAAATACAATAAATGAATTAATAAGAAAAGTGAATCATATATTTAAATCTATCTGAGTATATGCAGCAATAGACTTCTTATTAAATACTTTATAAATTTTGTGACCTACGAGGTAGTACTAAAAACTATATGTAGAAACTTTGAACCACGTCTGCAAAAGATTCACCATCCATGTTCTATATTATTCCAATATTTATATGAAGAGTCAGATTTTCCCTAATTTTAGTTTTTAATTTCATGAAACATATTTAAATTCTTTTTTATTAAGAAATGGTATTTTTAATGAGATCAATAATGCTTTTTTTAAAAAAGTTTAACATTGTTTAATAAATTTTGCATTTAAAAATTTAATGTTTAAAAGTATATTTTATTATAAGGATTAAATTTCCTTTTTGTTTCTCAATAATATTATTGAAATTAAATTTGCTTCCATTTAAAATATATTAATTTAGATATTCAGATTATATTTGATCATAAATGCATATTCTCGAATTTTAAATGAGGAACATAATTCTCACGGTTTAAAAATATAATGACAAAAAATTTCAATGCAATTATATCAAACTTGTGAGTGATTTGCACTATACATAATGTGTATATTTGACATTTAGAATGATTATAATAACACATTTGATTTAAAATTACTTCTTATTATCTTTACTCTTATTTTAAATATCGTATAATGCTATTAATAAATTTAATTTTAGAAACGTTCAAGTCCATTTAGTTATAATAGTTAAGAACATATAATAACATAATTTTTAAAACGGATATTCAGCCAATGAAATTAAGTTGAAAGATTATACAGTTATTTTATAAATATATTTATTTTATTATTTACGAAATCAATAGTCAGTTAAAATTGTCTTAAGAGCTAAATTAAAGTAAATGTCTATTTTAAAATTATCACTTGAGTTTAAACAGAAATTTAAAGCCAAGAAACTCGTTTTAAAAACATTTACTCAAAATAAAAACAAATTAAATTTATTGATATAAAAATAAAACGCATAACTCATTTTGCATTCAAATATTAACATGAAATATAAATTTTAGCCTAATTTCTCAAAATCAAGATCATTAAAAATAAATAATTAGAAGAACGATCATTTTTATATAGTTTATTTTACAAAAAATGTTTTCCCAACAAGTAATATTACTGTAATATAAAAATATTATATTTCTTGAATTTAATTCAAATATATTCTAAATTTTATTTAACGTTCATTACGTTATATTTTATTAAACTTCTCATTTTAAAAGACTGGTAATAAAATCAACCAAAATAAATATGTGTACTAAATTAAAAAGCTAAAATTTAAAAAGTAAGTGACATCAGACATATATAGCTACTACTTAAAAATATAACTGTTCATATAAAAGTTTTTAAATACCTTGAAGGTTTCTTGCTTAAGATTTTAGTGGAAAGGTAGAAACCAAAATTTTTACATACATATTTATTTTTTATGAGTAATATCTAAGGTATAAATATGTGTTTGCTTAATACTCCTGAAAGAGAGTATTAAATTTGTTTTATTCATTCCATTTTCATAGTTCATATTAGAATTTGAGATCTTTAGTTGCAATAATCGTCTCTAATGACATCTAAATACAAATTTAGAAATAATGCATATTTAAAGAATATTATTATGTATTTAAGGGTTTTTACAATTGATTGTAAATATTTCGGAAGATAGGAAATACTATTTTGTTTATAAAAGAGCCCCTATATTTTCAAGAATGAAACGGAATATTCATATTATAATGAACATAACAAATAAATGCACAAAAATGGAATTGGAAATTCAAATTTATGAAGCTATTAAAAGAAGATGATACCAAGAGATGCATCAATTTTAAAAAGTAGCATCTAATTATATAAATTGCTTCATACGTTCAACAGCTTTGCTGATCTTGATTATTTAGAAATTTTTCCAAAAGAGTTCTATATATTCTGTGCAAAATGTTATGTTGTAATAATTTCCTTATTTTTTAATAGAATATTGAAAAGTTCCCTTTCTTGTAAAAATTTACAAGTTCGTCTAATAATAGAGTTAAAAGGGAGAGAGGGATAAAAATAAAATGCAGAATATTTTCTGAATTTAGAATCGATATCATTTTGAATTTGTGTTGCATAAATATTAATAGCAGCAATGAAATGGATTTTAAATTAATTATAACAATTTATTTCGCCACATTTACAATCAATAACTCTTATTTGATTGGATAATAGTAAATTCGTTAAGAACTCAAATTTAACAAAAATTTAACACCATTTCTTAAAAGTTATCTTACTTGTGTTAATGAATGATCGTACTTTTTAAAAGACAATTTTGCGTTATTTCTAAAACAAGATATGAGATATCAAAGTGAGAAACATTTCTATAATTACTATTTCATTATTTTTAGCTTTTAATTACTAACATATTTGTATGTTTAAAAGATTCTTTTATAATCTTTTAATGTTAATAATAAATTTATAATAAACTTTAAAACTATGACATTTCATTCAAAAAACGTATTTAAACGTTTAAATACTAACTAATCCTTATTTACTTATTTTTTAATGCTTCAAAAAATTTTGTGTACTAATTAAAGTTACAAAAATTTTATTTTGGTAATTTTAATTAGTTTGATAAAATTCATCAAAAATCCTTACTGCGAATAAAACCATAAAAAAATTTTACGTAAGGAAATTACAATTGTTATCCACTAACTCAACTCCAAACTAATTAAGTAATTAAAGAAAAGTATTTTATCTTTAACTTTAAAAATTTACATTTTTGCAGCTTTTATTGATGACAAAAAATTCAATTTTTTGCAGCTTTTATTAACTAATTTATGTCATTGATTAATGTATAATTTGAATAATAAACAATCTCAGTAATTTTGATAGAATAATAAATTAAGCGATTCTCTGAAATAGCAATTTAAGTGCCTAAAAGAATATAGTTAATTTCACGTTATACCCTAACGATAAATAAAAATATTAGCTAATTTTTAGGTATACATTAACACTTTTATATTCATTGCATTGTAAATATGATATTTCAGAGAGAATTTAAATATTTTATTTGATATAATAATAAATTTTTAACTTTCACTTACAATAATTTATGCTGCCCGACATTGAAAATGCAGCACCAAAAAATGAGTTGCCAAAAAGTGACGAAACTCGGCAAACAGAACAAGATAGCAACGAACGATAAGTGATCTGTATTTTGAAATGATATGCAAAATACATAGCGAGAACAGAGTCAGGTCTTTACGTTGTAGGACCGCCATGGACAGTGCTACAAGAAGCAAACATATCTAATCACAGAATCAATGGGAGTAAGGATAACGTCCTGAAGAATGACTCTCCATTCCCTGTCAACCATTTGCCAAAGTACATCTTCGGAAGGAAGCAGTGGCAGAGTCTACAAATGGCGTTCAATCAAATTACAAACGTGTTCGATTGATGAGATATCAGGTGAGCATGGTGACCAAGGAAGCAGTTGTACTCCTGCCAGGGTATATTGGCATTCGTGAGGCATTTTGGGGGTCAATGTGCAGTCGGGTCTATTCTTCTGATAAAGGGCATTAAGCACCCTCTGAAGATAGGGAAGTATCATCAGCAACAGCATATCATTCAGTTAACGTTGGGCTTTCATTGCCCCATGAATACGAACTAGACCTGGAGTCGTACGCAGTGGAGCCCCAAACCATGATTTCCACGTTGTCGAGCGATGAGGGCGTTCCATAATTGTAGCAGGATTGGACCTGTCTCCACGTCGATGCCACACTTATACGTGGCGATTACAACTGAAGAGACAGAAACATGACTCATCTGAAAAGACGATCCTGTTTCACTCCTAGTCTACATTGATTTAATTCTGCAGCATTTCAGACGTTGGTAGCTAAGCTGTGGGGTCATTGACATTCTTCTTAACGGACGCCATGAGCGCAAGCTACTTGCAACCAATCGACGGCAAATGGTTCTCCTGGATACGGGAGCATGCAGGGTGTCTTGCACATGCAGCAGAAATTCAGTAGGCGTGCTTTGCTTGGCCGCCACCACCTCCCGTCGGATGCATCGATCCACGCGTGTTGACGTCACTCTGTCTACAACAGCACCCCGCAAATATTCCAGTTTTTGTTTCAACCAACTTCGCCACAGCTAAGTCACGGAAGCACTTCTTCTCTTGGCCCAAAAACAGATAAACATGATCGTTTGGATGCCTGATAAATCACTCCATTTCTGCATCATGCCAAAGATTGCAATGTTTTTCGAAGCCCTCTCATACACACTTTATATACACCCAGCGGCGCTTTGCTACTTCCTGCTTTTTCTGTGATTGACTATTTAATATCGAAGTCGAAAGTACGTGGTCATATCAATGTAACTTATTAATGTGGTTCTATGAGTGTATAACATAGTTATTTTTACAATTAAATATTCAAAATGTGAGTTACGTAGACATACCATTGATTAGATGGAACAAACTCAAAATTAAGGAACTATGACAAAAGAATTTGCAGAACAATAGTACGCCAGAAGACCTGCAGATAAATATTTTTAATCACTGATTCATCACAATAGTCTACTTTAGACTCTTTGCTTCAGTATATAACTTCTGGAATACTGGTATATTCTTCAAATCAGAAGCCAAAAATTTCTAGTTCTTAGACGAAATTTTATATTCATTTATTTAACGATAAATCATATTACAATGCCTGTTATATAACAATTATACACACAAATTTTGTTTTTTATCAAAGAGTTAAAGGATTCAATAGACATTATTTGTAAAGTGACTATAAAGAGAATTATCTAAGTGATGGGAACAAGCAAACTTTTATTACTTCAATAATATTGAAATGACAAATTGAATGTGTGCCTGTACTTTGCACATTTATAAAGCAGTGTTTTTCAATGCCTTTAATCCAATTGAAAAATTATGAGATGTTTTACGCAGTTTTGTACTTGTACTTAACCTAACAAAACTGTCATAGCAACCTAACCTAAGCAAAAATAACATAACCTAAGCAAAAATTCTACGCTGAAATGGATTTTGATCTAATTAAAAATAATATCTGCATAAAAATTTGCTTGCTTATCAGAAAACACTCGAATTTACATAAATTTCTTGAATTACTAATAATGAATAACTCATTTAAATAAAAAATTTGCATTAGGGTAATCTTAAATATCTATTTTTAAAAATTAGCAAACGATTCACAAAATAACTTATAAATAACCATTAACAACAATTTTCTTTTTCTTAAAAATTTCCATGATACTCTAAGAAAACCAAAAACTACAAAATTTAAAAACTGGTTTGAAACATTTTAGGTTAAATCATTAATTATATATCATATTGATATCAATAGTAAGCTTTTTTCATTAAATTAAGTTTTTTTAAGCTTTTTCAAAATTTAATTTCAAAAGTTGTCATAAAAATTTTCTTAATACTTTCAAAGAAATTTCATTCGTACATTTAACTAACGAGTCAAATTTTTTTACCTATCATCAGTGTAAACATTAAATCCTTTTAAAGTACTTGCAAAATAATAGGGTTTTATTAAAATAAATTAACACTTTTTTAAATATTATGACATAAATTTAAATTTAACCAGTGACTAAACTTTAATCAGCAATAAAGCTCAGAAGCATTTTTCAGTTTTGTTGAAAGATCAAAATACTATATTCAACAAGTGCATTTCCAAAATATTCCCATTAGAGCTTTCACCAGTTCAAATATGTGGTTAATAGTCTGGAGAAGAAATTCTCATTATCTTGCGTTGAGGGTGCAGTAAAGCTTCAAATTTTAGTGAGATAGACGGGAAATTCATAGAGTGTTACTGGTGATATACTTGAAGAAATTTATTTTAACATTTCTGAGTATTGTAAAATATTTAAGTATCTCACTCCGTATAGAAAATACTTATTGAATAGGAAAATTTTGTTGAGATTTAAATCTTCTAGATTCACGTGGTCATTTTTCATTTCAAGTTACAAATAATTCTATCCATGAAAAATATAAAAATGTTTATAAATTGACATGTATGTATGTATTAACGCGTGTATGTATGTATCCACTACAGAGCCAAATCTAACAATGGTTATCTGCCTCTTGTTCTAAAACCTTATGGATAAAATGTCAATCATTTTAGTTAAGTCATTAGGACAACTTGGACAATGTAAATTGCCATTAAATATTTATTGACAATGTAAATTGTCAATAAATATTTTTAAAACTTTTTCAAACATTCATTTGTAATAACCTATTTAACACACTTTTATTTAACCGTATGGTTTATTTTTAGACAAATATTTATAGTCTCTCAGATGAATTTTTTGTAAGTAATATCATCAAATACTTCATTTTAAAGGAATATTTTATCACAGTATTAAATGTTTTTCCCTGTAATCATATTGCTCGCACAGTCACTTGTGGATATTAATAAAATCTATCCGTGTTTTCGCTTTAAATACCATAAAATAAATATTTATACTCAAAGCACTTAAATTTTTACCACAGTTTACATTTTGTGGCAGTTATTTCCTAACAACTGAAATAAATGCCCCTTTATTTCCTGTGAAATAGTGAATAAATTGTGAGTAAGAGAGTTTCAGGGAGAACATGTGAGACATATCAAAACTTTCTGAATGATGCCAACACAATCCATTCCAATAAACTAAATTTCATGCTTCTCTAACTTATTATTAACTTTTGTCACTTTATTCAGAAACATGGACAAATACCATACAGAATGAAGCATTATAACTCTTTATATCCCTACACATAAAAATACCGAACACTTTTTTTGCCTAGTTTCTAAAGTGGACAAAATATTTTCAAACTTCCATTATCGGTATCTACATCAAATCATCTTTCGGTGTTCGTTATCAAATTTATACGATAAATTTACATTCGCTTTTGACGTTTAAAACATAGTTGCCCCAAAGAATGAATTTGGTGATTTATTCCTCAGTATAAAACTCCTGAACCTATATTTCCCTGAGCCAGCTTTTTGGCAACATCTAAACAACATAGTATTATTTTCCTTTTTCCCTCGCCAATCTCTTAAAAGTAAGATTTTTGCGATGATCTGGAGTCCATCATAAGACGGAAGATTTCTTTTTTCTATTTTTTCCTTTTCAAGCGAGATATTTTAGACGCGCTAGAACAAAAATGTAAATATACAGGAGGGTGAGTAAAACACAGAAGAAACTCCAGCTTCTCCTCTCTTTTCGAGAACGAATAAAGAAACTGGTCTTTCCTGCTAAGAAAAGAAAGCATTGAACGTGAGTAAATATGGGGTTCATAGCAGAGTGTAAATCATCTCTAACCGAAATACGGAATGCATTTACAAATTTGCTTTGATTCTTTTACCTTTGTTCTTACTTGACAAATACGTTTTCAAGTCTTGAAAAATCTTTGAAGATTATAGTGCTGATATTCAATGTTTTTTAACACATTTAGTAAAAAAAAATTAAGAAAATTCTTTTTAAGAGATTTTCTTTTTTAAACAATTATGCATTGAGAGTTAAATTGTAAACAGTTTTTAATTCGCTAAAATATACCTCGTCATCTTAAAGATTAGTATGAGACAGAGAAAAAGAGAGAAATAAAAAAATACACCATTTTTTGTTTGATTAATACAAACCAATCATTTTTATTGCCACTGAAAATCAATCATTTTAATGCATAAATATTTTAATTTATAGTCTATAAAAGCACATATTAATAATTAGTACAATAATAAATCGTTTTAATGCCCAAATTTTAATATACATAAATTTTCTTTGAATGCTCCATAAAGAGTTCAAATAGCAACGCATTTGTATACTTTTCTTATTTCAGATAATTTCAATTCCCTAAGCATATTTTCTTAAGAATACTAAAATTTCATTTGTTGTAGATCTCAAAATAAATGCAAATCCCAAATTAAGTGCATTAAGTATCTTAATGTTAAATAACTATTATTTAAAATTTACGGGATATTTATGATACATATTTTACATTAACTAATAACACATTTAGTTGATTTTAGTGATATAATTAAAGTTTGATAAAAGTAAATCTCCTTCCTTTTGCAAATGTTTTGTATTTTATAGCGAGCGCGCGCGCACACACACACACACACACACACATACATATATATATATATATATATATATATATATATATATATATATATATATATATAAATGCTAATTAAATGCAAAATCTTTATATAAATTAAAATTTGATGTATTCCTTTGCCATATTCACTCGAATATGGCAAAGGCATTTAGTTACATTAAAAACATTTTTAAATATGTAGTTAGTCTTTTTAATTGAACATAAATTAACAGTTTAAATTATAAATAAAAAATTTTTAATATATATAAGTCTTATTAGTCTAAAAACATTAAGGTTTCTTTAAATTGTTAATTTTTTAAAATTTACACAACGTATTTAAAATTATTGAATGTCCATTTTATTAAATATAAAATTTTTGAAAATTATTTACAATAAAATAACTTAAGTTTATTGTTGCAACTCAAAATTTTAAAAGGGAAAAAAGCCAACAAAGTCAGAATTTTTTAAATAATTTATAAAATTCATGGAGGGTAAGAATTTCCAATTTGGTATTAATTTATAAAACATTAATAAAATGTTTTATTTTTCAAAGGCAATTGAAAATAATAACCCAATATAATAATTCGATTTAAATTTATATTTTTGTGTAGTAATTATCTAATTGAATAATCAAATGTGCATCACATCTAGTAAATATATATTACATTTGAAAAAACATACTTAAAATTTTTTTGGTAATTAGTTTTGACCTCAATTTTTCCATTATCTCTCCAGTGTAAATTAGCAAGCTATTGTTGAACTAAATTTAATTAAAAATAGGCACTGACATGTGAAATGTGGTATACACATTTTTGTCTATTATAGTGAATTAATTTCTCAATGGATTAATATAAGTGAGAATAAATGCCTTGTCCAAAAAAAAATAAGCAAACAAATTAGTATCTGTAAGTAAAACTATGAAACATACAGTTTACAAAGAAAATCTGTAATTTATTGATTATTTGATCAAAAAGTTTATTTGATCTCTTGAGAAATGTTAACAAAAATATTTATAATCTCAGATTCATACCAGTAAATAAACTGGCTAATAAACTTTTGAATTTGGAAATGTAAAGATCAAGTCATAGTTAGAATCTTACATTATCAAATCGAGTGTATAAAGATATGTCTATATAATTTTAAAGTATTTCAATATAACTTAATATAAAGTACTCTTTAATTTTGTAATGTGCTTCAAAAAAAGAATTTTGCATGTGACATATTGCAAAATGCAATGTTTGTTTATTGCTTCATGAAATTATTTGTTTTAATATACTATAATTGTTATATTATGTTTGAATTTTACACAAAATTAAATTTTAAATGTCATATCGTACCTTATGGTTCAACTCTTTCAAACTTTATAAAACTTCGCGCTTTTTTTGTTATCACAAATTAGAACTTTTTATAATCATGTACATTTTTATGCATTATTTAGAGTATTTTAGTTTAATAAATATTTTAAACAAACTAAATAAAATGTATTTCTAAAAATTTTAGAATTTGTATATAAAATTGCCTTGAAATATGAAAAATTATTCTTAGAAAAGTAACTAATCATGAAATGGTTAAACCAATATTTATATTTCAGGTCACTTTATTATTATCAAATGCATTTCTTAAGTCTAATTTATTAGTAAATATTATCACTTTTGATCTGTTTTCGTTTATTAAAATGTGTTTTATTCTAACATGTTATAAAACATGTTTTTATAAAATTGTGTTTATGACCTCAACTATACCATGAATGTTATTTGCTGTTGAAATTTTTTGGCATTTGTGCATATATGTATTTCATAAAACCCTGTTACATAAAAGTATGTGTATTCAAATTCATTCTAAATCTATAAATAAGCACTACTCTATTTATGTTCCCAGAAATCCTGAGAATAAATCAGCCTCGATATAATGAGTAAAAGTTTGCTGAACAAAATCATTTCTCTGGGTTTCGTTTTCCAGATTTTCGCTTCAAAAGTACTTCTTTTGCGGGCTTCTCACGTCTACTGTACATTTGCTTCCATTGTGCTACTCACTATGTTATACATCATTATTTCCTTGAAACTACTTTTTCTCCTCGCGGCTTTTCGTACAATGTATCATTAGAAAAATAAGTATTGAGGACGAAAATATGTCATTGGAAGACTCACTGCTTTAAGGAAGTTCTTCTCGTCACTTTTTAAAATACCTTAAGGAGAGAAAATAAAAAGAAATCAGGTTGAAAAATATTCTTTAATAGTAACTGAACTAGAATACATACAAAATGGTATTTTTAACCAATCCAAGTATAGTTTCAATCTTCGTGAAAAGTAACGTAAAAATGATCCCTGTAAAAGTAATAATCATTTAAAACAAATTGCTGAAAGAAATATAGAAAAAATTAGCGAGTAACAATAATTATTTATATATTTGGCAACTTTCCAATTAAAATAATACTTTACAGAACTCTAAATAATAATTTTATTTAAATTTGATCACCCTTTAGTCCCTTAATAATTTAAGATTTTAAAAGCTGATATATATACATTTAGATGAAAATATCTTTCTTTTATGTATGCAAATTAAACGAAAATTACCTAAATACGTTTATGTTCAAATAAGAAGACTGAACAAAAATTATTTGTTCGGTATTTATAAATATTTTCAATTAGTTTTTAGGATTTGCAATCATTAATATTCTTTGTCAGTTTTTGCTTTTAGTAATATTTATTGAGTAAATTAGTTAATCACATTTTTATAAAGACGCTAATAAAAAATACTTTTAATTTGTGAATAATTAAAACTTGCCCATATCCCAGATTTTCATTTAGGAATATTGTTAACTGCGTTTGCGATAGTGTGTGCAATAGATTTATAAATTGGATAGTATCAATGAAAAATAATTAGAATATCTTTCTTAAATAGTCTGATTGTTTGATATTTTGTCACTCTAAGTTTATTTTTTTATACACTAGGACTAATTTTACCGATATGTATAATTTTATGTAATTCCAAAATTTTATATATATTCAAGGTGAGGTAGGAAACAAACCCACAACTAATGAAAATAAAGCTAATCTTTGAAATACCAGATCAGTTTGAATAATAACAACAACTGCAAAAAATAAGAAAAGCCAAAAATTATTGTTATAAATCCTTTTTGAAAACTCTTTAATTTCTTATATCAACGGAAGTTTTAAGTTTATAATCTTAAATATAAATCTTAAATAAAAAATAAAAAATAATATTTAATAACTATCATTTGCTAATAATAATAATAATATATATGACATATTTAACTCTCATATAATTGATTGTTTGAGATATTTTGGCATTCCCATATTGATATAAATAGATGATATTGCTATTTGTAAAAAAAAATTATTTTGTTTGTCCTCCTATATTTTTGAATATCACTTAACTGAGATGAAGTCATGTAGTGAATAAAACGTGTAATAGAATATCGGTCTTTAACTAGCTTAAAGTAAAAACTTTAATTCATTACAAAATTTTGATTATAGGTAAAAAGTCAATTTATAACTTTATGTTGATATGAATTCTTATAAATTTGATTATTCCGCATTGTTAGCATTCTAAAATCATCTCGTTTCAAGAAAGAAGTTTGCTTTTTATCTCATTTTAAGATTGCTCTCTGAATACTTAATTATTATGAGTAAGAAAAAATATTTATGGCATAGGTTCCTTTCTTTGAAAAAATAATGAATGAAATTAATTAAAAATATTCTTTCTCTTTACCCACAGCGTAATTTTTCTTAAAAAATAGCGGTACGCGTGATATTTTTTACTAATTTCTTAAAAATTTTGTTTTGCCTCTTCCAGCAAATCTAATTTCTCCTTTCTAAATGTCTCATTAGCTGGAAATGCATTAGAACATTGATGAAAAACATCCCTACTTTAATATTTAATAATTTTGTAACAAACGATAATTTGCGTCTAATCTACGTGAATTTCATTTCGTGATGTAAAACATCGTTGAGACGTTATTGTTAAATTATTACATAATGTCTATATGAGTTAATTTTGAATTTCATTTACTTTTAGAATTCAATTTACTATAAGATAAATCAAAAGTGAACTTTTAATGCTTGTAGTTTTTTTTCTAATTTCTGTAGTACTGTCTAGATAAAAGAACTAAAATAGTTCTGTTTCTCTAGTCATTGCAGCAATTCAGTATTTGTTTTTTATAGTTCATGACTAGATTAGAACGTAAAATATGTTTTTATAATGTGTCTATATTTATATTAAACTGTTGAACTTGTGTCTCCATGTTTAAACTAAATCTTCAGTCATAAGCGATTTTTTCAATTCTTAAATATTATTTTATTTCTAACTTGTGTTTGGGAAATACGATCTATTTTATTTTTGATGAAAAAATACTTCATTAAGAAGTGAAATCTCTGAATTTTAGGTATGTGTTTAACCCTCGTAAAATTTAAGTGAATGTACAGTAAACCAAGCATAAAGCATAAATTCATTCAACGAGATGTAAAATGATTTAAATTTAATTTCAATATAGTGCGATACATTCAAATAATTATTAATGATATCATACATTTACTTCAGTTTCGGAAAATATTGTTCATAAAATATCCAACTTGTACAAAGTTTATCAATTTAACATTCTATCTATGGTAGCAATATTTATATCTTTACTTATTTACAATACATAAGCATATTTTAATATAAAACTTCTTTTCCCTTAGAAAAAGAATTGTGTGTTTAAATTATACATGACATTTAACGATAATATAACCACTATATTGCTTATTAAAAATATTTTATATCAAATATATAATATTTGTAAAGCAATGTTTATATCTTAATTAAAACTATTCTATAAAATTAATTTTTAATTGAAATTTTTAGCACTGGTTAACTTTTTAAATCTAAGCAGCTAAATACAACGCAAATTATATTTTAATCGCTTTACGGATAGTAAAAATTTTAATCTAGTTTCATATCTAAATTCTCCTCTGTATCTAAATAATTTTTCAGACATCAATTATTTGCACTGTGTTTTAATATTTTGTGAATAAAATTTTCATATTAATTTAAAATTGCAAAGATAATATTTATATTTTATCCTATCTTCTACTATGTTTTTCTCATTCTCATAAAAGAAAAAGATAAATTGTCCTTTGTTCGTTTCATTGCTTATTACAATTTAAGAAGTATTACAGTTATAAAATAATTTATATAAATAAAGTATATGCAGTTTACCAAGCATCAAAACTAAATGAAAGAAATTTAAATTTTCCATTCATAAAGTAAATTTATAAAGCTGCTACTGTAGCTTCCGATGAGAAATTTTAGTTCTTTTATTGTATTGTGTATCTTTTATTGTTGTAAAATTTCTAATTAAAATTCATTATTTTTTAAGATATTTTAAAAAACTTTAAAGCTGACTAATATTTGTTTCTATTTTAAACTTGTTGGAATACAAAATATTTATTAAACCTTAGTTTCGTTTTAACATTAAATTTGTACTGTTTGAATAGTTTAGTGAGTGAATAGTTTGTTTGAATTTTTTCTACTAACAGTTAGTAGTTTTCTTGTTTGATTTATTTAATGCATGTATATTTAAACTAATTTTTTACGTTAATGCTTTTCTGAATTTTATTTTTTATTTGTATTTCCTTTCAACAATAATTTACACTGAGGGTTTGCATTTATTTATCATTGGAAATACAATTAAAAATAAGATAATTTTATTCAAAACTAATATTATTGTATTTCATCTAAAATTACTTAGCTAATCTAAAAATATTTTGTTTATATACAAATACTGTATTTTTTATTTTAATTTATACATTGAATAATTTTAATAATATTGTATAAATTTTATTCAGATATTTTAATAAGTTTCAACAAAAAAAATTTTTATAAAAGAAATAGAAGCATAATTTTACATAAGTATGGTATAATCTAAATCATACTTGGAACTAAATAAATAATTATAAAAGTTTTTTTTTATTTTATTTCAGCGATAATAGATTTTTTTAGTTTTGGAAATAAGTATCATCATTTCATTTTCCTAATTTTCATTAATAGTTCTTATTATTTATATTATTTAATCAAACAAACATTTTGAAATAGAGATTATCTATTATTATTTTTTACAATTCTAAATAAATATTTAATTTCAAACATTCACTAATTAGAAAGTTAAAAATTCATAACTTACTAAATCTATTTCCTTGATTTTAGGTTTTGCATGGTATTCTTCTGTTTGGTGCTAAGCGTATTTTCTACTATAGAAGAATTTGAAGAATTAGCCAGTGCAATTTTACTACGAATGGTAAGAATATATTCTGTGATATAATTTATTAAATATATTAGAGTTTAGCATACCTTTATGTATCAAAATATGATATGTTGTTGAATATACACAGAAAATGCTTACTATGATATTGAAAATTTAAAAAAAGCTGATTTCTTAATTTTTATTAGTTCTCACCCAATTTCCATTGAAAATAGGCATTATTCTTTCAACTGGTCTTAACTTAAAAAAATTCTTTTTTTCACAATGATAACTTTACTCTTACCAAATTTACATCAGAAACTATCATAACACTTCAACGCATAAAATAGAAAACATCAGTAGACAAGAAAAAGAAAATTTATTATGAGATATTCTCAGAAAAAACTTTTTCAAACAAAATATGCGAAAATATATTAATAGGAATATCATGGTTTTTCTTTGAATTTAAATTTAATGAATATTTTAAGTAATTTTTTCTACGATTTTGAGATTAAAGAAACAATCATTTGCCTAAAACTGCATCATTGATAATTCTTTCAAATCTAAGCCATTTTCTTATATATTGTGGCAGAGAAAACTATCATGTACTAGTAAAATTGATTACCTTAAAGCAGAAAAATATGACGAAATATTAAAAATTATGCGCTTTATTTGTGTCACTTTTTAGGAGTAAAATATTTAAATACCTAAATAAATTTCTAAATTTTAAACAGACGACTTATGTTTTTATTTAAAATTTGAAATTGTAAATCACAATTCATCCTAATTCAGTAATGTCATTTAACAATTATTATTTCTAACAGGAAAGTTTTTAAAAATAAAAATATTTTTTAGAGATGTGTGTATTCTCTTATTAATAAGTAAGCCATTTGTAAGATAGTTAATGGTATTGTTATCTAGATACAAATTATACCATATTAGTGAACAAATCAAATGGTAGAAATAAAATGTCAGTTTGGAAGTGTTCCCAGATATTAATGTTTTATTTAATATTCATTATTTATCTGCTGAATTCTCGTAAATTACAGTTACTCTTACCTTCAATACATATCATTTCGAATTATGACAGAATATTTCTAGGGATTCTGACAAGTTTTTCTTTTCTTGAATAACCTAATAATCTGATCATTTCATTTGATTTCATTACGTAATAGATTTTATGAGTTGATGTAAATTTTTGTAAATATCATTCCTTTAAGGTTTATTAATCTGTCACTTTGCATAAATTAGGACTCTAATGAAATTTTAATTAATCTTCTGTTTTATTTTTTTCTGAGAAGTAAAAGAAACTATTAGACACTGAGTTAAGAAAAATAATTAAATAGGAAGCAATTTTATTTGAGATTGGTTTAATAGCAGAAAGTACGTTTTATAAAAAAAAATTTATTTGCATAGTTTCAAGAAATCTTTATGCCTTTATCTTTAGGTATTTTCTTTATTTGATTGGATTATCATTACTCCAATATATAAAAATTAGCACTAAATTTTATTAATCTATTAGAATACACTACATTTAATGAAGTTTTATGGAATACATCTACACATTTTTATTATTATAATCTACACACGTCTACATATTTTTATTACTATACCTGCATTTTTTAACATGAAGGGAAAGGATTTGTGGTCAATTCCTATTTAATAAATGTGTACACTACTATACTTCTGAAAACAAAAAGTTGAGCTGTTAATCTGTTCATTAATTATGTGTTACCACATATTACATAATTAGAGGGCTTATAGAACCATGACAAAATAGAACTTATAAAAAAGCAGATATTTCAAATCCATAGTTTGAAATAGAGAATAAGAACAAAAACTATATAAATCTGATTTCCAGCTACTTTCATTTTCTGCTATTGAGTTATATTTCGTTAGAAAATGCAAAAAATAGTATAATGATGTTTATACATAAATTCTATATT
The DNA here is from genome assembly GCA_037975125.1 of Latrodectus hesperus. Lineage (NCBI taxonomy): Eukaryota > Metazoa > Arthropoda > Arachnida > Araneae > Theridiidae > Latrodectus > Latrodectus hesperus. The sequence continues at coordinate 68,507,650 of CM075857.1, read as the reverse complement.
AAAAAATGCAATTTATAAAGAATTCTAGAAACCATTATCAAATTTAATCAAAGGCTTGGTTATCAAAAGTTAATAACCAAGTTTTATCAAAAACTTGGTTATTAACTTTTAATGCAAATTTTATGTATATAAATGATTTAATTTTTAATAAGATCTATTAATAGTTTTTCATTAAAAAATTTTATAAATTATAAATTAAAATCTAACTTATATATTCACTAAGTTTCTTAGAATTATTTAATCTCTGAGTAAAGTGAACTTTTGTTTTAATTAAAGCTTTGAATAACTTCGTACTGTGTATATGAGTGTGTGTGTGAAGGCTGTTTTAATTTAACTTCCTTCATCAGGTTCGTCGTCAGGTTTAAAGCAGAAATTTCATCATATATCAGCTGATAGTGTGGTATTCAAATTAAAAGCAGATTAGCAAATTTAGATTTTGGAGAAAAAATATTATAAGATACAATTTCACCTTAAAATATTAGTTTTATAGAAAGTTGATAACAAAAAATGGATTACATGGAAAACTATCATGATTAATAAAATGTAATATCTTTACACTAAGCAATAAATTGAGAAATTCATATTAAGCATCAGCAAAATATTTACGTGATTTACGCCGCTAACCAAAACTAAGAAACGTAAAATTTATTTATGTAAGTGGTTATCTTCAAACATGACTTAGAATATATCATGCAGCCAAATATTTTGATTTTGACAAACCACATTTTTTTTCTTGTTTATTGCAAAAACAAAATTAAATATTCAGTATGCCCTATTAATTTAATGTAATAGAACATATAAAAAGACATTTATCATCTTATAAGTATTATGTTTTTTAGTATTTGATATATTCTCTCTTCTAAAATGTATTTTAAGTCTATCCGATCCTTTACACCAACTGTTATAAAATAATTTAAATTTTCTGTTTTATGTGTATCATAAATATTGCTTACAATCAATAACTGTATACTATTTATTAACCAATTTCCTTATATTTTCAACAAAAATTATTAGGTTAGTGAAAACAATGCAATTATTGATAAATATTTCCTGTGTAAACCAACAATTTTTAAAAAACAATATTAGTCTGTTACATATTTTAAAAAGGGAAATAATTTGCTCAAAAGGTTCAAACTCATTATTTTTATTAATTCTAATATCACTTAAGCTATAGCGATAATCAAATATGAGATATATTTCATAAGACAAGTAAAATATATTTCAAAATTCTGATGAATACTACTGTCCTAAACACGTCTGTTTTCGTTTAGTTACTCCCAAATTTTTACTTTATAATTTATCACTAGTAACTCACACCTAGTTATTTACTTCTCATTTTGAGAGGAAGTTTGAGTACAATTTATCATCATAATAAAGGTTATTCATTGCATTTCTCTAAATGCCATTCGTCAATAACCATAAAATATTTGTTCGGTTGAATATTTTTTATAAAATTTTATTACAATTCAAACTTACTTTCAACTCTATAAATTAATACTATTCATATCATATTGCCAAAGTGTATATCTTTTCATTAGTCTAGTGAAAGATATATTAGAAAATTATTAATTGTGTATGTGCATATTGCTGGGTCATAAATAATATATAAATACCATTTAAATGTTTACACTTTTAATATAACTTGTAAATAAATGTCTTTCACAGTATGAGCATTTTAATATGAAAAATCAAATAAACGTTTTAATTACTAAACTAAACATGTGGATAGTACTTTAATAATTATTGAAATAGCAAAAAAATGTCTGAAAAGGGCTCTCATTAAAAAAATGTAAAACATTCCCTCGAACAATTGTTATAAATATCGCAATATTTGTAACAACAAAAGCTGTGAATCATACAGAGTGTAAAGACTAACTGAATATTATAAATCAGACTTCTATACTTTTATACAATTTATTCTGAAAATTAAAACGATTACCGTAATTTGGTAACAAATTTTTATTGCTTACTGAAATTAAGCAATTAAAAACGAAATTCAATTGCAATTATTTTCAGTTATTAATGAAAAATAGAAATTGACCTGATTCTCCAATCAAATTTTAAATCATTTATAATAATCACATAATATAAGCAAATCTTATTAGATTTGCTTATATTATGTGATTATAATTTAGTATGACTATAAAAGAAAAACATCCATATGGATTTCAGATACGTACAAGAAATAAGGTTTCAAAAATTTATTTTCTGATAAGGTTTTCTCATTAATTTAGTTAATTTCAGAGGTAGTCATATTTTTATACTTATGTCCTAAACATCATTTCTAAGAAAATTTAAGCTATTCATAGGATAGAATAACAATGAAGCAAAGGATATCCACACACAAAAAAATAATTGATTGTGAATACTCCAGTTTTCCCGATGCGAACTGTGTTTCTCTCAGACCAGGGTTGATCCTAATTTTAAAACATTTTAGAAATTAGATAGATCAGCTCAGAAACTTTTATAGATATCCTTCATCATTCACTAACTACAAAAAAATCAGATTATCTATACCAACTCTGACTAAAGCAGCAACAAAAAAGATAAAGTATGCATATTTAAAACATATATAGAAATTATAATGAAAAACATTTGCTCATTCAAAGTCAAATCTCGCGAATACATTGAAATGAAGTGCTTGTCAAAGATAACCAAAGGTCTAGGCATCAACTGTCATCATACACGGTTAATACACATTTATGGATGAAATTCATTTTTATCCAGTAATTCATCCTAACGTAGATACGGTGAATTACTTTTTTATCCTTAAAGAGGGTAATTATTTCTACGCAAAAATTCATTTGCCAAGATATGGATTTTTGCGTAGAATAAAAAGGTAAAGATTCTTGGCTTACAGTTTAGCAAGCATATTTATAAAAACTTTATGCGTTTGGATGCTCTCGGAAATTTGTTGATATCTATAAGTTTCTTTGTGCTACATACAAAGTTCCAAATTTTATCTTCCGCGCGCAAAGATCATCTTCCTTTACAATTCCTGCATAGAAGTAATCTTCCGTTATTATTCTTGTACAAAACCCATTTGTTAAAAATCACTTTTGTGAAGGTTCTTGGCTTACTGTTTGGAAAACATTTATAGAAACTTTAAATTGTTAAACGTGTTTGGCTGCTCTCGAAGAACTGTTGCTGTCTCTAAATTGTTTTGCGTTACATCCAGAGTTCCGAGTTCCATCTTTTGTGTTACCTCCTGAATTACATCCAAATTACCATGATACTACAGTTAGTATCACTGACTAAATTTTATTATTTTAAACATAAAACGCCATTATTTTGTTCGTGTCAGTTTCACATATCTTGTTACTAAAAATAAAAAAAGCTCATTTTCTAATCAATTTCACTTCATTTTGTAAAAAACATAAACAAAATATTTTGTATATTATTTATGAAGAATTATATGTCTATTATTTGTTTATTTTTTTTTTCAATATTATATTTACGAATATCATTCTTCTAAGCATTTTAATCTTATAAAACTATTAAATAAAAATCTTAAAATAACAGTTTACTCTAAAACATTTTTGTTCATCATTTCTCTTTTAAAGCACACTCCAAAAAAGAAATAAAATTATTTCGAATGATTAATATTACTCTTTATATGTATGATATCATTGAGTAGTAGTATAAAAGTTATGAAAACTACTCTCCTAGCTTTTATAATTCATTCTTCAAAGTTTAAAAAAATTGGTAAATAAATGCATAAATCCTATCTTGACATTATTAGAGAAATAAAATGTGATTTATGGAAGCTCTTTCAGTAATTTAAAATTTCGCATAAATGGTTATGATAAATACTTCTTGAAAGCGCATTTTTTTAGTAACCTGTCACTCTAGATATTTGACTTATGAAAGAAAACTTTATGAAAACACTTTTTCTCCCTTTAAATAATTTTTGCATTAGCTTCAAACAAAATGTTAATTTTTTAAATCTAAAAATGTTGGCTAGTAGCTAAGAGATATAAGTAGTCATATTCATTTATCAATTCCTTTTCATATGTAATGAAAAGTAAATTCATTACATATGAAAAAAAGTTCATATATAAGATATATTGATATATAATAAAGTATAAAACGAATCAAAATAAGTATAATTTTAAATTCATAAATGACGATACCAGCACAATCATAAATTAATAATAAGAATTTAATCTAGAAAAATAAGAAATATTATAATTATCAATTTTAAAATAAATTATTTTTATTAATTAGATCTGTTCAAATGCGTTTTGAGAATTTTAAATATTCTATTTTTATTAGTACACCATATTAGTTATGCATTCAAACTAAATGTTGAATTTAAAAATAATTTGTAAAGTCAATTTTTGGAATTACATTGTGAATAATTTCGTATCAAGTGAATTTATTCATCAATCTCATTATTTAAAGCTTATTTACTCAATTTTCTGACAAACAAAATTAAATAATATGGTTGCTGTGATTATTTGCCAAATATAAGTTGCTATTTAATTATTTTCCTACAATTCTTATCTTGTAAAATAATATAGCTTTAAAATGCGTCCTGATAACAATTACAAGTGAAAGTATTTGCATTGTAAAGTAGCTATAATTCTAGTCTGCCAGCTTTGTAAACTGCAAATTATTGTTACAAAGGTAAATTTGACGCCTTTATTCACAATGTGCCTATTTTTCTAGAATTCAAAAATAAATATTTTCTCAATTGTCTCACCTTAAATATCACCTTAAAATGTGCATTGGCAATAATTTCAGGTTAAAAAAATTTGCAATGACATATAGCTATATTGACATTATATCTTTTTCTATAATTGTGAAAAATAATTACATTCCATTTTCACAGTGGAAACGTGACACGATTTCTTACCATAATAATATTTTTCCTATATTACATAGCAATGCTTCTCAGGAATAATGTTTTACTAATTGAATATAAAATTTCGTTTAACTAGTAAGTGTAAGCTAAGAAATAAATATAAACTATGAAATAAATTGCTTCACAAAAACCTTTCCTGGGAAAAAAAACTTCTAATTTTTTCCTGTTAATACTACTTTTATTTCAAGGCCAACTGATGGCGGAGAAGTTAGCGTCCTTAACTTCGAAGCAGTGGTGCCCAGGTTCGAATTTTGGTTCAGGCATGGATGTTTCTTTCTGTCTCTGAGTTTGTCTTTCCTTAACCCTTCACTTTTGCAATGAAGATGGCTCCCTCATGGGTGCCCCACTATATAAGATGCCATCATACTCCCCCATTATAGCGGTGAATAGGTATATCCTAAGGGAAGCCGGACATTAAGGAAAAAATTTATTTCAGTGATATTTCTAGGTTAAAAATAATATTTGAATGTACCTTATAAAAGCTGAATCTTATTTTATGGTATGCTAAGTGCGCATTTTTTTTCACTTGTCCTAATGTTATACTTTCTTTCTTTTCATTGAAATAAATATAATAGAAAGAACCAATCTCTTTACATCCTAAAAACTAACTAAGTTGTCAGCCGCCAAGCTGGCAGCCGAATGGTTAGCGCTCTTACCTTCGGTTCAACAGTTCGTGGGTTCGAATCCCACCTTGGGCATGGATGTTTGTAGTGGTTCGGAATCCACTTTAAACCATAGTTCCCGGTCTAATTAGCCCTCGTGTGCAAAAAATGACCTTTGAGCGACAAACCAACCAACTTAGCTGTCAGCCGGGAAGCTTTTTGAATCTTGATTACTGTTGTAGGGATAAAATAATTATCATCCTTTTTCTCAGAGGGCAACTTTGTTCTCTTATTTTTTCTAAGGGCTCTAAACTCTACGAAGTTTCTTGCAAGTGTTATATTGAACAATCCTCATCTGACCAAATTTCATAGTGTCTGGAATTATCCAGATACAGGATATTTATCACAACCATTGCTGGATTTCGAATTTTTTATGGTGCACAAATACTCGATATACTCTGAGTTGCACTGGATATATTCGGAGTTGTGATTCATCACATTCTAAAATTATTAACCTCCCATTTTAGTCAAGTTTTCATACTATGTTCTTAATATGTAATTAGGAATTATAAATGATTAAATATTATAATTGCAATAATATATAACTTCATAACTGATGATTATTTCCTTGTATATGTCAGCATATATATAATATGTTGTGCTTCACTAAAACTTGTACATAACTATAAGTTATGTTTAAAATTACAGTAATTTAAATGAAAATTTTCATATATTGAGCATTTTATTTCTCAAGTTTGCCTCAGTAAACATTAATATTAAAAAGTGTTTAAAAAAATATTTTGCCTTCTATATTGTAGTATTTGATGCCACAAAATATTTAAGTTTCATAAAAGGTATTTTTCTAAAGTCGTATATTATGAAATGCGATGACGTAAATATATAGAGAAAAAGTTCCATTCAAAAAATCGTAAAACTATAAACTACAGCAGGAATAATGTGAAATTTCATATTGACAAATTCGAAATAATAATAATTGCTTAGCTAATTTTTTTAATTAACTTTTTAAGCTAATTAAAAAGTTAATTAAAAAAATTAAATTGGGTTACAAAGGAAAGAAATTAAACAAAAAAATGCTTCATTACAATTAACAAAAGAAAGCATTACTGTAAAAAAGTAAAAAAGAACCTAATTATTGATGAATTAAATAAAAAATACAATTATTAATGAATAAAATAAAAAGAGCACAATTATTAATATAAGATTTGTGGTAAAACAGTGATAATTTTTCCTGGCTAAACAAAATTTCCTTTCATGAGTAGCTCTATATGTCTTCGATTATTTTGACACAATACTTATTCCCCGGGTTTTAAAAATTGCAACGTTAATTATATAGCACATTAAAGTCGTTAATTAGCATTAAAGTCTTAATTAACGAATAATTTACCCTCAAAATTCTTAGAATTTTAGCTATTTAGCTTATATCATTCTTACAGTTAATCAGTGATGCATTCATTAGATTTTCAAAATTCCTAAGTAAACTATTTCAAAACTTAAATTGTGCTTTATTAACAATAGTCATAATCATGAAAAAGGTCTTAGAAAATCATAATTAAAGGAATGTTGATAAATTTGTTCAAAGAAAATTCTTAAAATTTTAAATAAATAATTAGTTTTAATATTTATTGCAGTTACTACTGTGTTATTCCAAATTAAATTTATAAATTCATGAAAATTTTTATTGCTTAAGACATAGATAAATTCATTCATGACTTATAGTGAATATTTTTTATTAAAAATTAATGTAAATAAAAATTAATTTTGTATATTTTTAATCACCTTACCTTAATTTTTTCTAGAACAAGTTATGTCCATTATATTTTCATCACACCTTTTAAGATTAACTTAAATTTATTTTGATTTTAGTTTTTGTTGAATTTTACATAATAAGTTACTTATTTTATTTTCAAATGAATCTTGAAAGTGTTTTCCCGAATCGATGCTTAAAGAATCAGTATTCCTTGTAGACTTAAATAAACTGCAATAATATAAACTCTTTCCACTTAAAAGCGTCTCATTCACTTTGAGAAATACTTGCAAAGGAATGAAATTGATCTGGGATTATTTTCGTTAAGTATAACGATGTGGCCACTACACCGACCTCTTCAGATGAAGTCGTTTACTTGAAGAGTTTTAATGCTTGTTGATTTCCTCTTTTCAGGAGATCGTAATGGTGGTTTGGTTTACTTTCGAGTTCTTTCTCCGTCTGTGGTCAGCTGGGTGCAGATCCAGGTATCAAGGATGGGTCGGCAGGCTAAGGTTCCTTAGGAGTCCATTCTGTGTTATTGGTAAGATTTCATCCATTTCATCTAAACATAATTTATATTCTGTTATTGAAATAATTTTTATCTATTATACGTTAAATGCATTATGGTAATGTACATTTATTTAAATGTATATTAGTAAATGTAAATTATTACACATAGTGATAATAAAGAACATATGCAAATCCACATACTCTATATTTATCATATATATATGTATATGTGTGTGTGTGTGTGTGTGTGTGTGTGTGTGTGTGTGTGTGTGTGTGTGTGTGTAGAGAGAGAGAGAGAGAGAGAGAGAGAGAGACGTGGATGAATTTGAATATGCATGCTTTTATACTTACATATTTCTGTCCATATAATAACTGACTACCATATGAGTTAAATGTCTAAAATAATGTTTAATTGTAATATATATCATGTTAATTTTTTATATGAAAATATTTGATAAAGTAAATGGAAAAAAGATTCTATAAAAAGCTTAAGTTGGGGGATTTTTGCTTTAGAATAAAATATGCCTTATCAATTATTAATCTGCTTTAATCAGAAAATTTAGTTTAAAAAACTTAGCTTTTAGTTATTCATAAAAAGCAGTCCAAAGCTTTGTTACTAAAATAGACAAAATAATCAATTCGTATTTTTATTCGGGGTTTTTGTTCGTCATTTTAAAGCTTTATTTTTGAAAAAATAGAAATATTAATGAATAAACAAATCTTATTTAAAAAAATTTATTTTTCTAAGTTTATTATTCTAAGTTCTATTTCTAAGTCTAATTAAATTTTCATAAAATTTTAATATCATTAAAACATTTTTAAGCATACTCAAATAATAAAAGTTATTTAGATTATTTTATAAATATTACTGAAATTAATCAGGAGAATAAATTAGGAATTCCTTAGAGTATTTTTATATTGAAAACGGTTTCTTAAAAGATTTTTAATTATTTAGATAGGATCAATGAATTAGTCAGTATAATAAAAAATATATAATGCTTTAGATTTTCGCAAAAAAAGTTTTCTTATCACTTCTGGAGGAAAATAACACATTGTGATTGTTTTATGAATGGAAAGCTTATGTTAATGGAGTTCTAATCATTAATAATAAAAGTTTTGAAGATGGTTACTTTTTCGTAAATTCCAATATTAATATATAAAAATTTCTGAATAAAAGATTATTTTTGCCTAACTAATACAAATTTCTGAAATAAAAAAAAGTCTTTTATGGTATGAAATTTTTGTCATTTAAGCACTACTGAAAATACAAAGAACAGAACGGCTTCTTGAGTTTTCAATGGTGCTTAAAATAAATTTCTCTGATTTTAATATTAAAAAATTTGATTTACATAATAAATACAATTTTTCATTGTGAATTGAAAACAAATAGTCTAAAAAGTGAAAATATATTTTAATTTGTGAAATTACTTCACTTTAAGCATTATTATTTGAAAGAGTGTATACATAATTTTATGATTGCAGATAATATATTAAGAATGATTTCTAATTTAAAATTATTTAGATCAACCGTAATCAAACAAGTAAATTACTTAAAAGTCTTATTTAAGTAATTTACTTGTTTGATTACGGTTGTATAAGAATATCAATTTAATATTCTTCAATAAAAAAGTTTATTCATAATTGCATTGAGAATTACAATTCATATAAAACTTTAATATTTGTATTTAATAAAAGATATTTACCAAAGTGATCATATTTTACTCATTTTGAAAAATTAATTTAAAATAAAGTTGGAAAAGTGGAGCAGCGCACCCTATAATTCCAGCCTAGCTGGCACATGACAACTACAACAATTTAAAATAATCATTGAATAAAAACACTAAAAATATTTCATTCTTAGATTGAGCTTATTTATTTAAATGTAGCTACATATACATCTACTTTAAGAACATCAAAATAAATAATATTACATATGAAATAAGGACACCTAATCAATTGTTAAGTGCAAAAAAGTTATTTAAATTGAGAAAAATTAATTTACTTTTATGCGAATTCTGTGTGTATCGGAAATAAAAAAAATTTTCATAGAAAAGAAGATCCTAGTTATGAACATTATTTAGAAGCAGCTTCACAAACTAAAGGTACACACATACATTCGCATACTTTTTAAGCACTGCATTCTTAAATTTATTCACCACACATAATAGTTAAGTAAGTTAAAAAAAATTATAATAGAATGAAAATATATAATAGAATATTAGAATAAAAATGAAAAAAACTAAAATATAAAATAAAAGAAAAGAAAATATAAAAAGTGCTAAATTTCTCATTACTGAGTTTTTCTATATATAAAGTTGATATACTTGGTTCTTTATACTCAGAGCTTAAAAATATCTAATAAAAAATTTACTTTACAAGAAAAAAAAATTACGTTACAAAAAGAATTTACGTTACAATTATAAATTTTTAATCAATTTTATGAATAAATATATTTTTTTCTGCCATATAATTATATTAAGAGAAATGTCTCCATAAGAAAACTACAACCGTAAATGAGTTATGCTTTACATCTTCCATAAAAACGCTATATTTGACTTCAAATAAATTTCTTAAATTTTCTCTAACTTACAAAGGTTTTTAGAATCAAAAACAAAAATTTCAACACGAAACTTTTCTTTTATCTTTTTATCCATTTTTTACTTCGTTGATAAAACTCTTATTACAACCTCTATTTAAAATAATAAAAATAAATTTACTGCAAACTAAGCTGGTTTCTTGTTTTCAAAAGATATAAAAAAATAGCTTTTTTAGTAAGCCTGATCAATTCATTACAATTACTAATTTTATTGATATTTTTCAGTATCAATATAAAATATCTCAGGAAAATTCGTTTTAATGTAAAAAATATTTGAAGCATTTTCTAATCAGTTGTAGTTAATTTGGGCGATATTATTAAGTAAATCTATTACTGATTTTAATCCCATTTCATAATTATTCTGTAAAAGTTTAAAAATGATGTCAGGATGTCATTAAGATAAAGTAACATATAATGATTAGTTGTGTTGAATTATGACGTATCTAGTTTTTGAGAATTAAAGGCAATAAATAACTATCAAAATGACTAGAATAAGGGAATATACCAACAAAATTTTATATTTTATGAATTAACTAGATAGATTCTCAGATAGAGAGAACAGTTTCAAAAACTGGAAAAAAATCACTGGACACATTCTTGAAATTATGATACGTTACGTTTCACATAGATTTGAAAATTAGAATCACTCACTGTGATGGTAACTTGAAGTAATTACTATAATTTTTCTTTTCTGAAATAACCAAATAATTATGTCCTTTTTAAATATTCTATGAACGAATTAATGAAAAAAATTTTAAAAGATTACATTGGTTAGCATAATGGCATTTAATTATTTTTGGTTTTTGATTATTTTAATTTGACTGATTGGTTCAGATTATTTATATTTGTCGCACTTAAATAAAAGTTGCAAAAAATATGACAGCAAACAGTGTATCCATTAGAATATATGAACAATACTAGAAGTTGAAGAAATTTTCAATAACATTTTTTTCAAATTTTAATTTTTAAAAATAACGTTTCTTGTCTAATGTTTCTACAGAAATCTTACTTCAAATCATTTAAGTATATCAATAACTTTTCCAAAAGGAAATGATCTAATTTTATCAATAAAGGAAACATTATGTTACAAAAAAATTTTATCTAAAAAAACATAACATTTAATATTTTGCACATAGTACATATTTTATAAGTAATGGCGTAATGAAAATAAAATATATATCTTTGAGAATTGGGATAAAACAATAGAATGGAACAATCATCTGAGGTAATAAAGTTTATTTAGTTCTTAAATTTTACATTTTCATATGCAATTTGACTGGTTTTTCTAATCTCCGAATTTTATCGTGATTTTATTCTATTAAAGATATTATATATATATATATATATATATATATATATATATATATATATTTTTTATATAATCTTTTTATTTTCATATAATTAAATAACGAAAAAATAGCAATTAACAATTTATTTTAGAAAATATCGTAGTTAGCCTTAAGTTAAAACTAATTGTTATGAAAGTGTTCTTTCACTGTTGTCTTATTACCTAATTTATACTTAGAGTCGTTATATAAATATTTCCAGCAAATAAAAAAATGAATGGTTCATTTTTAAAGTATAACGTGACTAGCCTCAAGTCAAAATCTGGTTAAGATGAAAATCTTTTTATTCTAATATCCTATTACATCACTAATTCCAACATAAATTGCTTTCAGGCGTAAGATGTTTATTTTCATGTGTTTAATTATTTTAGGAATTAATATTAAAGTTATAAAATAAGTTTTGCGAATGCTTTTTAAAAAATCGAAATATTAAGTTTCTTATTGAAAGACCGAAATATTCAGTAATTAAGTATACAGTAGAATGAAATTTTAATTACTTTCTTTTTCAATAAATTAAAAATAATTACTGAGTTCCTCATAAAACTAATTAATTAAAGTTTTTACACCAAATAAACATATTTACATTCGCACGCAGCATACAAGAGCGCAGATATATATTCTAGTTACCTGTATGGCTAAATTGTTAACGAGTATGATATTTTTCTTCAAAATGCAACGAGAACATAAGATTTTTGAGCTATGCTAATTAGAGAGAGATAAATAATTCAATTTCTAAAGGTACTCCTCAAAATGTCGTTTCACTTCAAATTTATAATTCAACCAAGAAATTGTTTTCATTGTTCACGATGGATACAGTTACTTTTAAATCTTTTTTACACTGAATGTGTTTATCGCTTTAATCCTACGTAGATCTTACTACTTAAAATTAGTTCCCACATTTGATCTGCTGGAAAAGTAGATGGTTTTTGCATGACCGACTATTTGTTTATCATCAGTCTGGAATATACCAAGTACAACAAATTCATGCAAAGGAACAAGTAAAAACAGCAAAGTGCAAATTATTAAAATAATTGCAGGACATTCCCATCTGCCTGTGGACTTTCATTGTCCTTTTGAAATATGGCCGCAGACAAACACTGAAAATAGGGCTGTTGTTGTTAATCTCGGGATTATCAAGCAGAACTATACAATCCCTATGAATGCCACTAAAAAATCCACATGTGATCACTCAAGAAACTCAAAAAAGTAGTCCGATAGGTTTTCGGTCTAAGTTGGAAACATCTCCCCGGATATTTTGCGAAATACCAAAATTGGTTGGGAGGGGTTTTCGCGAAAGCTTATTCTATTTTGTTTTAACCAGGGGGAAAAATCGCACAGAAGTTGAAATCCTCACAATAACTGTCATCCTCCTCACCAGTAGATCCGGACTAGAAGTCGGCTTTTTCATTTCTCTCAACTGCAACTTGTGAAGAAATCCACTTAAAAAGTTTGGTAGGGCTGAATGAAAGTTTATCAAGTAGGGGTTCAAAATATCCAGGCTAATCTCACCTCCAACAGCACAATATGAAAAACAAATTAAAACAATTGAAAATATAACTGTGGTAATGAAATTTAACATTTTTAAAGAATTAATGGAGTAAATTTCAATATAATTTTACTCCATAATAGTGAATGAATAAAATAATTCGTTGGAAGAGCTTACGCTGCTTTTCTCTTTTTGTTAAACGCTAACGGATGAAATCATCATGGTTTTATAAATAGAAATTTGTCATTTGCTTAAAAATAAACAATCTTCTTGATTTTGATGGATATAGTATTTCTCATAATATTGCACATATGGATTCCTGGGAACTGGATTTGCATGCTACATACCAATCAGCATAATATAGAACCCATTTTTTTATTAATTAAAAGCACAAATATGTCTATATTTATGATGAAATACCGAAGCTGGTGAAAGATTAATAGCTGGTTAATCTGTTTCACCTACATCCATTGATTGCTTATCCATGCCACCAATATTGTTTTTATACTAGTACTTGTTTAATGGAAGGACAATAAGGAATCATGTATGCTATATTTCTCTTTTAACATGAAAACTTTGTTGAAGTGATACTTCGAGAGATTCTGTAACTTCATATGCAAAGCAAACTGCACATAAAATACTTTTCTAATTCTCAATAAAACCTTTGTTGTAAAAAGATATTCCAATAAGGTCCTTTACCATAAAAGTTAACACAAGAGTCCTTGATTTTATACCACATTAGATGGAATGCAAATAGTTTGTGTATTCTTTTGAAATTCCGAATAAAATTAAAAATTTGTATTTTTATTTACCAGGTATAGACATAAAAACATGTTTCATAAATAGAGTAATAAAATGCTTGTTTTGTATGCTGTTATAACTTAAACATAATCACTTCAACTGCTGTAATTTATTTGTAAATAGTATTGTATCGGATTGATATTGAAAAAACATTTAAACAAAATGTTATAATCTTTTTAGTTCACATTTTTATGCAAATTATAAATTTATTTCTGTTTTTAAAATCTTTTCTTTTAATTTTTTACACTTTTATTTTCTTTTTAGGCATAGAAAACTATTAACTTTTTCAAGAATAAAATATTTGTCAAAAAATTATCTTTAGTGATATTTTGATGATTTCCCTTTTTTCCCCATTTTATTCCTATCAAAAATTTTGACTGAAAATTTATTTTTCAGCGTAACCTATAAATAAAATATTTAGGTTTAAAGAAAATCCTAATTGTTATATATTCTATATACCACTTCCAATTATTAAAATTTAATTTAAAATGTACCTTTTACTAATTATTTCATAAAATAATTTTGAAACTTAAATTTTGAAAATAAATTTTAAATAATATAATTTTAAATTTTTGCTACTTAACACATTCTCAGTTATACATTTTACAATAGTTGCTTCAACAAATGATCAAGATTAAATTAATTACATGTTGTTCCATTTATATATTGTTTACATTACTCATTAAGACTATTGTTAATAAGTACATTAATTAACGCATAGGTTACAATAACTAATTACGTACATTTGTGATAAAATAAAAAAAGCTTATAAACTTTTAAGCTTTAAATATTACTTTTAATATTAATTTTTTGATATTATCAATAGACAATGCATTACTCCAACTTATTACAATTTACATAAAAAGGCAAAATATTTTCCTTAAAGATGCAATCAATTAATCAAATACTTGCTCTTTTTTTCTGATAGGCAAAATTCTAGAAACTTAATTCTAGTTCATTTCTTGCTGAGTGACGACCATCTAACTAAAATAAGAAAAACCTCTTTTCTGCAACCAATTACATCAATAGGGATTGGACCCAATTAATCAAAGACACTGAAAGACAAAGTCTATCCGTCCTTGGATACTTTAACCAGTGGATAAAATGACAGACCTCGATCTATCAATTTCTGGTTTCTTTTCTACTATGTAAAGAATTATTGGCTTATAATCCACGTACTTTGAATAATTAATATTAAATGTGAATTAGATAGTATTGATCCCTTTATTGCAATAGAGGCTGAGATATTTCTACATGGAATGGATATTGAAATAATTTAGGTATGCATTAAATGGAAACGTTCATCAATATCTCATTTACAATTCTAAAACAGTTAAGAAAAAGTATGGTTATACATTTCACTACATAATTTCAATTTGAAAAATAAATATTCACTCATTATAATTGCATCTTTTAATAAAATATACTTTTTATAAAACCCATATACTATTTCCAAATATGATTTATAGAGGAAGAATATATCTTTGGGTTGCAAATGCTGTTTCACTCACAAAATCATTACAATAAAGAAAGAAAATAGAATTAAAATATTTATAACGAAACTATCAATTTTCTTCTAATTTTAAAAACCCTTTTCTCTATTTAAACACATTTAACTGTAACAGTATCTTCCAATTCAGCTAATTAGTTTTAATTACTTTTATTGAAATACTTTTATTTTACAATGAATTATTGTTATACAATGAAAGTCCTTTTTATAGAAGATCAAAAATTAGAAAGTGACACCATTCTTCCATACCCTTGAATCAAAGTTTACCTTAGAAATGCGTGAGTAAACATTATTCCACTTTCATTACATACACATACTTTACCCGAACACCGAACTTCTAAGATTACATATACTTTACGAATGTACTCTTTACACATCTTTCTATGTTATTTTTCCATGTTTTTATTCTTTTCAGAAAGCATTTTAAAGCTCAAGTATGGTCTGATTATTTTTAATAATAAAAGAATAAAGGAGATAAGTTTAGTTTCATTTTAACTATGTATAATAAGCACATATCTCACACACTTCTCAAAAAATGTACTTGTTGGTTTTGCAACAACAGTTAGCACATTATTAAAAAAGGATATAAAAGACCTTAAGGATAATTTCATCCGAATTTCGTCAATAGTATATAAAGAAAATATTTTAAGAAGCTTTCTGGTCACACATAATATGAATAATATGAGCAACTACAATATATCCTGATATTTATGAAAAGTTTTTCTTAAAACTTCTAACTAAGAAAAATAAGCCATTGATTGCTCAATTTATAAGTTTTTACTTACATCAAACAAACGATGGTTGCATAAAATAAATTTCAAAACACTTTTAACTCTAAAAAGGCTTCAATATAACAATTATTTAACCCCCAGAAACTGAATTATGTCATACGGAGTCTTTTACGTTTTAGAGTAACCTAAGTAACGATTGTGATCAAAGGCAACCTAATGTACTTAGAATCTATTATTCGAATTTATTAATAAATAGCTGACAAATATTTCTCAGACCATACAATAAAAACAGCGTTCTTTGAAATCATTTTTCCCTTTAAGAGTCATTAATGTTGGATAAGTAAATGAGATGGATTACATATCATGATAGATTGTTTGCTTACAACTGTAGAAAGTAGAAATTAATAAAAAGAAATATCAAGTATTCTACAAAAAAAATGTTTTTAACTAGATAAATCCAGAAGTTAAGTGATTTTATTAATAATTTAGAGAATTAATTTCCTTTTTAATTGCCCTCTGGAATGAGAAAGCAGAAATGACATCCAAAGTGAAAAACATTAGGTATGTATTACCAAGGTTTAACTGAAGCAACACTTGAAACACTCAAAAGGCATTGTTTCTCATAAGACCATTATTACTCGCAGAATCAATGCAACTAAAATATGTTTTGCGGTATAATAGTTGAAAATCTGTAAATTAGATTTTTTCGACGACGACGAATTATCAACCTTTGGTTGAATTGGCCTTGTGTTTTCGATTACAAATCACCATTTATCCAGATTGTTTATATATGCGTTGTTTATAAATGCATCCTTATCCAAAAACAATTTTAAGTATGCAGAACAAAACTTTGAGACCAAATGATAATGGATCTGAAGCCTGATCGGTCTAAAGATCTAAGAGTGAAATAATAAACAAAAAAACAAAAAAGTCACAGTTAATCGGTTACATTTATTTACAATACATAGATTTCCTTTTTGGAATCATGGATGTCTCACGTATGATTATTTGTATCATTTTTTTCATCGAAAAATTCTTTTGCATGTTTGGAGCTGACGACATCAATTAGAAACTTGATTAGCCAGCTTAAAATGCTTTCGTTGACATAAAGGGTTTATCCTTTTGTTGCAAGTATTTTTGCAGTTCTAAATTTAATTTATTGCATATGAGATTTTGTGCATGTAAGTTTTGATCCATTCTGTTAAAGAAAACGAATTTCTTTTTCATTATTACCCAGTCATTCCATTTCATCACCTTTATTTCTCAAAATTTAGTGACACAGAATATACTGTCAGTATTTTAAAAGTTAATGATCGGAGATTATTCCCTAATTTTTGACAATCTAACTTTTTCTGGTACTTTTAGTCTAATATTCATCTTAATAAATCTTAATCCATGCCTATTATCGAAGTAGAACTGTCCGCAAATATTAATAAAATATTATTAATATTTGCGGACGAATATACTTCGATAATAGGCACGGATTAAGATGGATTGTGTCTTCTCTGCTCTCCATATAAATAAATACTCTAAGGACCAAAATAATCTAAGTATAACATACTAACTTAATCTTCAAATGAAGCATCCAGCTTTTTCTGTTATGATATGAACTTTTTCGAGGTCAGATAAACGTTTGTAGTTCAGTTTAATATCATTTTTCTGTCAACCTTCTGTCGACCTGATAGCCGAGCTATTAGCACTCTGAGCTTCAGTTCAACAATTTATAAGTTCATGTCTCAGCTTGATCAAGGAATGTTTGTAGTGGTTCCGAATCCAGTGAACAGTAGATACAGATCTACTTAAACCTAGTGTGCAAAAGTAATGACCATTAAGCGACAAACCAAACCAAAATAACTTGCAAATTTCTAATTTCTGAAATGGTAGATCAAAACTAGGTAAATATTTGAATGCGTGTTTTTTATAAATATTACTTGAGTGAGATTAAATGTGCTTTCCAATAACATTTTCTGAATTTTGGTGCTTGAATGTTAATTATTTACAAGATTTAAAATTTTATCAACTTTATTAGCAACTTATGTCTGGCTTAAATCTTTGAGAACCATGTTTTGCAGAATGGTATTTCAGAATATAATGCTGGATATAAATCTGTATACAGTTAAATGAGTATATATTTGAATCAATGTAGAATTAAATGTACTCATTAAATAAGTTTTGACACACTGTCAAACTACATCTATATTCAGTCTAATTAGTTAACTGATTATGTATTCAGTAACTGTATTAATCCTGAATAAATCTCTTAACCATTAGAAAATCAAAATCCTTAATTTCCCATCAAAACCGACACATCACTCAGCAAATAGAAAGAATAATAATATTAATTTTAAAGTAATGTAATATAATGATATAATGTTTTATACTATATCACATTACGTCATAATATTACATTACATTTATTAGATTTTAATAACAATAAAATATTAATTTTCCTTTACATAAGCTTTGTTATCTCGTGAAATTTAAGAGAGGATACTAAAATGAATAGTAAACTAAATTTTTTATAATGTATTTCCGGATTTAAGAGCTCAACATATGCAGCTGCCTTATATATGTTATCTTACTTATTATTCTCTCTTCATTAACTATTATCTTTTTAGAAACTGATATAATTAGCATTAGAAACTTTTCTGCCATTAACAAATAGCTGTAAATATCCCTACCTTTTAAATCCATTTAAACTCTAAATTTCAATATAAAGAAATATTTTTCATCTCAAATTATATTAACACTCAAATTGAAGCAATTTATACTGTTAGTATAGCCGACCGATGGTTGGGTGGTTAGCGTTCCTGACTCCTGAGCCGTGGGTTTTGGGTTTGAATCCCGGTTCGGGCATGGATGTTACTTTCTTCCTATGTTCTCTCTGTGTTTCTCTGTCCTACCTTCTGTGATGATGTATGAATGTGGAACCACCCTATAAACGAGTTTAAGGTGGTATGGCGAGGGCAACGCTTCATTCCTCCGTGACTTGCTTTACAGGTGCCCGCTGGGTAACGACAAATGAGTAGCAGTTTCCGACCTTGTTGTGGCATAGAGTTCGTCACCCAAGTGCCCACCGTTGGAAAAAAATACTTAGTATTAAATAATTCTAACAGAATCTGCAACATTTGAAAGATCATAATTGCTAATTTTGATTTTCAACTAAATGTTAAATACGTATGTTTTTATGTCTTAGATTAAAAATTATAAATCGAAATAACTAAATTAAAAACTGTGTAGTACAGAATTTGTAATATTTGTCATAGTTGTTTAAAATAAAAGGAAAGACAAAATATAAATTTAAAAAAATTTCTTAATGGGAAACAAAAGCGGGGTTTTGTTTAAAGTTATAAAAACGAGGAATCTTTGTATTACAAGAAAATACAAGATGTATTGAAATAAAAGATGCAATGAATATAATTTTAAGAACGAAAAAATTCCAATTTTGCAGTTTAATTAATAAAAAATTTAAAAAAAATAATAAAAAAAACATCGAGTGTGTACATCTAGTAAAACTCGAAAGAACAGTGATGCAAGGTTAATTAACTGAACTAAATGTGCTTTCTGTTAGAATTTGGTTTTTGAATAATTGATGAACATTTTGCTTTCACAAACCCTTTTTGCTTCTTGACATACAATTTTTTTAAACATTTTTACAATGATGTCATTGATCAAAACAAAATAAGAGGCAAGGGAAAGGATCGAACACATCGAAATTTAAATATTGATGTATCGAAAACCTAAATAATCTAAATGTTCAATGACTCATGATTATTGGACATGTAATTAAATTTTGTAACAAAAAGTAAGCCAAATATTAATTTCTTACTAATAGTCTTAAATTTAAGACACAATAACACATTAATCCCAAATATGCTCTTTTGCTAATTTATATACATTAAATAGAATCATGTACTTATGAATGTTTAGAACATAGTTAATTTTTCAAATTAGATATATCGTGTATATGTGATAGGTGCGGTGAGCCCCAGACTGTACCTCAAAGTTTACGGATTTAGAGTACTCATCCATCTTCAAGAGCCTCTTAATTTTGAACCAGTTTGGTGACATGGTCACGCCTGAACTGCACCCTCTGAGCATCCACCAGTGGAAGGACATTAGACGTCATGTAATGTGGACATATCCCCAACCTACAGAGCTTCAGCAACCCAGTGAGAAAAAATGTGTCACCTCCTAGTGAGGAAAAATCTAATACTCAGTGACATATTCAATAAGCACACAGGTCAATAAACTAGAAACTAAAGATATTATTAGCACGTTTTATTCATGAATTACCGCTCTTATTCTGTTAAGCGTCTAGTCTGCTTGTTTCTGGAATCTGCTTATGCACAGAGAATATCTTACATTGGCCACACAGATCTTCATATCTCGTAAATTAGATGAAAATGGAGATTTATCGCATAAATATTTTCAAGATAAGCTATATACTTATATGGTGTTAAGATATGAATTCTGTAGAGGCCAAAAAGGCTGGAAGTCAGACTGGTACTTTGCAAACTGGTTTTGAACACTTTTGGATCGAGATATAGTTGCAATACCAGCCATGATGTATACGTTTCCATCAGAGAGAAAATTATACATTACAGGGGGGCATTTGATCTGTCAATGCATCTAGGTACTTCATACCTGTTTGCTTACCCTCCAAGAGCACCTGTGCACCCCTTCCCTGACAGCGAAACATGTCCTATATCATCTCACTAAATTCAACGTCTTCAGCAGTATAAACTAAATTGTATACAGTATTTTTGACATAACAGTGAAATTTGTTCTCCTGCTAAATCAAGCATCCTGCTAAATGAGTATCAACCATGAGCTCTTTTTCTCAAATGAAGTATCTTGCTTTCTCCATTCTATACTACATCATGATATGCAACCTTAAACCTCACTTATACTAACATTCTAACGAAGTATAACCTATGCCAATTTCATTCGAAGTAAGGAAGTAAGGATAAGGATTAAAAAAAAGGAAAAATTAAATTTTATGAAAATCTCAAAAAAATTTTACAACCTGAGATATTGTATAGAATATTTTCTGCAGTACTTATAAAATTTCAGTATTCTTTAAATTTTTCCTTTATTGAATTTCTTTTCATTGTTGCGTGGTATTATATTTGATAATTTCGAATGAAATGTGATTATCATACTAACTACTAATTACTGGCGATTTATTTAATGTACATTATATTTATTAGGAATATAAAAGATCTGGTTTGAAAGGCACTATATGAAATATACAAATTTTCTATAATCGTCAAGTTTTGATTATGCTTTTTTGTAGCTAAAATAATTGTATTTTGAATGCAATCTAGTTTCAACATTCTATGTTTAAACACAAGTAAAGTTTCAAATTTATTAAAATTAAATCTTTTAAAAGATTCTGAATTTCAAAAAATACATTATTTTGGAAATACTTCTAATTTTTAAATTGTCTTGTACAGAATGTTCTTTGGAATTAATAGATATTGAAAAGTGAGTGAATATCCTAAATATATTAATTGTGAACTTCGATGCAGTCCTATTGCAAAGCATTTCAATCACAATTCACGTATCAGGTTGTGAAAATTTTTTATAAGTTAAAGCAGAACTTATTTGTTTTGATAGAAATTGTGTATTCCATCTTCGTCATCATTCACGCAGGAAACTGAAATTCTGTACCTATATCCGTTATCAGACTAGAACGAAATAAATTTCCAATTTATTTCCTGACTTTACTTAAATATGTTCGACAAAAGTTCACAAATTTGTATTTCACTTTCTCATTTAAATTACATACTGATCTTTTGAATTTTTTGATTTTTTTCTTCATGCTTATTAAGAATACATTAATAAGACCATATTTTAAAAATACTAAGATAAATGATTAATAGCAGCAAGTATATATTTCTTTTAAAATGAAGTTGTTCTGATAATATGAATGTATATATTTATGCCCAAACTTATATGAAAGCAATTACATTTAAATATGACCATTATTTCTAAGACAATATTTAAGTTTTTATATTAATTTTTTACAGATCAAAAGCCATTTAAATAATGTGCTATTTTATTATTAATCTAATTTATTTTATATTTCTTGTTAAATATTATATTTCTGTTTGCTTAAAAAAATATTTAAAGTAATATTTTATAATAAATTTTCGCTATTTTTCAAATATTTGATTTCATGAAAGTTTTTGTATATTTTTGTGAATGAAACTTAAATAAGGTAAATTTAATTATCTGTATAGATAAAAGACCTTCTAAGAACGTAAAAAGCTCTATTTTTATTCTGATTTATTTTTATCCATCTAATGATATTTATACATTTTTTGTTATTGAGAAACTTTCACATTATTATAAAACCTTAAGGAAAACATTCGAATGAACAATTCAGCTCTAAAATTAGATAATTTCAAATTTTTTAGTTAAGTATCTAATTTATAAAACCAATGATTATTTAATTCTTGTTATTCTGTCTGAGCTTATAATGTTTTCTATTCAAAAAGGTAGGAAATACTGACTTAATATTTTACTGTAATTTTATAAAATATCAACATTTTTTTATTTTATCAAAGCAATAAAATATTATATATATATATATATATATATATATATATATATGTATATATATATATAGTATGTATGTATATATGTATGTATGTATGTATGTATGTATGTGTATGTGTGTGTGTGTGTGTGTATGTGTGTGTATGTGTGTGTGTGTGTGTGTGTGTGTGTGTGTGTGTATGTGTGTGTGTGTATGTGTGTGTATGTATGTATATGTATAATATGTATATATATATATATATATATATATAATATATGCATATATATTATAAAATATAATATATGCATATATATTATAAAATATAAAATATGCATATATATTATAAAATATAATATATGCATATATATTATAAAATTTTTCACGTATGTATGTATGTATGCATGCATGCATGCATGTATGTATGTATGTACGTTACGTACGTACATACATACATTCCAAAATTACCCTGATAGACTAAAATAATATTAAAGTTTCCTTCATTATTTTTCTTTCATTTGTAATAGAACATTGTAATGCATCAGTAAGATATTTGTAATTTAATTCTAACTTTGTCAGAATTTGCTCCGATGAAGTTAGAATTATATTATAAATTACCTTACTAAGCATATTATGAGCTAGTTTTTCATATTTTCATTTTATATTGATACAAATTTTCATTTAAAAGTATGATTTCTTTATATTCAAGTGGAATTTCTGAATACTTTTTTAAGCTGTTATATCTGTAAGTGCATTAACACCTATCGGCTGTGAAGAAATAAAGTTTTAATAGAAAATCTATTATTATTTCTTAAAATAATGTTTATAACTATTGCTAAGGGCTTCTATTCATTAAATATTTCTTTCAAACAATATCAGACATTTTTATAAAATTTTTCACGTATAATTATATTTTACTTAAATATCTTATTCAATCAATCATTCTCAAATAAAATGGAAGTTTTACATTTCCTATTCATAAGAGATTGCGTCGTATTTACTATAAAGCTTAACCATTGATGCAATTTTCTTTATAAATACATTCCCTCTATTTGTAACAGAAAGTAATTGGCAGAGTGTATGGCTCATTTATCACACAAAAAGCATCGGAATATAATTCATCACCATTAATACATAGAAGTATAAGGAAAAGGATTGAATACATAATTCATCACCAGCTGCAAATAAAATGTTTCTTACGAAAACTTTTACATAAAGTTTTTTCTTTTAAGCAGTTGGACATTACGTATGTTTCTTTTAAATTCATTGCACTTATGAATAAAATTTTATTCCTCGAATTTGATAGATTTAGAAGGGCATTACATGCTATTAAGATATATATGCATCATTAATTACAGAACTTACAGATTTTTTCCTAAATCAATTGCAGAAATTTTTGAACATTACATTATTGCCTTCATATATACAATTATAAATTTATTTAAAATATATTTGCATTTTTACATTTAATTTTGCTCACTGTCTCTAAAAAATCATTACATGTCTAATTCCAAAATGTGTATGTTTATTTATGATGTTATACGATTATTTGTAAAAGTTAAAAGTAGGTGATAAATTTTAGTGTGCATCATAGTAGTTACAATAAACATACACTTTCTCATTGCAAATATTTTAAATCATCATTAATTTTTATCAAATTGCAAGATACAGAACATACTATGGATATCTGATGCATACAAAATCTACGCCAAAAAATATGTGTAAATAAATGTCAACAGTGTTATTCAATATTTAAGTGATTAAGATGATGATTTAACATTAAACATAATTGTATTATAGTGAGTATATAACACATTAAAATATGTTCTTAAAAAATATCAAACGTTTGTGAGTGTAAGTGTCGATGTGCATATCAATGATTTTCAAAAAAGTAACATGGTGTTGAAGAATAATTGAAAAATTTTTAAATATTTATGTTTTTCATTATTAATTAACATTGAGATTTGTAAAAATAGAAAGGCAATTTTACAGATGTGATTGTCATTGTGGCGTCAGTTGTCGTACTTTCCGTGGGCAGTAGTGGGCAAGTGTTTGCAGCATCTGCACTCCGAGGACTGCGTTTCTTTCAGATTCTGCGCATGGTACGCATGGACAGGAGAGGAGGTACATGGAAGCTCCTAGGATCTGTTGTCTATGCTCACAGACAGGTAAGAAATGTTATTAATTTAACAATTCTTAGTTTTAGGGCATGATTTTAAAAATGTAGTTCTAGCAACTTTAAAATAACGTTACAAGACTTGAGTTGAAACACCCATAACAATAAAATTATAAAACAGTATATTTTTAATATAGCAAGTAGAATTCTTATGCCACTTTTATTAGCATAATGAATTAAAAAATTAATAGGATTTCTAATCCCCATAATCCTGCAGAAACCAGCACTTTTGGTGCAAAAATATTTTTATTTGTTTATCATAAGTCCAAAATAAAGATATCACTCACAAAAGTAACACCCTCGGTTTACATTAAATGAAACAAAATTTAATCAAAGCTTTCAGAATCACCTTATAGATTAATCTTTATGGTTTAGTTCAGGTTCCTTTTGAGTATCGAGATGACGTCTTTGGATTTACTTCAGATAATCCAGGTTGAACTTCCAGGTTGGCACTGTTTTCGAACTTGTAAGGAAAGCATTGGATGGTTCAAGCGTCTCCTCAAAACTGGTACCTTCTTTTGTTTAGATTACTGGAGAAGCTGAAATCTAACCTCATATGCAAAAAAGATGGAAAATATTCTAATACTAGTCACTAACCAAAATCATTCATAACAAAGCGAGCAAATAAATTTCTAAAATCTGTAATAGTAGAATATGCAGAAGTAATAGAGACAAATGAATTCCAACCTGTTTTGACTGTAAATCCTCTTCTATTAGTAATATGCACCCTTCCACGGGACACACATAGTCTATATGTAAGCATTTCCATGGCTGATTTAATATATGTCAAGGGGCTTATTGGAAGGTGAATCTTAAGCATTTTGTTAACAAGTTTTATTTTACTTTTGTTTCTTACTCGTAATAACAGATTTGCCTTGGGAAGATTAGAGCTAACTTATTACAAATACCCTGGTTGTGGAGAAACAAAAAATTGAGAATTTTTAAGATATACTTTTTCTCTTTACTTACCAAGTTCTGTGCACGTTTTTTCCATCTTTTTAACTGTTTGAAATATATGAATTTTGCCAGTTTAGTTCCAAGCCACTAACATTTTCACTTGCAATCATGTGTCTTGTCATTGGACTGCCATTTAACTATTTCAACAATAAAACAAATTCTACTATAATGGTTGCTCAGCATAATTGGTACTCAGGGCAACCGGGTGCAAGTATCAACATTAACATGCAAATTACCTTTCTATATTTGATTTTTATAAATGTTAGCTGAAACCGTCAGAGCTCAGCTTAAAATTCTTACTGTAACTAATGATGGATAAGTCTTATCTTCAGAATGCAGGTTCACCAGAGGTCCATGATTAGTCAAATGGGATTATTCATTTTAGCAGATATTTTTGGAACCAGATTACTCCGGGCACAAAACCAAGAGTTTCTTTTTCAACGTGACTACTTCTTTTCAGCTTTTTCAGTGATTATAAAACAGACTATGATGGTCACAATCTTTAATTTCATAAAATAACCTAACTCTTAGTCCATAAGGGCACCAACGCAACTTCTCTTATGATCAAAATGTATTAATAAGGATGAGATCTATGTTTCCTTGACATCTATAAAATTTTCTTTTTATTGGGATAGCCATTTCTATGTTTGTTAACTCTTATAAAGCTCAGATAATTGAATTCAAAGAATGGTTATATTGCGTAGAAATATGGCATAATAATTAACTGGTTCCAAAAAAGAACGTAACTCATCCACACACACATTCTTTGGGTTGGGAGCTTTCATGAATATTTCTGTTTTAGAATGCTAAATTAAATCCGTGTTTGACAATTACATGGCAAATATCATAGAGTTTAGTTTAGTTTTTAGATCTAACGTTTTTGTAGTTGAGGTCTCGGGAAAAAGTTAATTTCTTAACAGCTCGTATGTACTTGAGCCGATGAAGATCAGGGAAATCCCTTTACTCTGATTAGGATTCTAGATTCCGCATGGGATGAGAAACTGTCCCAGCTTTACTGCATATAAAGTCCATGATTCATTTGTAGAATCAAATTCCTTTATTTGACCAAAAGAACGCATCTAACCTATAAATTCTAATTATTCCTCAGTAAAAGAGATAAGTACCAGTGGGTTCGACCTAGCACTTATCACGCCATTGGTGGCATCAATTCTAGAATCACGTGTTAGGCTTAGTACCAGAACACCTGATCATCAAAAAGATAATATACGATCGAAAAAATAAAAACATTTTCATGTGACGTAATCGTATCTCTTTGGTATCGAAAGTATGGTGTCGCTTTAAGTGCCATCCATACTTCAAAAGAAAAAAGATTATATATATATATATATATATATATATATATATATATATATATATATATATATATATATATATATATATATATATATATATATATATATATATATATATATATATATATATATTATATATATATATATATATATATATATATATATATATATATATATATAAGAATGGTTTTTTGGAAAAAATAATAATAATCTGATTGTAAATTTGATAATTTATTTTGTGACTGTGGAAACTTACTATTAGTTAGAAAATAACAAGAATGTGCATATTTTAATACATAAAATTTTTTATCATTTTTACACTTTAATGACTAATTTAATTCAGTATTAATAATTTCTTGATGAAGTAATACTCTACATTTGTAACTGTTCTTAGTTTGGTAATGTTCATAAATTAATTTTAATTTTTCATTATTTCTTGAATTTTCAAAACTAGAGATAAATGGAATAAATTTACTATTTGAAATTTTACAGGAACTCATCACCACATTGTACATTGGATTCCTCGGCCTCATTTTCTCTTCGTTCCTTGTATTCTTAGCTGAAAAGGAATCAAATTCCAAGCACTTCAGTAATTTTGCAGACGCTCTCTGGTGGGGTGTGGTAAGGAAATATTTTATTAAATACAGCTCAAAATGTCAAATTATATAATGCTTTTTTAAATATGCCATCTGTCTTACTTTCTGCATTTTATTATAATCATAGTAAGAATATGAGAAATTACCATCAGTTAATAATCAACTTACACTCGTTTTATCATTTTGTAGAATTTTTCAGCTGAGTATTTATGTATTTGGTTTGAAACAATAACTAAATTATAAAAATTTTAGTATTTTTTCTTTTGCCAGTTTCCTTCATTACCATTCTGAAATATTACCGTAATATTTTATTGCATGCTTTCATACAATATAAAGTAAACTTTATGGCACGACAGCCCATGCAGGCCAAGGCCTATAGTGCCCATCTTTGTTTTCTTAATCGAGAGGCATTGAGGTGTGAAGCATATGTCCCAATTAGGTGGTCAGCTTAATGTAAAACCCCCAGTGTTTAGTTCCCAAGCATGCTTGGTACTCAGTTTATCGATGAAAATTTATGATTTGTCTTATACTTTTTCAATATAACGTGAAATATATGCCAAATCTGAAAACAGTTTTCCAATATATCTAAACAAAGAATTCATATCGAAAGAATTAGAATGCTTCCAAATCAGAAGCCTGATAAAATTGAATCAAGACAGTTTTTCAATACTGCAAATCAAAGAATTCATATTAAAAAGGGAGAATATAAAATGTAGTTAAATGCATTTAATCAAATTACCTGCATAACCTTTAAAAGAATTCATTAATTTCACAGTTTTGCTTATTTTAAATGTCAGTCCTGATATCTATGCAACTGAGAAAATTTGTTGAAAGCCAAAAAATAGAAATCTATGTAATATTTATTACTATTGAAACACATGAACTGTGTGTGTTATGTGAATCATTACATGAACTATTAAAACAATTTGAAACAAATACGCTACAATTGAAGACAGATTATGTTCCTTTCTCAATATCATCCTAGCGTTGAAATATCTTAGAAAATTAGATAATTTTCTATTTCATTTTGTATAGACTTATTTCAAAAATCACACATTTTTTATTAGCTTTATAAAATTAATGAATTTTAAGCTCAATCAGAATATTTTTCAAAATTTATAAAGGTTATCTCGTATTCTTTTGATGATTAATATCATCAGAATTACCAAATTTTATGAAAAAATATTAATTTTAAGAGATAAATATTTATAAAGAAGCTTCTTCAAAAATGCTTATCCCAAAAGCATGACTTAAAATTACTTTTAAAAAGTATTTGCATATTGTAATAACTATGGAAGTCTTCCTTTTAAGAGAATATTTTTGTTAATAATATATTTACTTTTTTAATTCATAGGTAAAAAACATTTTTTGTATAATTCAAAAACATGTATTTATATAAAACATCATTCTTATCTACTTAATTATATTGTAAAATACAAATGATTATTTTGACTTGGAAATCATCTTTGTATTTTTCACTTTTTTATTTTAACTAAGCATAAGAAACAAAAATTTATTACCATTCTCATCTCAGTCATAAATCAAACATAGGCGCCATATAAGCCTCCAATTTAATCCAATGGATTATACAATCAGATATATTTTGTACTAAATCCGACATCCCAGTCTTAAATATAAGCCTTTGACCATCTCTACTACTTCAAAAGGTCAAGCACAAATTATTTAAGGAAGTTAAGTATAGAAGACATTGAACAGAACGAACAATAAAAGGGATTATTTCTGATTCTCTTTGGCAGAAATTACGCCATTATACTCAAACTAGTTTGATGTAGAAAGGAATTAATATTGCGTAAGAGATTAAATTAATACAGACTGAAAATATGCAGACTAAAATTCAGCAAATTTTAAATTGATAATTACACAAGCAATGATTTAATATTAATTTAATCCGAAAAAAGAGACATTAATTTCTTTTAATCTAAAGAATATTGTAATGTGAAAGCATTAAAACAATACTAATGATTTTAAAAAATTTGAGAAAGTTAAATACTATTTTAAGAATAGAGAAAAGGAAAAATATAATTTTGTTGTGCTATGATAGGCTGTGAAAAGCATGAATTAAAAATAATATTATTGATTAATCAATAATATCAAATAAATGAGATTTAACGCTGACATTATTTCTGAGTTCTGAGTTCAAACAAATAATGATTAATAAAATTTTAAACATGTATTTTAAAAAATTAAAACATTCCTATACAAATATTACTTAATTTATAAAATTTTTAATATTTTTTTTCACTTAAAGTAAGATTACATTTTCCCAATTCTCAGTGATTAATTTTATGTGAGAGCATTCAAATTAGCCTCTGGCGCTTTCAAAAAATTTTCAGTCCAAAATAAGATTACTAATTTACTGTGTAACTCTTGAGTATTGTAATTGTTTTCGAAACAGAATGCATTGCAGTAGAACTCTAAAGCATTGTTTGAATTCAACAACAATGTTTGAATTGAACTCAACAATTGAACACTATCTGGACCTCGTCTATCCGAATTTCTTTCAGAATTTCAGAAAAATACCTGAGAAGAGAATCAAAATGAGGAAAAAATAAAGCTCAAGAAAAAAAAAAGGTAAGAGGAGGGAAAAAAGGAAAGAGAGAGAGATGTGTCACTTGAAGAATTTAAGAACGTTCCTTTTAAAATTCCTGTATGTGTTCAAAAGTTAGTGCAGAAGATATAAAAGAATGGCTTGAGTCAGATCCTAGATTTCAAATTATCAATGATGGTCAACTTATTGAAAGTGTCGAGTTAGAAAATTATCTTAGTGTCCAAGTTGAAGCAGACACCGGACCATCAGCTAGTGAAGCATTTGCCAGCTTTGAAACAGCTTTGAAGTAGATGAAACATCAGCCCGTGTGTTATCATATGCAAATTTTCATTGTCAAGTGAATGCGCGACTTGGTTCCCCGCGAAAACAGATGAAGGCAGTGAAACAGTTCACTTTAAACAGATGTTCAGCAAGCAATGATTTTCATTTACAGAACTGTACATACATACCATATCGATGATCAACCCTTGTAAATATCTTAACATGTAAAACTCTTTGTTTTTCATTAAATTATTTTTCTTGAAAAATATATTATTTTTTCGCATTTTCAACGTACTATAAGGAATTAAATTGAACCCTTTTCCAAAAAAATCCAATTAATCGAAATTTTGCTTATCGGAATGGGCTCCTGTCCCAATTGATTCGGATAATTGGATTTCTACTGTTATTTCGGTAATCAATGATTTTTTTATTACTGTATTCAACTAAAATAATTTAAAATAATTTTGTAACACTTATCATTATCCCATGTATTTAATTATAATCATTTATTAATTTTAGTTCTAATCATATATTATTTATACAAACAGCAGAATATGATATTTTCACACATAAAAACCAAAACTCAATATTGTTCTTATACTTAAACTTTAAATTTAATTTTTCTGTCATTTAAATGTTAATCATTATCTCTATTAAGCTATAAATTATATTTTCCTCTGCAATAAAAAATTACTTTTTACAGTGAAATGTTTTAAAGCTTATGTTCTAAATTCATTTGCTAACACAAAATTTTATAAAATCATGCGTGGTTTTAAGAAAATTGTGATATTTTAAAATGCAAATTTAGTGTAATGTAAACTGCATTCTTAAAATGTGCAATATACGGTAAAATTAAATATTTTATTAATCCCATTAAATTTTACATGGTAACAAATAAGTTTTTGTAATAGAAACAAAAATGTAGTTAAATTATTATAACTATTACATTTATATATTTAATTATATACTTCCACTAAAATATTTTTTCTAAGTTCAAGTTTTACTCATCTCTTTCTCTCAATCGAATTTTTATCTATATATTTGTTTCTTATAGATAATGTTCCAGTTTTTAAGAAAATGATAGAGATCATCTGATTATTTATTTGTAAGAAATATAGAAAATACTGATGTTTGTGGAAGTTTTTGATTTCTTAAATGAAAGCTTAAAGATATCTTTTTCAACAAAATTATTTTTCTATAAATAGAAAAATAAATGAACCAAGTAATTTGAGTTATATCATTTCAAGCGCTTAAGTGAAATAGGGTTAGCAAATAAGAGCCAAGAAATATTTTGCTTTCTTTTATATATCAAAAAGGTTTATTTATTAATTAAACGAAATAAATGGAATTTATTCTCATAAATCATTTACATATTAGTGAAAAAACCTGTATTCTCAAGAAATTACCCCGAGCTGGCATCCAAATGGTTATCGCTCTTGCCTTCAATTCAACAGCTCGTGGGTTCGAATCCCACTTGAGGCATGGATATTTGTAGTAGTGTGGATTCCCCTTTAAGCCGTAGGACAAGGTCTATTTAGTCTTCCTAATGTAAAAATGTAGTTAAATTATCATTGAGAGAAAACAAACCATCCCGAAAGATTATAGATTAGAACCCATTATTTCAGTTGACAGTTCTTAATATCTGTAAATAACCATTTTTATAATTTATTCATTTTGTTTTGTTTTTTTTTTTTCGTACAAAGTTTACGACAATATGTCCTATAAAACAACATCTCTGAGTTCTGTCTTATAAAACAACAACATCTTGAACTATCAATATTATAGATTCATATATATTATACAGATAAATAATACTTAGTCATATTTAAATGTTTTCTACATTTAAATAGAGTTGATATTCTTACTGTGGACTAAAATATTTTTAAAACAAAGACTTCTTTGTTTTTAAATTTTTAGAGTATGCATTGATATTTAACTTCATAAGCAATAAAGGGGATAATTTAAAAAAATTCAGTCAAATGAACAAGTTTTCGTAATATAAGAAATAAATAGTTTCAATTTAGTCGAAAAATGGTTAATAAAGAAATATCAGTGTAACTAAATCAAATGACTGAGCTAAAATATCCCTGGAGTTATTTTTTCTAGTGACTTAGAATATCAATAATAAAAAAAATTCAAAAATGCTTTCGTTGAGTAAATCAAATGCTTACATAAAATATTGTTAAGACATTGGCAGTCATCGTTATTAAAATTTCGAGACACTTAAGGGAAAAAATCCTTAATTTTTACGATAAAAAATTCAATTTTTATTGCAAATAATACTTTCGGCAAGCATTATACTAAATGAAAGTTTTCATCACAAAGAAGTACTCTCAAAAAAGTACTTCCTGGAGTATGTTAAATTTTGGGATTATTAGTAAAACACTTTGTGCATCAGCCTGAGGCGGCACTCGTAAACCTTATTTGCTAATTTTATTCTTCAAGAGCTTTTGGGTATCTTATATTCTGTCAGAAAATCAATAAAGTGACCCAAGAAATTTCAATCCGAATTTCCTTCATTACTTCGGTATGTATATATATAAGGAAGCTATAAAAAATTTTTCATCAAGATATGCAGCATTTAATGGTAGCAGCATATGCAAAAGAAATAACGTAATTTGGTCGGTTTATTTAATTTTTTAACAACAATATTTGAAGTTTAAATATCTGCTTTTGATCTTATATGTCTTACATAAAAGTTTTCGTTTTTATTGCTGAGTTTTTACAAATAACAATCTAAAGCATTTTTATTTTTATTGGTGTATTTATTATATTCCCAAATAGTATCTTTTAATTGAAAATGGCTCTTAACAACAGTAAAAGTTCTTTTTATTGCCTAACCTTTGATTAAGCTGACCAAAACATTAAATTAACTTTATTTAAATATTGATAACCTCCTTGTATATATTCGCTTTACCCACAATATTATTTGTTTCTAATAAAAATAAAAGATACTTGGAGTTTTTTAACCTGATTGTATTTAAAAAATATGTCCTTTAATATTTTTCTGATTGAGTCTTTTTAATAGATTAGCTTTAGCTTGATTGTAAATGCATAAATTATAATAATTATTAAACTGAATAACTAGACTGTTAAATCTAATTGCGATTAAAATTACAAATGCACAGTTTACAATAATTACTAAGCTGAATAACTAGACTGTTAAATTCGGCTTCGATTAAAATTTAGATAATTAAAATTAGAAACATTTCTTATTATTTATAGCTATCTGCCTGAACATTTAAGGGATTCATTAAGTGATTCATAAGATTATTTTATCTATAATAAATACTTTCTTAAGTGTTTCACGGTAGAAAATGTCCTATTGGTAAACAAGATGTAATATTTCTAATGTGTTAACAATATCAATGAATTTTTAAGTAAATTTTGTGAAGTATTTTCCTGTAACAAAATTAAATAGTTATTCAGAAAATTAATAAACCTTTAAAAATTAAAGCTACTAATATTTTTAATTAATGAAATCAATTCACAAATATAATTCAAATTAAGGCAATTCAAAAAGAGGCAAAATGAAGGGCAATTCCTTTTACCTCTCTGTCCAAAGATAATCTGGTGTTATTTAGGATTAGTTTTCCAAAATATTTTTCTCTACTCAGTGACCAATATTTTATGACTGATAAGGATATAATTGAGCTTAAGAAGCATATAAATTTTTTACCAAAGAATGAATTTTAGATATAACTTGAAATATATGAATACGTATTATCCCATTGAAATAAAGGGCTTCAATTGGTGTCTGAATACAAAGTTATCAGATTGTGGATTCTCAACATAAAAATGTTGATTATATGCTGCTAATAAATATGCAGAAGTATGGGAGTAGAGTTAGAAAATTTCAATGAATTTGAATAAAATATAATCAAAACAACAAAAATTGTTTATCATTAAATTAACTCCCCTGGAATAGGTATTTGAATATTTTGTGGAGGCACCAATATTTGTTGCATTGTATTCCTTATATTATATTATGTAATTAGAATAGACTTGTAAATAAAACCATAAATAACTATATAATGACAGTCTTTATGTTACTGTTTGTTGAATTTGTTAAAGACATTTTTTTGCTTTAGTAGCTCCTTCTTATACCATACACCCATTTTGATTACCTATTTCTTTTACGAAGACTAATTTCTAGAAAAAAACTATCCATAATCTACAGGCAACGAGTTAATTTTTTTAGCTGAACTCCAAAATGTGCTGAAATGACATTCACTTTATTTTATGAGGCATGCAATGTAATAAACGCAAAATATTTTAGATTCATTGATTATAACCTTATCACATTCTAAATTAATCCAATGTCTAAATAAAATGATTTTGTTTCTATATCTTTGATTATCATCAGTCCTTAATTCCTAACTCAAATTAGTAAGGGCGAAGTATTCAAATGATTAAAGCAATCTCCTTCTAAAAATCAAAAAATATTAATATACTTATCAATATTGAATTGTTATACATTGATTTTATTTTCATAAAAAATATCCCAACTTATTAAAAATAAAAAATTGTTTTATCTTAACTTTTGGGAAATTTTCTTTTGAACACTTTATTTGTCTATGAATTCATTTAAATTACATTTTAAATAAATTAGTGAAAAATTAATTCCTAGCATTAAAGAAATTATTTATAATATTTATAATTAAGTGTATAATTATATATTCATGCGATTTAATAAGGTAAACTTAAAGATTCATATCAAATATAAATATAACAATAATTTATTAAAACAGTATTTAATAATATTTTGATTTTAATTAAAATTTTTGTTTTTAATTTTAATTTTTAATTAAATTTAAATTTTTTAAATAGTTTTTAATTATTTCATCAATAACCGTGATTTAGATAGTCTTTATATATTGTAAACAAAAGTCCGGAGAGAAAAATGCAATGCAATTTATATTTTTTTGAATTAGTTTTAAACTATAATGTCTGCGTTCATGCTTGCTGTGATCCTAAATTATTATGTTTTTAGGAAATATCTATATAATTCAGTTTAAAAAAATTCATTAAAAGAAAAATCTAATTAAATACCTTTCCTATTTCCTTAAAGAAATATGAAGTGGAAAAATTCAAGTCATTATGCAGAAACAATTTCTAAAATGAACTGCTTATTTTGTTTTACTTTTTACACACACATCATTATTATGAACTGCGGTAATATTTCATATAAGTCAAATTTATATTTCTGCATGTGAATAAGCAAAATGGAACCCATGATTTTCTACAAAATTTATTTGCATCCTTAAGCAATTTTTTTCCTTTTGAAAAAGTTGTAAAAATTGTGCCATCACATGATGCTAGCTAGACAAAAGGTTGAAACATTAAATGACCATTGTTGATTTCATTAAATACAAAATAAGTTTTGAAATAAAGGTTGATTCAACAATATTTACTGATTCATATCTAATTAATAAATGCTTTTACAATAAAATATTAAATAATTTAAATACATTTTATTTCTTCAATCTTTTTTTAAAACTTTCAGTTGAATTTTGATAAATTAAATATTAATCTTATATGTAATACGAGTTATCCGTGATAATTACTGTAATTTAATGTGAAACATAAGGATTTATTTCCTGTAATATCAAAGGTAGATTTTAAATGTCAATTAAATGTAATCCGCATTTATCATTTTATTAAAAATATATTAAAAACATTAATGTATACAAAATTACTATAGTATGACTGCATGAATTATAACATTTTTCATAATATATTTAAAGATTATATATTTCATATATCATTATAATACATTTAGAAGCATATTAATAATGCTTTTTTATAAAAAAAGTTTGCAAATAATTTTGAAAAAAATTTGTTTTTCTTGAAAGCAATCTAAAATACTTAGATCACTAAACAGGTATCTGCACATTATTGAAATGGTTTATTAGATGAATAGTAAAAATAAAATAGGAGCAAATAAATCTCTAAATAAATTAAAATTATCGATAAGTCATTTATTACTCAGCTCATTATAATTTTATGTAAACTGCATAATTTAAAATATTTATAATAACGTGACTATACTATAAAATTAGATAATAACATATTTTTCATCTAACTTATAATAGAATAAATATACGGTTCAGTAACAAATTCATCTCATTGCTCTCATACTAGAGTTGCATTACAGAACTGCACAGTTAATTTAACTATCATCAGATTAAAAAAATATCAAATCTCATATATTACACACAGTAATTACTAAAACAATTATAAAGTTAAAATAAATAAAATTCTATTTTTGTATATTGCAGATTTATTTTATATAGAATAAACTCTTATTAATAAACAACTTTTATAATTAATTACAATTTTATATTCTACAATAATAATTATTATTAAAAAAAGGCTTTATTTAACACATATTATAGCATCTACACAAGTGTGTCATTTGTGATTTATGTTTCAGATAACTCTGTGCACAGTTGGCTACGGAGATACAGTGCCTATAACTTGGCCTGGAAAACTGATTGCTGCATTTTGCGCCTTACTTGGTATCTCTTTTTTTGCACTGCCAGCGGTAAGTACACAAGCAATGTTTTTTGTTCACAATTAATAACTTAAATACAATCTTAAAGTAAGTCATCTGATTTTCGTTCCGTTGTTTTAGTGCTATATTACGCAGCACATATCGAAATCAAATATATATTTACCCTCCTCTGACAAAAGAATATACTTTCAACAGGAATTAGAACTACCTATTAATGTTTTTGCTAAGCTTTTTACGCAAACGCTTATCAAGACGTAATTTTTATTAAATATTACATAATATTTAGCATTTGTAGTGATTGTGAAATATAACTAAAGTAATAAAAATTTTAAACATTATTTACTTATAATTCCTCAAAAATAAATTGTATTATTTCAAATTTCACCAAACCAATTGAAAGGATAATATTTTAAAAACGGAAATCTGTAGTTTAATTTTCTTAAAAATAGAAAATGTTTTTAATCCTCTCTGAAAAAATACGGTATAAATTGAATAAGAGAAAATATGCATACTAGTCACATTAATGTGACCACCTATCAAAAGCCAGAATAACCATCAAAAGCCAAAGCCAGACTAATCAAAAGCCAGAATAGAGCAGACTGCTATGAAATGTACAGGAAAAAAGTCAATTAGTTTTCTGGGAGTTTCACTGGAATGTGTTAAGCCACGCCGACTCCCCAGTGCCGTGGCCAGCCACCCTAGATTATGCGGTTAAGGATCCATACCATGAACAATTAGATCAAGATGGTCCACAAATTCTCGATTGGGATTAAGTCATGCGAGTTTGCTGGCCATAAAAGAATCGTAAATTCATCCTGGTTCTTTTCGAACCACGCCGTCTCACTGACATCTGTATGACACTTCTCATACAGATGTCAATGCGTCTGCTAGTTGATGCCATCATCCTGAGGGAAAACAATGCTTATATAATGGTTCGCAAGGACAGATGCATACTTGTATTGATTCATCGTGCCTTCCACAATGATGAGTTAACTCAGAATATGCCAGAAAAACATTCCTTGGACTTAATGCTCCTGCCTCATCCTGGACTGTTCCGGCAATGGGTGCAGGGTGTTTGCTTTCATAAATTTCACTTCGTATACGCCAACGATTTTCTGTCCGATGGAGCATAAAATATGATTCTTCGGAAAACGCTATCAGTACCCACACAATGGACACAAAGTTGTGGTACTCACGTGCAAATTCCAGCCTTCGTCGCCAATGAATTGCAGTCAACTTAGGTGCATAAACCAGGCTTTTGCTTCAAAGGCCCTAATGCAGCAACGTTCGATGAACAGTAGTTTGAGAGCCACTGTTGCTAGCCCCTTAATTCATATCTAGACAATTAGTTGCTCAATAATAGCATGTCAGTTTGACGAACGCATCTCCACAGCCATCGATCACCTCTGTCGTCTATGGCTCATTGAGCACCACGTTTTCCGCGTCCCTAAATGTGGGCAGTCTCATTTGGCTATGCATGTTATACTTCTACCGCAGTGGCAAGTGAACATTTCATAAACTTTACTGTTTCGGAAATGTTTGCATACACAATTTGCATGATCATTGACTTACGGGATCATAGCCCGTAAGTTAATGCCAATTTTAGCCGTCAGATAAGAAGCTCAGTTTTTTCATTATGTGAACGATTCCAATGTTTTCCAAAGATCACACACAACCTTTATACACGCTCAACTACATTGTCCTGCATTCTATGTTTTTAACATTAAATTTGAATGTACTTGGTGACCACATTAATGTAACTTGACTGTGTATATTGATCATATGATAAATATTTTATCTGGAGCTTCTCGATAACAAATTTTAGAGATTCTAGATTAAAAATATGTTAATTACAGTATTTATAGTTTGATTTGTATTAAAACTAAAAGAAAGAAACTAAAAACTTAAGTACTTAAAATGAAACGTTTATGATGATTTTTAAATGATTTTCAAACTTTTTTAATGGAATAAATTCCATAATTAAAATTATTTTCAAGCTTTTAAAAACAGTTTGAACAACATAATAAGTTATATGATTATTTTTTAATATATGCTTCAAAATTAATTTTAATAACTTTTTTTACATAAATTTAAATACATAAGGTTAAATAAAATTTTAAAAAATTAATTTTATTCCCGTATAACTGTTTCCAAAATTTATTTTGTAGATATAGTTTTTGAGATAATGTATATAAATATAATTTGTGCTATAACCCTGTGAATAGTTCTATTGATATTTCAAATGTAAATCTCTAGCTAGCTCCTAAAAAATAAGTTAAATAAATGGGCTTAGAGTTAAATATAATTAAAATGTAACATTCAAATTCATGCTATTTATAGCATTTAGAATTTTTGCTGAAATCTTTGTCCCTCTCCATATAATTCTTACTTCTCTAAATTTTTATTACGATGTTTTTCTAATCTATATACACTTAAAAACACTGCATTATTTATAAATTTGACTATTGCACTTGCAATTTTTATGTTTTTACTGCAATAAAATTGATTTACGCTTAGTGTATTTTAATACTACAAATTTAATTTTATCAAACTTAATTGGGTTTAAGCCACTTAGAAATTTGTTTGCATTTTTACTGTCATTTGGTTTTTCTTGAATTCTATTTGAATTTTTATCCATTTTAATCTTTTACACAAGCTTTTCTTCAATTTTTAATGCATTCCATTTTATACAATTAACAAGTCTTTTATCACAGAAATTTTACAATTAGTTTTAAATAGTGTACGTTGCAGAAATGTCCAATATTGGACCTTGTAGTATATCTCTCAAAAAATGCAATCTAGTTAGTTCAGAATGTTCATTTGCACACTTATAAATAAAATGTAAGAACATTTTTATAAATAACTCAGCAGAAAGATTATAATTTTCATTTTATTTCTGTAATTTATGGTACTATGAAGAATGCGAAAATTATGTATATCCTTTTACAGGGAATCTTGGGTTCAGGCTTCGCTCTCAAAGTCCAACAGCAGCAGCGTCAGAAGCACATGATTCGAAGAAGAGTTCCCGCGGCCAACCTCATCCAGTGTCTCTGGAGGTGCTATGCAGCCGATGAGAATTCCATGTCAATTGCTACCTGGAAAATCCATCAAATGCCTCTTCCGAGCCCACCTGCGTAAGTTGCAAGACACCCGCTTCAGCAAATTGTATTGTAACTAAGCTGATCGTATACCACGTAATTATAGCTACAAGATTTAATGATGACGAGTACGAACTGTAATCACATTTCTAAAATTACCATTTCTCAAACTGTATCGATAAAATTCAAAAAGTGACCTTTCAATACATAGAGAATTTCCAGAGTTAAATTGATATTTTGCAAAATTTTTCGATTTATTGAGATTTATAAGGTACTATTGTTTTAAAAGGCCTCTGAAATGATCTACTTACAATACACTATAGATAAATAAGAAAGCTATTGAATATATTGGAGTTAAAATGCCACTTGACAAAGCAATAATTATGAAATCTATCATAAAATATATCTGCACTAATGATACCTTGGAAACAGTGGCCATGGAAACATTGCATGCTGATAATTGTGAGTTCACTGTAATCAATTAGTAACGTTTCCTCCTCTCTGTCTAAATTGATATCAGCCTATCGTACGATCAGCTGAACAGACTAATGTTAACTCTTGGGATCGAAAATACTAAAAATGCACTTAAATGTACTTTTTTGATAAAGCGTTTGAATAACTTTTAATTTTATCCTTTGCGACATGAATACATCACTTTATTTTTGAAATATATTCCTGGAATTCATACTTTGAAGAATTTAACTAACACTTATTGGCTTCTTTCTTAATTAAAATAATTTCATATATTAATAATCCACAAATAAATTTAATTGAGTATGGTAACTTCTCTCCTTATTTCCATTAAACTTTTTGATGAAATTAATAATCTGTAAACATATTAATGCGATATTTGACGAACTTCCTAGTTATTGCAAAAACCAGGTTCGTACTCGGCTCATCTGCCAGCATGAAAATATCTTTCTAATGTATCTATCGATGAAACGCTCTATCTGTCTCTCTGATTTGGTGTAATATGCATGATGCCTGCTTGCACTGTGTTTACCTATAAGTGTTTTATAAAATGCACCTCCCTCCTTCCAGCTTCCACTCCGGCTCGTTCACGAGCATTAAGCTCAAAGACAGACTCGATCTTCCTCAGGGCACTTCTGGCCTGTAAGTACACCTCTATCTCTGTTTCTTGTTTCTTTACTGTCCCTTTTTTAATTCGCTTCCAATGCACGTTTTCTTCGTGTTATGATTGTTATTTTGAGTATTTTACGCAATAATTGATATTTATTTTGAATTTTGTGAATTCTTTTTGATCTATTCTATTAATAACAATTTGTGTAAACATAACTTATTAAAGTGAAACAATAGATTTTCAATCACATATTGCAATATTGAATTTGTTTACTTTTTGGCAAAGATTAGACATAAACATTGGATATAGATATAAGTAAACAAGTAATTTTTAACATATTATGCTTGAATATTATACAATATTTCAATTAAGAATTAAAAAACTGTTAATGTATATATCTGAACTGCGTATGAAGTGTCTTTGATTTCATAGATAATGCAAGGAGTAATTTTTCAAAAGCAGAGGAAGCTTATACGCTTAATACAAAAGACGGTCAAAAAATTTGCTTTTTAATAGAAGTGAAACTAAAATCTTTTTTTTCAAGATTGTCATTATAATATTGTTTATTAAAAGGGATTGTATTTTATTAATAATTTTAGGACATAAAGGCCACTTGTAGTAAAGACATATTTAACACATTACAGAGAAACAATACAACGTGGTAAATTTAAAATAAATAACTACTTTAGAACTAAAGAAAACAACGTTACTTATGAAGGAATTTTATCTTTACAAATTATAAGATCCGAGGAAAGTTATATCCATTATAATTTTATTAGGTTAATCATCAAGCAAAAAAGAAATAATGATCATTTAAATTAAAAGGATTTTTTTATAAATATTAATACTAAAATAATATTTATTTGTGATATTTTCTGCCAAACTGGTATTAACAAAGTAATGCGAAACGAATTTTCCACAGGAAATTTTAAAAAATTTATTGCAAAATGTTTGAGCATTCGAAAAAATTAGATGACTTATTGTTGCCATTTATATCAAAATAGATAAACGTTTAAGAATTTGTGTGGGCACTTATAAGTAGTTATTTACATTTCAAGGTCTTATCCAATGTTTACTTTTTATGAAAGTATCTTGAAGAATATAAAAAATGTTACATGAAGTAAAAGAAATTATTTTCCTTGAGAAAATCATATTTCAAATCATAAAATAGCAAAATTATATATTAATGATGTTAGCATCATGATGTTGCTTCTGTGCACAAGTCAATTATTTTTTATAAAAATGCTTAACGATATCGAAAAAGTTGACACGTAAGGTTCTTCGCAACTATCCCAAAAGAATTTTGAATACCATTTATAAAAAAAAAATTTTGTTGTTGTACAGTTTCTTGTATAAAGTGGAAAATTTGTAGGTTTTAATATAGACTACTAATATTTTATATAGAATTTTGTGTTTCTATTTTCTTACCTTACGTATCAATATTATAATCAAAGTCATTTTTCCTAATTACCAAAAGTGAAGAGATTTGAAACAGGAACTCAATATTTACAAAATAAAAACTAAGTATCTGAAATTTCTAATTGAAAACATATTGAGTATATTACTTTCAAGGCAGTTACATGCCAATCATAAATAAGATTTGAGTATTTTCTAATCATAATAGAATGTTATCGCAGTACATTTTCCCTATTTTCAATCAAGAGCTGTATACATGAGTAATTATATATTTGCACTAGTATTTAAAACTTAAACAACAAATGCATTTTTAAGTTACAGTCATGAGATTATTGTAAAAAGTTTTTTAGAACCAATGCAAAGATAGCCTAAAGAAAGTTGATCATATGTAAGTATCAACACTGACATGATCGAAGACGTCGTTCACACAAACGACTGGAAAGCATGAATTCAATACCAAGACAATTTTGAGAAAAAATACCCATTTCTAGTTTTTCCTGAAAATATATTTTAAAAATACATCTATTTTCAGGAAATATTTGGAAATTAATGTTAATAAAGATAATGGCAGAAGGAAACTATTGAAATGATTTTACATATGGGAGAGTAATCTCTAAGCCGGAAGATGTATAAGTTTGGGGAATGTTGCCCAAATGTTTGGTATTGACAAAATTACAATTTCATAAGCAAGGTAAACTTTCTAATTCAAGTAAAGCTTTAAAAAAAGATGAGTGATGATCAACTGAGTAAAATAACAAGTGGTAACCTGTCTATTATTCTATTGAGCCATCATAAAGAGATCGGAACCAGGACATATAGCAACATTACACAGTAGCAATGTACTGCAAAAAGACAACAATTATCACGGTTTATTGTGCTTAGACTTCATGAAGGAAAACTATTCGCCCATCATCTGAATACTGCATGAACAGTAATTCATCATCCACACATTTTATAACTGTGTCAAATCACAAAGATTGAGCATTTCATTAGTGAAATTATGTCTGGCCAATGGTTTTCAGCGCCAGTTAGTGTGAAGATACACGTTTCATTCCACCATCAAAAGAGAAAATATTGTGTAGACATAGAATTCTTGTGCATTGAGCCATTATATTGAATGGACAAATTGAATTCCATATTATCGACAGTTGTTTATTTTCCTGTGCTAAAATTATTCGCACACACGGGTTCGCTTCAAGTCCTTATTTTTATGGATAACAATTCACCTCCACACAGGACCTCTGCTGCTGAGAAACTTCTAGAAAGTGAGAATATATCTGTAGAAAGGACTGGCCATGAGTTACTCTGATTTTCATATCTCCTGATCACGTATAGAATGCCTTAGAGAACTGCCTATCAGCAAGATCTCAACCTCTGAAAAACCTGAACAAATAAAACGGCTGTTCCTCAATGGATCAAACCTCTATATCTGTTAGATTGTTGTGTTTAGTATGAACACATGATGGCAGGCATTCATTTTACGGTAGTATGACTTGCAAAGGAAACTTTGTTTTATTAGTCTTCTTCACAGCCTGACAATGTTTTTACAAATATCATTACTATTAAAGGTTTCTTTTTGCGTTGTACCGTAATGCATGTTACAGTTCATTTTTGGCAACTATGCTTTTATCAAATAGTAAGTCCTATATTTTGTTTCTGAAGTGAGAATTTCATACTACCCAGTATGAAATTTATACTTCAAAATTAGAGTTCTGGAATTGCAGCACAATCTGATGAATTGCTTACATTTTGAACACTTATGTATACTAGGAACTCTAATTTATGGAGGGCAAATAAAAAATCCTAAAGATATCAGGACAGCAGTATAAAATCGAAAATACATGTATAATGAAACGCAGTATAAGAAAGGTGCAAAACGTTTTATGAGT
This sequence comes from Latrodectus hesperus, assembly GCA_037975125.1. Taxonomy (NCBI): domain Eukaryota; kingdom Metazoa; phylum Arthropoda; class Arachnida; order Araneae; family Theridiidae; genus Latrodectus; species Latrodectus hesperus. Next base: position 68,463,019 of record CM075857.1, on the reverse strand, counting down.
TTTAATTCTTTTAAATGTTAAAAATATAACATGTGATTGAAATGTTTCAGATCAATGTATAAGCAACAAAACTTTCATTCTTTTGAAATAATGTATTTTTAATATAAAATCCCCTTTTTTCCTTTTTTTGACGAGATGAGTCTGCTAAACAAAAACTGTGGAAATATTTAATAAGACTTCAAGGAAAATCTCACTATGAAAAAATGCAATCTCCAACTTAATACGAGGATTACTATGAAATTTTTGAGATACGCGCAGACGAAAATTTAAAAAATAAAAATATTAGTTTAATTTAAAAGTACAAAGTATTTTAACACAGAACAGCATTTTTTACTGACTTACTTCAACTTGTTTAGCGTGGAATAAATTTTAAACAGAAGAGAAAATGGAGTTAATGCGAGAACATTTTCGCGCTATGATTTTTTACGATTTCAAAGCAGGATTAAATCGAGAAGAATGCGTTCAACGGTTGCAATTAGCATTTGGTGATGAATCTCCAGCTCATGCTACTGTATTCAGATAGTTTAGAGAATTTAGAAGAGGTCGCAATTTTCTTCAGGATGAAGAACACATAGGAAGGCCACCGTCGGCAGTAATCCCGGATAATGTGTCTGCCATACGAAAAATGTTAATGGATGATAATCGCTGTACCTATCAAATGATACAGAAGGAACTTAACATTGGATCCACAGCTATACACAAAATCATGCATGAAGAATTACATATGAAAAAAGTAGTTTGCCGTTGGGTTCCCCATAATCTAACGGAGCATCAAAAAGAGGAGCGTGTCAGAATCAGTAAAGAAACTCTTAATATGCTGAATGATGGTGGTCACCGCATCATTTTTAAAATTGTAACAGGTGATGAAACGTACATACCATTTTTTGATGTTCCAACACGTCAAGAAAGCAAAGTATGGGTCTTTGAAGATGATCCCACGCCGACAATGGTGAAAAAACAACGCGCACTGAAAAAAGTGACGTATGCCGTTTTCTTTAGAAGTACGAGATTGGTCTAAGCCATCAAGTTAGAAGGACAGAAGACAGTAACAGCAAACTGGTATACCACTAAATGTCTTCCAGAAATTCTACAAGAACTGAATGTTAGGGGACTAATACTTCACCATGACAATGCATCTTCACATACAGCCGGATTAACAGTTGAGTTTCTTAAGCAAAAACAAATTAAAGTGATCGAACATCCGCCGTATTCACCTGATCTAGCTATGTGCGACTTTTGGTTATTCTTTAATCTAAAAAAGTACTTACATGGACGTAGTTTTTATTCAGAAGAAGAGATTGATGTGGCTATAAATGCATTTTTTTCATCTATTCGAAGAAATGAATGGCTTGGGGCATTTTAATCTGTGGAAAATTCGTCTACAAAAGTGCATTGATGCTGGAGGAGACTACTTTGAACACACTTAAAATTTTGTAAGTATAACTTTAAAAACCTAGTAGTATCTCAAAAATTTCAGAGTGACCCTTGTATAAAAAAGCCCATATTGTAAAAAAAATTTCCTCAAAGTGTACTCTAAACATGCTGTGTATGTTTTTGTTTCTTTTTTGCAACAATATTAGTTTCCACGATGTAATTTCACGAAATGTTTAACTACATATTGATATATTGAATTATTAACTGGGATATATATATATTTGTCTATAAAAAAGAATTTTTCTTATTTTTGTAAATCTAGTGATTGCTTAAATATTGTTACTGTTTATTGTTCTTCGTCTGTTGAAGCAAAACAAATATTAATATTTTTATGCGTCTTAGAAACTGTCCATTCTAATTTACGATTGCCCTGTATCTCTTATGTTTCTATGCATACAGAATAATAATGAAGCATAACTATTTTATTTGTGCTGCATTAAATATTTACTGCAGAGTTCCTAATACTTTGTCTAGAAAGTATCTTAAATTTATTAAGTAAAAAATAAAAATACTACATTTTGAAGACCTCTCTCACGTTCTAAAATAAGAAATATTTAAATGAAATTTTTAAATTAATATTGCGAAAAAATTTCTAGTTATGATTAAAGCTTATATGAATTTTGCATAAACTAAAACAAACTTGACGCATTATCTTGTACTTGTTTATTTTATTGATGTTTATGCTGTAAAAGTATATTTAATATTCTTGAATATATCTGATAATATTAAGAACACACACATCATAAACTTTGTTTCATAACTTCTTTTTTTACATTACATTATTATTTACTAAATTTTAATTTAAAACTACTTTTATATTTTTTTGGGTGTTACGATCACATTAGAGTATTTTTTATTTTAAGAGTTCCACAACAAACATATTTTTAATTAGAATTATTCGTGGTCTTTTTATGTAGGCGTACTACATAAGTTTATGAAAACATTTTATTTAATCTTATACATATATTCACAATAGTTATCTTGCTTTAAATAAATATAACTTGTGTAGAAGTTATATTATTTAAGTTAAATAAAAATATTACCGTTAAAATTATTTAACTGTAATATATTTCTTTTTTCAAAGGAGAATGATACAAAAAATTTAGCATTCAAATATTAAGAGAAACAAATATTAAATTGAAGATTTTAGTTTTCTTTTATCCCATAAAATTTTATTAAATTAAAAGCTATTAAGGCTTAACATTTAAGTAAAAATATTAAATTTGAATATCAAGTTTAAAATCAGTTAGTTTTTTTATGAAATTCTATAATAAACCTAACGTTTATTGAAGAAATTTATACAGTCTTTCTTTATTAAACGAAGCAATATCATTTACTACAATTTTCAATATATGTAATCATAATTACTGAAAACTCTCACATTAATATTTTGGAAAAAAACTTTTATTTTATCTGTATTCGAAACTTCTTTTATGATTTAAATTACTTACACAACTCTAATTTTCCATACACTGGTATTAAATTCATGGTTTAAAGTTGTCGTGAAACAGTCTCAAATCAAAAATTAAATATTGTATAGGTTTTTCTTAAAATTTAAAATGATTTGTAAAATTTATGTTAAAAATTCAGTTACATCACTATATTGACTTTCCTTGCAATTTTGGAAATATGCAGGTGCATTATTATTTATTATATTCCTAATACAAGAATCATGCTATATTGTAACTGTCTAAAAGAAATAAACATTTTAAAAAATGAAAAGTTATTTGCAACTTGCAAGATTTTTAAAAACTCTTAAATTAAAACAAGAATGATGTTTTTTGATAAACGCTTTCAAATATTTTTCAATTGTTCGTCATTTTTAAAATCGAAAGGACATAATTACATTCATATCTACATATCCACATTTTTATATTGCGGCTACTGTCTAACAAATTAATAATGTAAATAATAAAATACAATAAAAATGAATATTTAAGAATCTAATAAATTATCTACATCTTTGAGTGATTAAGTACTTTCTTGACACTATAATCGTATTACTGTGTGTTGATATGATAGAATTTCTTCACTGCCAAGCAATATTTCTTTAATTAAACATTATAATTTTCTTAGTATTCCAGCATATTTTTTTATCTGCAAGCACTTTTAACTTTAATTTCATAAAACTTATTAATTTAGAATTTGTACGATAACAATTCCGGAAGTTTTAACATTTAAAATCTGCTGAATCAGTTTTTATCTAGATATATATGTTTCGTTAATGAACAAAATGTGCATGATAATTTTATTATTTCAAATAATAAGTATAAAAATTTAAATTCATGTCTCAATGATTGTCATTCAGCTAATATCTAAACTAATTGACCTTGATTCGTATTTGTATTTTTAAGCATATGGGAAATATTTTTCCTAAAATTCTGATATTTTTGATTACTTTTTCCAGAAAAATTTCTGAAATTTTACTATCATCCAGTAATTACAGAATCTATACAACATATTATTCTTAATTGTATGCAGTATGAATAACGTAATGTTGTTAAATAAAAATATTTTTAATTAATAAATAATGAGCAATTTGTAACATAACGCGGCGTGGTTAACGTTATGATGTCAAGCTGCAACTTTGTACCATCAGCACATCGCTTTCAGGATATTTCATTGACACAAAATACCTGACAACACTTTTATTTGATAACATAGACGAACACAATTATTAATACAAACAAAAATTATGAACACATATATATATTTTCTAAGTTACATCAATCCTGGAGCGGGACTTTCACCACCCCTCCTCCTATCAATTCTCTGTTCCTTCTCTTCCCCCACGCTTGTTCTTGCGTCACTGACTGGCGCGCCCTCACACGCCGCCGCCAAGAGTAAAACTAGCTTCTCCAGAGGCTTGTTTTACTTAAACAGTCTTGACGTGGAATCATTGACTTGCAGGAACCCAGACAGAAACAAAAAATATATATAATTAGTTAATCACATACAAAAGCTGATATTAAGAAACAATCCACATGAGTTGATGTTTGCCAAAAGAAAAAGAAAAACTTACCAAATACCCCTAATTAGTGGGATCCAAAAAAAATGACAACACATCCAACTCACTGATCGTTTAAATACATACATTATACACTTTCAAATATATAAGAATAAAGATTGGAAAACACAACAAACATTAAACATTGAGAGATAACATACAAAAACAATTCACTTATCTATTTCTAGCCTGGATAGAGCATCTGCCACAAGATTGAAAATACCAGGTTGATGAATTATTTTATAGTTCCATCTTTGCAATGCTAATGCCCACCTTGTCAATTTGGGACTCTTAGGAATGGTTTCAATTAAAAATTTTAAAGGATTGTGGTCGGTGATAATCTCGACCACTGTGCCATGTAGCCATTTATCAAACTTTTTAAGACCAAACAAAACTGCATATGCTTCTTTTTCTATTGTCGACCAATTTTTCTGCGTATTATTAAATTTTTGACTAACAAAGGCTATGGGTTTATAATTATCTTTAACATCCCTTTGCGTGAGACAACAACCTATTGCATAGTTAGATGCATCCGAATGTATCTGAAAAAGTTTGCTGCAGTCGGGAGTCGACAATGCCGTGACCTCACAAAGCAAATTTTTTAAGCGCATAAATGATTCTTCTTCTCTTTCCCCCCAATTAACATCATTTGATTTTTTACCTTTAGTTAACTCCGTTAAAGGCGATGCTAATTCTGCGAAATTTGGAATGTAACTTCGATAAAAACCCATTAAACCTAACACTGATTTAACTTCCTTTTTGGTGGTTGGTCGTTTTAATTTCTTGATAGCTAAAATTTTATCATTATCAGGCGCGTGTGTACCGCTTCCTATTTTATGACCTAAAAATTTTATTTCTTTAGCTGCAAAGGTACATTTTTCAAGTTTGACAGAAAATTTATAATTTTCTAATTCCGTAAGGACATTTTTTAAATGTGTTAAATGTTCATCCCAAGTTTTCGAATAAACGACTATATCATCAATATATGCTTGAGCATAGGAAGAGTGATTCCTCAACACCTGGTTCAGAACCTTCTGGAACGTACCAGATGTGCCAGATAACCCAAAAGGCATAACTTTCCACTGGTATACTCCATCATGAGTGGAAAAAGCAGTCAGCTCTTTACAATTTCCATTCATTTTTATTTGATAATACTCTTTTTGTAAATCTAGACATGTTAAATATTGAGCCATACCCGCAGTAAATATCATTTCCTGCATATCTTTCATAGGGAAATTCGGAACCTTTGTCACTGCATTTAGAGCTCTATAGTCCACACACATTCTGATTGATGCATCTTTCTTCGCTACACATACAATTGGATAAGTTATTTCAGCTTCAGATGGCTCGATCAAGTTCGAATCAAGAAGTTCTTGTACTTGTCTGCTTACCTCTGCTCGATATGACATCGGAACACTGTAAGAATGTGGTTTGTGTCGGGTGGCATTGGATAAAAGTTCTATCCTATGTTCACCAAAATTCACTGGTTGCAAGGGTCTTGTAAACAGTTTCTTGTGATTTCTAAGAAGCTTTATCAATTGAATTTGTTGATTATCTGTCAAATAAGACATCTCCAAGTCATATAATTTTTCATGGAATAACCTTTCGGTATGACTAGTTGGCATGGTTTGAACATCCCCAAACTCTTCTTCTCCCTCGAAGATAACATTGACGGTGTTTGATTCAGCGATGAATTCTCTAATCTTGTTTTGATGCACGTGTTTAAAACTATTATCCGGCATCTTAACAAGAAATGAATGTTCGTTTTTCTTTTTCACAATAGTCCCTGGACCTTGCCATCGAGCTAACAACTTATTTTTAGAGTTTGGAAGAAGGACAATAACTTTGTCACCTGGTTTAAATGTCTTTGAACTAGATCTCAAGTTGTAATAATGCGCCATCTTATCTTGTTCAATTTGAGAGGTTATTTTGGCTCTCAAAGCAGCATCTTCCAATTTCCTTTTGAGGTTTTCCATATATACTGAAATCGGAGTTGTGTCATGTTGAAGACCTTCTAGCTCTCCAGTCCATGTATTCTTTAGAATTGAAAGTGGACCTTCAGGTTTGCGTCCATACAGCAACTGGAATGGGGCAACTCCCGTGGTATTGTTTGGCACTTCTCGGTAAGCCCAAAGAATGAACGGAATTTTGGTACGCCATGTTCGAGGTTCATCGAGAATGACATGATGCAGCATTCGTTTTAAAGTTTGGTTAAAACGCTCCACTAGTCCATTGGATTGAGGATACAAGAGTGTAGAAAATCTCGGACTTGATCCCATTCTCTTTTCAAACTCTTTAGTCAGCTCAGAGTTGAAATTAGTCCCATTGTCTGATGCAATGATATTAGGCACTCCAGTTCTCATGAATATTGACAACAGAGCTTCACATGTTGCTTTGGCTGTAAGACTTGTTAATGGAACAGCTTCAGCCCACCTTGTGTGCTGATCCACCAGACACAGCACATATTTACGACCTTTTGAGCTAGGCGGCTCAATTGGTCCTATCATATCAACGTTTACCACTTGAAATGGCAATTCCGGTCTCGCTACAGGTGTTATGGGAGCTCGATCTTTAACTTTAATTTTCCTTGTTAATTGGCAGTCTTTGCAAGCTTCACAAAAGTTCTTTACGTCTTTTGAAAGACCAATCCAATGAAAAGAATATCTTATTCTCATAGCAGTCTTCTTTGCTCCCATGTGACCACCAAATACAGAGCAATGAGCCAGTTTTAAAACTTCTTTTCTTCGGCATTTTGGTAAAACTAATTGGTTTGTTGTTTCCCCCAGAATTTTTTCTTTATGGAACAAAAATTTGTCTTTTAAATAAAATCCTCCTTTTTCTTCTTTTGCATTTTTCCTAGCTTCCTCTAGATCTTTACAAGTTTCTTGTTCTTGGAGAAATTCTTCAGTTTTCGTACGTTTCACCGAAGTTTTTTCCGCTTCTGCAACACAAGCTTCGTTCGTTGTAAATTCATCAGTAAGGATATCTTCCTTTTCTTGCTTTTTATGTATATCAAGAAATTCTTCACATTCAACCTTGGTATTGTCTATTACGGATATTTTCGATTCAGAAACAATAGTTCCCATTAGCGCATTTTTTATTTCTGGCGGCAAGAGAACGTCTTCTACGAGAGAAGGAGCAACTGCACAGAGGACATCTTGGTGCACGACGTCACCCGTACCTCCCATATATAAACTCATTGGTATGTTTACCAAAGGGCATTTCTCTGCAGGTCCGAAAATTCCTTTAATATAAATTGATGGCTTGTTCTCTAGAGGGAAATCTTCTACCATATTACTTCTAACCACCGTGATTTCAGTTCCTGAATCTACTAGAGCGGTTGCTCGTTTTCCATTAACATTTATCTGGATTCTTTCTAAATTACACAAATTTTCACCAATAATGTTTCGCTTGTGAGACATAACTTTGGCCACTACAGCCGTTTTAGATTGCTTAGTTTCCTCCTTTTCTTCACAAATTTCCACTGCAGCTCTATTTACGTTGAACCTCTTCTTTACATCTTGTTCAGTTTTGTTTTTTGACAGTTTTGGGCAAAACTTCTTCACATGTCCGTCCATACCACAAAAATAGCACACATACTTAGGACGAGTTTTAGAAATCTCTTGTTGGGAATTAAAATTCAAATGTTTGTTTTCGGTACGAGGCGTTCCATGATTATCATACCTTCTGCTATCCCGTTGTAATGGATATTTGTTATAAGTTTGAGTCGGAACTTTAGGCAGTGCACCTGTTTGCTTCTTAAACGACTTGCGTACACTTAAAACAGCCAAAAGTGATGGTTTGACTATCTTTCCCCATTCATCGACGAAATGGTCTCTCATTTCAATAGGAACTCTTTTCTTAACTTGGTCGGTGATTATGAGGTTTTTAAGTCCTTCAAAATTAGTTATTTCAAGCCCGTCGATCCAACCCTGGAAATAGTTTGTCACTTCGTAGACAAAATCTCGCCATGCCTTATCGGGATTTCGTTGGTGCTGAACGAATTTTTGCCTAAATCCTTCTGCATTCATTTGGAATTTCTTTAATAACACCTCTTTCACGTATTCATAGTTACCAAATTCTTCTTCTGGAATTCTGGCAATCAATTCCACAATGTCTGACGGCATAAGAGGTAACAGATATGAAACCATATCATTTTCTTCGATTTTTATCCTTTTCACCTGTCTTTCAAACAATGAAAGATATAACAGAATATTGCATTCTTTTGCATCGAAACGAGGCATCGACTTGGTAAGTTCCATCTGTATATTATTTGGAACTAACCTTTCTGTTTTCGGCACATTTAGACCTGCTTCTATTCGTAATTTCTCCAGTTCAAATTCCATTTGCTGCTTTTTCGTTTCATTTTCCAATCGTAACTTCTCCGCTTCTACTTCTCTTTCTTTCCTAACCAATTCATTTGCTTCTAACTCTTTTCTGGTATTGATGATTGTTTCTAACAACGTTTTAGTAAATTCTTCATCATATGAAGCACTTCCAGTAATGAGCTCTCGAATTTTCACTATCGTGACATCAGGTTCCAACGCGATACCTAATTCTGAAGCCAAAACTAAAAGATCGGACTTTTTGCCTTTCGCGAAGTAAGTCATATTTAACGCTAAATATTTTAACACGCCTGAATGAATTTACTAAATTAAAATTTCAAAAATAACTAATTCCAGAAAAGTTTTGTTTTTATTTCAACCAAAATCAGATTTTCGAACTGAAAATCATAAACTGAATTACTGCGGAAATGACTTATTAAAATGATAAAATAAGCATACAGCAAATTAAACCCAATTATTTTCAAATTTAAAAATACACCAAAACATAGCTTTGAAATGATAATTATAAGCAAAGACTTTCGATTCAAATTTATATCAATATATTCATTTATAATAACATTTCAATTGTAATATAGATAGTGATCAATTTAATTCCTAATGAGAACACACAATTAGCATTAATTTATGCACAGTTCTTTCTATTATTATAATATACACATTCACATTAAAAAGGATTTGCAACAATGTATTCAAAATTCAAACGTTAATTTCTTCTCAAATCTTTAATCACAACAATAAATACAATCAAATCTTTAATCACAACTTAAAAAATACGTAAATCTATTAGACTGTAATAATTATTGACATAAGCAAAACTTTTAAAATATGTTCAATAAATATTTTTTTATTCAAATCAAACTTTAAGATAATAATAAAAAAATATTTATAACAGTGCATAAAAAAATTTAAAACATCAAATAATATTATTATTTTTCTATCTTATTTTCAGAAATCAAAAAGCAACAACAAAAAAATATGAGTAACGATTTCGTTATCCGTGTGGTTCTTTTTTTTTTTTTTTCCTCCACACCCGCAGACTTTTCGACTCCAAATGAGAATCGAAATCAAAACAAATTTATATTACGTATCATACAATTAGCTATTACTCTACTTCAAATAAATCACTTTTTTTAATGAGAGAACAAGAACACATGAATTCATACAGTTTCTAGAGAAATGTTTTACCCATGTAAATGAACACAATAATAACACACATTAAAATAATCAAAATACACAATGATCAATACAATAAAATTTATTTCACTGACGTAAAAACAATTTTAAAAAGCAATACACTTTAAAATACAATATAACCATTCATCAACTTTGAATTTCAGTTTAATGCTGCTGACGCAGAAATTTATTTATTTTTACTGGCGTAAAAATGTATTTTCGTTTACTGATGTAAATAATTTTATACTTTATAATATTTATCACTGGCGTGATATACAACAATCATACTATTCATATATGTACTGCTGACGCAGAAATTTATTTTTTACTGGCGTAAAAATGTATTTTCGTTTGCTGATGCAAACAATGTTATACTTTATAATAATTATCACTGGCGTGATACAACACAATCATTTCAGTACTGCTGACGCAAACAGTTTTAGTGCGTATCACTGACGTGGTACACAAAACTCTCACTGTTCAAGAACAGAACCTTATTAAATTAATAATCGTACTTAAAACTTAAGCATACTTTTTTTAAATACTTATTATGAACTCTTAATAGAGGATCCCAGCTAATAAAAAATAAATATTTGGCAAACATCACTCACCCGCTTTGTAAGATGGACATCCCTCAAAAACATCGATGAAGTTTATCCTGTTTTACTCGTCCATTCCTATTTCCTTTTTGTGGCATGGCTCCGCTGCCACCATTGTACCATAACGCGGCGTGGTTAACGTTATGATGTCGAGCTGCAACTTCGAACCATCAGCACATCGCTTTCAGGATATTTCATTGACACAAAATACCTGACAACACTTTTATTTGATAACATAGACGAACACAATTATTAATACAAACAAAAATTATGAACACATATACATATTTTTTCTAAGTTACATCAATCCTGGAGCGGGACTTTCGCCACCCCTCCTCCTATCAATTCTCTGTTCCTTCTCCTCACCCACGCTTGTATTTGCGTCACTGACTGGCGCGCCCTCACACAATTATTAATTCTGTTTAAAATGTAAAATAATGTGTACATTTTTATTTTTCAGAAGGGGATAAAAATTTGAGTATTAGTCTTTTGTGATAATTATTGGTGTCTTTTTCCCAGGTTCAAGCACAATACTTCCTTCGTAAGCCGCCTATCCACCATTCGTAGGCACAAGTCAACTTCTCATGGCCCGCAGCAAGGTAGAGGACGTTTCGATTCTACTGCTTCTACGGATTTCATGTCCACATCTAAAACGCCATCTGGTGGATCGACTGCAAACTACGCAGATGATGGAACAGGAAAAGATGTTTCGGACACATCGAAAAGGAACTCCGATGGTAGAACTTTCTAAAAAGCAACTTTTATGAATTTTTTTCTTCATTTTTGCTCGTGATTAGAATATTTGTGTATTTAAATGTATTTTATTAGTGTCATTTTGATAGTCGCATATTTATGTGCAATGCCATGCAGTATTTTTTTATTGTATATTGTCAGCTTGTCAAAGAATTTTCTGACAGACAATTATTAAGTGTGCACATTTTATTTCAGATACTGAAATAATTCAAACATAAAATTTGATAAATATTTTTTCGAAATTATCGTATTTTTGAAAATATTTACAAATATTCAATACAACTTAACATGTAAAAGTTATTGATATCTAATGAATTTTTAATAATATATAGAACAGGTAAAATAGATTTCTGCATTTAAAAATGTGAAAAATTTTTAACTTTAACAATGTAATTTAAGTCTAAAGAAGAAGAATACATGAGAATTTTAAATTCTATATTATAAGTTAAACTGTTCAAATTAAAACTAACATAAAAATTATAACTGTTAAATTAAAGAGACAATAATATATTTTTCCTACCCAAAAGCAAAATTTTCTGTAATGTTAATAATTTTCTAAATGTATAAAAAATTTAAAACTGTGAATAATTATTTTTAACTACTTTGGTGCACTCATTCATTACGTTTTAAGATTATACTATTCTAATATATTAAATTAGAGTTCATTTTATTTTAATTTATGATTTACTAGCATGTAATATAAAATGCAGGAACGCAGAATTAATAAGTTTAAAAAATGTTGAGAAGTGTGTAAATAAGGCAATTATTCATAAGGAACTTTGAGCACAACGGTCGCATTTTATGTATTTTATTCTGATGAAATATTATTAATTTTATATCTGCAATTATTTTCAAATTACAACACAAGATTTACAGAATATTTAATAAATGTCACAATTATCTTAAAGTATGTTGCTTCGTGGAATTTATTTGAAAGCTGATTAATATTAAAATTGCTTAATTGCATTCACTGATCTCATTACTATCTTAATTCACAGTAAAGGAAATGCAACGCTATCTTTGTGAGTCTGTTAATTTAATAATTAAAACACTACTCATTTCGAAATCTAATCAGAAAATAATTAATCAAATAGGATGAGTAAAAGTTTACCATTCATTTTCATATGACACTGCATCACCAGTAAATCAATATTAGTTTCTTAATTAAATTCAACTCTTTGTGAACTATAGTGAATATTTAATGCTTGTTATATTATCAATTAAAATATTTTTAAATAATAATCATTGTGAGTTCATCCTGTACATAAGCTTTCAATGGAAAACAAGCACAATCAATAAATCATATACCGGGTGATCCAAAATTCTGGATGAAATTTAAAAGTGAATAATTCGAAAACGAATTGAGTTACAAAGATACGGTTTGCACCAAATGGATAGAAAAAACCAGGATGGCAACGAATGAAAAAATAGTTTTGTTTTCGATTAACAGATGACACTTTCGGATTTCTATGTATAGTAATGCAAATCAGCAAACGATGTAAAAAAAGGAACATCTGCAAAACGGGATGGTAGTTGAAGCTTACATGCATGGAAATGCTATCCATAGTTGAGAAAGCCCTCTTAGTTAAACTGTATCATAAAAATTTAGAAAGTGCCATTGCGGCATTGCAAGCATATCACTACATGAAGGTTATGTGAGATAGCAAAAGACCAACAATGACTTCTAATTTGAACAAAATGATGAAGAAATTTCAAAATGCAGGTTCTTTGGCGTCACATCCAAGAAGTGGATGTCCCTCAACAGTCGCTATTGTTGCCACGACAGTGGAGCAGATGGTGCAATCTATGTCGACGGGTTCAGCACATAAGAAGTGCAGTGCTCGAGATGTTTCCAGACAGACAAGAGTGTCGTACGGAAGTGTAAAAGAATAAATGGTATCCCTATAAATTGCCACATAACCAAGAACTGAAACCTAATGACCGCGAATCTCACCAAGATTTTGAAATTTCATAACTGATCCATTATTTTTCAAAGAAGTCCCACGTACGAGTTTCAAAACACTATCATTGGTCAGTGATATGCAACACTGTTAAAGTTACCTGTTTGTTAAATAGTATTATAAGAATTCAGAAAGTGTCATTGCGGCATTGCAAGCATATTGCTACATTATTCCTGAAATGCAAGCACGACAGGTACTTTATACAGTGACCTTCATGCAAGATGGAGCACCAACTCGTATAGCTCTGAATATGCTACGCTCAAATGTTGATTTGGAGAGGATTACATTATCAGATACAACTTTAATCACGAATAGCCTCCAAAATCTCCCGATCTGACACCCTGTAATTTTTAACTGGTAGGATTATTGAAGTCAAAAGTATGCAGCGATTACTAGCAGCACTGATAGATGTCATCCGCCAAATTGTGCTTGCCATAACACAAGAAATGCTTCGAAATGCTGTAAACGGGATGATGACTCGTCAATCTGCTGTACTTTTGAATGATGACTGAACATTTACACTTTTACAGCTCACTGAACATTTACTGTAGTACTAATTAACTGTAATTAAGCTGCCTTGTAAGTAGTCAACATTTCTTCATTTGTAAATCATCTTTTGGTGAAGTAAAACCCTATAGCGCCATCTGTTAACAGCGAACAAAATATTTTTTTAATTCGTTGCCATACATAACCTGTTTTTTTTTTTCATTCCGTATGGTGCAAACCATATCTTTGTAACTTAATTCGTTTTTGAATTTTTCGCCTCCAAAGTTTGCTCTGACTTTCGGATCATCGGGTATAAAGAGGATAAATTTTTGATGATATCTCACATATTTGTCACATTGTCTTTTGCTACTGAATATTTATTTTGTCTTAAGACTTTCTGCTATTGAATTAACAAAAATTATGTCGCTTTCTTGAAATAATTGCTATAAAATTATCGAAAAACTTTTGAGTTAATTTCTACAACATACTTCCAGATTCTTAAATCAAACAACAATCATGCGTAGAGGTATTTAATTGAAAAAGAGATCCACAGAATTTTCCCGTTGTGTATCAAGTTTAAACCATAAAATGATTTGATATCACTGATTTGACCACGTAAATTTTTATTGGTTTGATTAATTATTGATGATTTGACTACATAAATTTGTACAATGAGAAATATAGGATTTATATTTTATACGTGATGGAAAATAATCTCATATTTTCTATAAGTTAACTAAATATGTTAATGAAAAGTTACCTGCATCGTAAGAATGGAGCTAAATAGAATTAATTACGTAAGGATAGAGAGAAATCTCAGAATTTTACTGTTGACATCTTGAAATATAAACGTATAGACGGTATAATATATTGAGAGAAAGATAAAATGTCATATGTTCCAAATTATATGTATATATATATATCTATAAATCTTCCAATGTTCCTATTACATCGTAAATATCATTATTTTTTTAATTATGATACATTTTAATAACATTTGATAGCATCGAAACAATTCTTAAATCCTTTTATATAAAATCTTTAAAGCTTATCGTTCATTAAATGTATTAATCTAAGAGATCATACTGATGCCAACAATATGAATATTTTATCTATAGAAAGAAGAAAAAAAAATGAATGATGACATTCAGTGAATTCGGAATTTGTGAAATCCAATTCGTATTACTTAGGTCAAATATTGATGTGAAAGTATTGTCTAGAAAGGTACAATCATGATGTAAATTCTTTGAATTGACTCAACACTGATGAAATAATATTACGAGTTTCTTTTCTTCAAAATTCCTTACCTTTTTTAACAAGAACCAAATTATATGAAACTTTTTTTTAAAATGTCAATAAATAGTAAATAATGATTATTCTATTTTGAACACCTAATTTGATGGATTTACCTCTGTTTAATAGTCAATGATTTCGCTTAAAATAGTTCATTTTGCAATCACTAGTTAGAAACTAGTTAGATATAATCTTTTAAAGAAGGTAAAAGACGCGCGCGTACTACCAGTCTAAACTAAATATTATGCAAATTTTAAATTAAATGTTGAGTTGTATGATAATTTTCTTATTGGCGTGGGTTTTTAAAAATTTTCAGGCCGCCGTTTCATGCCCTAAATTGCTTATCGCATTCAGTATTTAAAAATACTTTACTCCACATGACAACAACTAAACTGACAGCTAAGTTGTCAAGATTCAAAAGTTCTTTCGATTTCAACCTCGGGTATGGCCGATCTAACTGCTGAATAATTAATGGTCTGGTCTTGTGTTCAATAGTTCGTGCATTCAAACCTCGCTTCGCGGTTGAATGTTTATAATAGTTAAGAATTCGTCTTAAACTATAGCATTCACTCTAACTAGCCCTCGTCAGCAAAGAGTAACCAATGAGCGAAAAACACTTAACTAAACCACCTCAAGCTTTATGATTCGCTAATGAAGCTATAATGATTCGAAATCCAGTTTAGACTGTTTTGGTCCAATTATTCCTTGTGTGTGAAAAATTACAGTAGAGCTATAGGCAAACAAAATTATCTGCTTGACAACATTTTCCGTTCCTTTTTTTTTTAGCATAAAATTGCTTACTTGACAACATTTTGAATATGTATTCAGTAATTTTAAACTTTCGACCATTCTTTGTCAATATTTTTTCTATTCCCTTTAAAACACATTATGATGGGTGTTAAAAACATGATTGATTTTCTTTCAATGCTATATTATTTTTTCAATTTTTTTTTATCTTAGTGAAAAATAACCGCATAAATTAAAGCATTCTCACTTATTGATTTCCCCACTGCTACTACACCATTTGTAATTTCTCCTCGAAATCTATGTGTCAATAAAAACTAATTAATCTTACTTTCTTTCCGTCTTGTTTATTTTATTTATTAGTTATATAGTTATTTTTTTAAAAAAAATATTGAATTATGTTTACTTATTACTTAATATGAAATAAACTTACAAATTCTTAAATCGAATTTCCAAAAATGACAATTTCTATTTTTGGTGCCTCGATGTTTTATAACTAAAATTCTTTAATTCAGACTATAAAAGTTATAAATAAAGTTTTCATATTTTCTATTTTATGTTATAATTAAATATGCTCAAAGTTTCTTCTATGCCTACCTTTCAATCTTAACATAAACATATTTTTGGTAAAACATCACATTTTCTTTTTCTTATATAAGAAGCAGAAAAATAAAATGTGACAAAATTAAACTAGTTCATTGCTCATTCTCTAACTGCAACCCATTTTTTGCACACTTAAAATAATGATGTGTGTTATTTACGTTGCATGTTTATTGTAATATGTTGTATCTGTTTGCCTTTTATATAAGTTTCATGGCGTAGTGCTTTGTGAAAAGCGCATGCTAGATATTAACTGTAGTTATTCATAAGTCTGATTCGTATAACCCATTTCTATTGTTTTCTGTATGTATTTGTTTGTGAACCCTTCTCTCATTCCACATACTATATACTTACAACCCAGAATGCATTGCGGAGTGCGGTGACGTCACTACCACGCCCAAAGGCCTGTGCAACATGCTGCAGAAAGAATTCAGCTGTCCGCCGTATGTGGCGCTGTCGCCTGCGTTTCTCTCCTCTGAACAAACATCCCCAGGTTGGCGGTAAAACCAAACCTAACTCAGCACTACAATGAATAATCGCACATTTTTAAACTTTCTTAGAGTAATGATCTGCAGACACAGCTTATATCAATGTACAAAAGAAACAATGTTTTTTTTAAAAATAACCCTATTCAAGAATTAACAATAAAGATAAGGTAAAAGGTATGATAAAAAATTGTATCTCGCATAACCTACGGCTATCTCATGATTGAAAAGATTACATTTCTAAAATATATTTCAGTATCAATAAACTATCAATTGAAATTATCTAAATAAGAAGGAAATCCTGGAACACCTCTGCATACAGAATCCCATTGGTGACTTTTTACTTCGGTATTTCAGCCGTTTTATGTATTGTTCCTTTTTTTAAGAAATTCTTTCAGATTGAATTGATACTATATTTGTTGGATTGAATAATTATAAAAAAACAATTTCAAGGTTTGAATTAATTTATAAGAATTTGCATTTTGCCATTTGGCAAAATGCAAAGTCTTATAAATTCCTATTTAGGAATTTACTAACTATTTATATAACTATTTTCCTTTCCAAAAAGAAAATTCTCACCAATGGAGTCCTATACGCGATCTCAAATTTTATTTGAATGATAAAACCATTATTTGTAAAGGTAATTTACCATTTTTTAACTGTTGATCACACAAAATAACATTCTATAATTTCGTAAGGTTTATAAAAAATTTTTTAATTTTATTGCAAATAATTACTAATATAACATTAAAGATAAAGCTGAATATTTAAAATGTATTTGTGTACATTAAGCTTTCTAAAAGAAATAATAAAAGAAATAACACTTATTTTAAAAAAATATAGTATGTCTATTTTGATACAATCAAATGGTTCGAAAATCTTAAAATATATTAGCAAACACAAAAATTACAAAAAATAGCATATTTACGCTTATTATCATATTTTGTTTCGAAATTTTTATTAAATATTCCTCAAACGTGTATTCGATGAAATCAATTGCATTGATAATGTTATCAAACTCTAATTTTCATATTTTAAAACTATTAAAGAAATGTTATCAGCTAAATAAATTTGGCAAACAGTAAATATTGAAAATATTTTTGAAGAGTACAACACAAATATGTTTAAATTAGTAATATTAATTTCTTTTTTATGCAGATCATAATTTTACGCATTATGAGAATTGAGATAAAGATGAAGTTATAAATCTTCATATGCAATATCTTCAAAACAAAATTTAATATTAAATATTTTCTTAGATATTACAAAAATTTCCTTTAACTTTTATGTATTCAAATTTTAAAGTAATTATAAATCATCTCATTAATGAGAATATAGGAAGATATAGGGTCTTTTTTAATAATAAATAACTATATATATCATCTATCTATGTATATAATGAAAACACCCTTTTAGTTTTGGTAAAAATGTCCAAGTTTATGCAAAATTAAGGAAACAATTAACTTTAATTTTTCTTTTCATCAAACTTATGTCAATTATTGTAACTTTCCTATTAAAAATCACATGTTATTTAAATAATTTTAATTTTTAATTAATAACAAAAGAAAAATGTTTTCAAATACGCTTCTTATAATACAATCGAAAAAAAACATTTCCACAATGAATGAAAGTATTTTTTATTGCATAATGATCGGTCAAATAGATTCTGTCTAGTAACATATGCAATAGTTATGTTCAATAATTACGTTTTACATGCATATTTATTAATTTTTATTTCCTTTTTTAAACATGTTTGTAAAATATTATTAATCAAATAAGTGGTATAATTACTGTAAAACAATAAATAAATATCGAACTCTAATGTTCACAAAAATAAACAAAAGAAATTGTCAAAAAATAATTTTCCTCAAATATTTAAAAAATTCTCATCATTAAAAAATTGAAAGAATACTCAAAATCCCACAAAAATAATGAAAATCCAATTGAGATCTTATGTAAATTACGAGTCAAATAATTAATAAAAATTTTAATTTAATTTGAAAAAATATTCAGTTTATTGTCTGCTATCTAAATACATTGACAACAGAAAGGCAAAATGCAGTTTATTTCAAAATTTAAGAAATGTAAAAAACTGTAACGCGTAGTCACTATTGGTGAAGTATGTGCATATTTTATAGATTATATTAAAAAAAAAGATTAATTTATTATTATAAAAACCAAAGAAATATAAGATATTTGCTCTTGAGATGACATTTTGAATTAAGGAAAAATAAATGTTGGAAATATTTTCTTTAAAAGAAAAGCAAAAAAAAATCAATTCTATTTACTATCAAAATATTATATAAACTGAACTTTAAATTAAAGTATTTTTAATACTAAAATAAAGAGCTTTACCCACAAATTCGTATCCTTTACTCGTATTCCTAATTAGACGTTAAAAGTAGCAGTGAGAGAATATTGTGTCTTTAAATTATAAGAATAACAAAATTTGGGTTATAAAGTAAATTTCAAAGGATCAAACCTGGAATTGCTTAGACAGTGAAATCTTGAATTATAAAAAAATTCAAAAAGAGTCAATTAATTGGAATATAGATTGTTAGATGATAGTTCGTTTATAATCACCTGAATAAACTGATCAGAACAAATTAGAACACATAATATTTGGAATTTTATATTATATTTAAATCCGTACTAACGCTTATATAAGAACCCACCATATTCTCTATTACAATACTATCAGGGAAAATCAATTTCCATTTTTCATATTGTATATAAATTACTTTACTTGTTTAAAACCAAAGATCTATATTAAAAATGTCTAAAATGGGATTTTTTTGAGACTTCTAAAATATAAATACTAGAATTTCATTACTATTTCATATTAGGATTGTTTCTCTTTGGATTATGTAACAATACTTAGCATTAAGGAATTTTCTGCAAATTTTGTGATTTAAATTTGACTTTGTAATTGCGAAATCTTACTTACCTGAAAATCTAATTTCAGATATAAAAATCACTCAAATTTTAATTTTCAGTGATGATAACAAATTTATTTTACGAACTTTTCTATTAAAATCATTCAATAAAATCTAATGTCAATCTGTCAAAAAATTTGTTTTTAAAAATGTACTATCAAAAATAATTAATTGATTTTAGATTATAGATAATTAAAATGTATGTTAATAAATAGTAAATATAAGATTCCTTAATATTAAAAAATATTTAAAAGAAAAAGTTTAATTGTGAAATCTTAAATTTGGTATATTGTAAATTCTAAGAATCGTGTCAAGGAGATGCATATTTCATAAATTCTATTTAATAATTATAATAATATTTTAATAAAAGTTTTTAATGATAAATTTATTTCATTTAATCAATCGATAATGCTTCATTTTTATATTTAATATAGCACAGTACTAACGGAAAATGAGTTTTCAATTTATATATACAAATACAGTGCCATCAGAAAATATTATTTACGAATGTTACCAATTTTATAACTGCCATTAAACATTGACTGCATAAATCAAATAAGCAACGTTTACAAATATGACCTATCTTCGATCATTAGAAAAGCTTATGTTGCTATGGAAACCTTCATCAGATGGCTCGCACCATCATCTCAAAATTATGTTTCGAAAAGTAAGGCATCTGTGAATAAATATCGCGAGAGATGTTCCGTATGATTTATCACTAAAATAAGGTTTTTTTTTTAACTCTATCGTATGAGTGTGTGTCATACAGTTAGCATGGTATTAAAGAAACTTTAACATTCCAACTGAGTTCAATCCCAATAAAACTATTTTAGAAAAAATTTTCATAAAATGTTTATATTTAGGGAAACATTAAAGATACATAAAAAATTTTAAAATAATTTCATTTGGATTTAAATAATTTGCTTTATTTATATTATTGAAGTTAAATGATATCATGTTTGACAGATATAAAATAGCAAGAATTAATTTTAAATTAGCATTTTTGGGACTTCATGACTCAATAAATATTATTTTTTTAAAAAAAATTCTAATGAATAACGTTACACTTTTTCATTTAGTTTCTGAGTATGTAACATAGATCTGGCTAAAAATTAAAAACGCTAAACTTAAAAATTTTTGCTGTAAATAAAAATAAATTAAACTATATCTGAGCAATATTTTTACGCAGAAAACATTAAGTAAATAGTTCATTTATTGCAATTTTAAACTACTTTTTATTAATTAAATTTATTAAATGGAATTTAAACTTTTAAAATTTATTTAACAGAGCTATCTTTTTTAAGAATTCAATGTTTAATTTCTTTATGAATATAAAAGAAATTAAAATCAAAAATACTCTTATATTACTACTCAGTTTTTTTCCCTTTTCCATTCTTTTGCTAAAATCCTCTTAAGCTTAAAAGATTATTGATATACAATAAAAATAAATTTGAAACAAGCCATATTTCATGTGACCAAAAATGAAAATGCTCGAATACTTCTGTTATGATCAAAATATACCACTGTCAGATTTCTTACAAAGATTATGAGAAACTTTAAACTATGGTCAAAAGCAGTTGCATCTGGTAAGAGTAATTAAAAGTTTATATTGAAAAATACTATCATTAAAGGAAAAATCTCTATGTACTTCATTTTTAAATTTTTCTAAGAAATTTGTCTGTGATAATAATTAAATTGAGATTCGATTAACTAAGGTAATTTTTTGTTTTACAATTATGTTAAAAACAAGGTAAAAATATCCAAATATGTTTGAAGAAGATTAAAATTTTTCAAACTTGCTGTTATTAAAACAGTTTCACATGAAAAAATGAAACTTCAGCATTTATACTTTATTCGGACAAAATTTTAAAATTTATATAAAATTCAGAATTTAACTGGTGTTTTAACAATTTCATATGAGCATGTAAAAATCACTGTTTATGATTGGCATAATAAGTAAAATGTAATTAGTTGCTATAAGAACTAAAGGTTACTAATGAGTAACTAAAGGTTGTTTATTAAATGGTATAGCCACTTTGGTTACAGTACTTAGAAGAAGGAAGAAACTTTTTTGATTGTTGAACTCTTAAAAATTGAGTATGAAAGATGTTTGACTGTTGATTTACTTCTCAATTCCCCTATTTAGATCCCTTCACTTTTCTCATAATCCCCAAAACATTAGAAATAGAATGCATACAGCTGCAAGAAAAATGTGCGTTTGTGAATAGTCAGACGTTGTTTATGATTCACTGAACCAGCATTGAGTTGGAAAAGGATGTGTTAAGTATTTTTTTAGGTTTATCATTTTTCTTATTTAGTGAAAATACATTGTGCTGCTCAGGTAACTTTGCCAATAATTTTTTCAAGTTTTCGGAAAACTTATGGGTTGTTTTTATACATTATTTGATGATAAAGAATTCGAAGAAATGATATTTATCAATTGTTTTAAAATGAAAGTGGTTGTTTTGATTAATAAGGAAAATATAAATGTGAGTATTTTTGAATCTGTTTGCTAGCAGATGTTTGTAGAAAAATCAAATCTTAAAATAAAAGTTAAATATCAGATTCAATCTTGTTTTATCCTGAAGATTATTCCGTTTTTAAAGAAAATTCAAATTTGAAGCGGAAAATTCGCAAGCAACCATGCTAACAAATAGGCCTGCAGAAAGCAGAAACGCAATAAATATCATCCATTATTCAATTAAAGTTGGGATTGAACACGAGACAGAGATTTCAACACTTTAGAGGGCAGATGATTAATTCGAACAATATTTTTAGCTATTTTATTATCAAACACATAAAACTCATAATTTACAGAATCTCAGATAATTGTATGTTCTGTAGAATTTCTTAGCGCAACATGTTCCACATTGAAAATTTTTCTGTCATATCTGCTTTGTTAATTTTGTGCAGTCAATTCTAGCGTTGCATAATTCTCTATCCTTTGTGTCTAGTAAGGAATTTCTTTTTGTGCTATTTTGTAAATCATTTTGTGTAGTCTAGTGTGTTCAATTCTTTTAAATGTTGTATAATAACTTTGTGTGTGTGTGTGTGTGTGTGTGTGTGTGTGTGTGTGTGTGTGTGTGTGTGTGTGTGTGTGTGTGTGTGTGTGTGTGTGTGTGTGTGTGTGTGTGTGTGTGTGTGTGTGTGTGTGTGTGTGTGTGTGTGTGTGTGTGTGTGTGTGTGTGTGTGTGTGTGTGTGTGTGTGTGTGTGTGTGTGTGTGAATAATCCCTTTTCATGCTTTGATTTTATATTTGAAATTTATATATTAATTGTACCTATATTACGAAACTAAATTTGAATTTTTCTAGTAAATTTCTTCTTTGGGTTTATATCTTAATTGGTATAATGGATTAATATTTTGCTTTTGATATAATTTATAGCCCAAATTTCCATCACTTAATTTAAATGCTCTCAAAAATTACTGGATGGTTTTCGTGAAATCTCTTATGCAAAAAAAATTATTTATATTTTTATTCATAAAACAAGCGACAAAATTAAAGGGTTTTTTTTGAAAAAATAAAATATAGTTTATTAATCCTGCCAGTTTAATGATATAGATTTTGATGTAAATATAAATAACTTCAACGCATTCCTTTTAATATAAGTTATAAATTTAAAAAAATTCCTCAATTTTAAAAAATTAACTAATTTTTTATCTTAAAGTATGCCTAAACTCGATACAATTTACTTATTTTTGCTGCACGTAGGAATTGTTTCTGAAACACTTTTTTACTTGCAAAAGTTTTGAAAAAATCTTAATAAATCAGCAAAGCAATATAAGTACACAAGAACTAGATTGTTTTTTAGAAAATTTTTCAATCAAAACTCTCAAAATAACTATTTATATTAACTTATAAAGAAAAAACGCTTAGACGTAAAATAGAATTAGATGCTTAGTAAATTTTAAAACTAAAACAAAAAATGGTAAATTTTAATTTTAATTAAAATTTTAAGTTCAAAAATGTAACATTTATAAAAAATGTTAAATCTTCTAAAACTTCTGTTTCTTATTTTAAAAATAAATTTGCAGTGGAACAAAAGTTAAAATTAATAAAAATAAAATAAGAAATGACGCATTTATGTACTTAAAAATTTTCATTATCTTATTTAGTCTTATAGCAAATGTGTTTTTTCTTTACAAAACAAAATGAAAAAATTAAAAACATTTCTAAAGCATTTAACTGTAGATTTTTAGATATTTTTCCAAATCAAATTTACTTTAGTGCATTATCTCTAATTTACTCTGAGAGTCCATTCAGTAAATAGATATATGATATGGTATACGTACAAATAGAATAAGCTTATAGTTTCTTCCGAACATTTACAAAAATAAGGCAAATTATTATACTTGACTTAAAAAGAAATAATTTTGAACGATGCAAAAATTGTATTCTTTTCAAAAATCTTATTATTTCAAAATTATAATTAATTCTCTAAGGCTAAGAATTCGTAAACTATGTCCCTATTTTAAATGACGCTACCAATTTTCAAAAAAAAAAAAATCATTAATTCGTTTATTTGAAATTAAAACCAGATTGGTGCAAAATAATTGGAAGTACATATCCTATAAATTCTATACATCATTATTAAATCGATTGCGAGTACACTAAAGGATGAGAATCAATTTCGAAAGGTCGCATTCACTGTTCCAGCCACGTAGCTTTTATTAGCTTCTACTCAGTAATGGGACCGTAGCTGAAGAAAGAGTCAGGCAGAGGACTTCTATCTAGACTCAGAAGCTACGCCTTCCTGTATTGTTTAACTTTTCGAAATCAATAATTGCTTCTATCTTTTTCAAGTGACAAAACGAATAAGTGACTGTTTTCTGTCAATGTTTTTGATGGATGTCCACGGAAAGTCGAGAACTAAGCCGAAATCGAGGCTAAAAGCGTCATTAGATGGCAGCCGTAAAATTGACGGCCAAAAAAATAAATGTAGGAAAATTAAAAGTAGTAGATAAGTAAAAATAATTTGATACTCAAAATAGAAGGATTATTATAATAGCTGTGTTCACAAATAAGTAATGTAATCATACTGAAACTCAATTACTAACAAATTAAATAAATGTCAAAATGAGATATATAAAATGACAAAAGCAATTTTAAGTGTACTAATTTAACCTGGTAGTTCCTTATAACTTAAAAGAATTGTATTTCTGGAAAATATAAAACTATATAAAACTTATCAAGGTGTTATGTTTAGGATTCATTATTTACTGAAATTTTAATGACTTAGTACTTTAAATTCACAATTATTACACTCACAAAATATGTATTGCTTTCAAATTTATAAAATTTCAACTTAAGAATTGATATTGTCAGTATAATTTAATATTAATGTCTATAAATAGTAATAAGCTTTTGATAACAGAAAATTTTTTTATTTCCATTCCTTTTATTTTATAATTTTTTGAATTTCTTAAAAAAATTCTAAAAAAACTTTAATATCTCTTATTAATACATGAAAATAATAATATTTCTTATGGAAAATGTAATCTTTACAATTGTAATCTTTACATAATCGTGTAATAAGGCAATAAAAACATTTTGAACTTAATAAAATGTAAAAGGTACACTCATCTGACTTAAATAATAATATTAATAGTAATAATCTAAATTTCCAAAATATATTCTTAAAAATATCAAATTCTATTGATTAATATACAATGAACACAAGTAAAAAAAGAATCTTGCTGCTTTACTTCAGAAAATTTTAATTTTCGATAGTTTTATTTGATATAATTATATTTTTTCTTGAATCACACATTGCTTTAAAACCAAATTCTAAATATCAAATGAAAACAAAGTTTTGCACATCGTTTCTTCAGTTTTATACAATTGTGTTAAGGGATTTGAACTATTTAATATCTAAGAAACAATGTCCAATTTGTATCTGCTTATAGAATTTAAAAAATAATTTTAAAAACTAGATGGAATATTGCTTAAATAAATAGTTAACAAAAACAGAAATGATGTGGATATATCGTAGTATAAATAAAGAATTTAAATATTTTATAACGTCAGTTATTTCTATAAAACTTAAAGTGATATTGAACTTAAAAATTCTAAGGAATATTATTAACTTAATTATAATTAATTTCTAAATAGTTTAATCTTGTGCAACATATACAGTTTATTTCATACTTTAATCCTACATAATTTGCATTAGATTGTCATTTTCAGATAGAATGACTCATGTATAATGAAATTAACATTTATGAAATCAGCTTTATTTTCCTATAAGTGATTTATAAATATCTCTCTTCAAATATTATTCTAACAGCTAATACATATGATTCATCAGTTGTAATTCAAACTTAAAGTAGCTTAAACATGAAACTGTATATATTTATTCCCTTGATATATTAATACAATTCAATAAATTCCAAGATTATTAGAGATTTTTTAAAATTTAGGATATTTATTCTTAAATTGTTTGCAAATAAATAAACGCGTAATATCAAATTTATTTTTAAATATTCTAAAGAACCACATTTTAAGTAATCCCTCGAAAATTGTTTTCAAAAAATGAAATAAAGTAGTAATATAATACAAGCAAAATAATTTTAATACAAAAGGATTGATATGAGTTATTAAATTCTTTTATTTAGTTAAAAATCTTTTCATGTTTGTGAGTAGTTCGTCTTGTGGAACAAAGCTAGTTTATCTAAATATTTAAGTTGTCTTTTATTTTTTAAACGTCTTTATGCAGATATTATGTGCGTAAAAAAATATTGCTTAAAAATATTGCCTTTGAATTACGATTAGAGCATCAGTGCATAAAGGAATAAAAATGAGAGTTGAATAAATACTAAACAAAGATTTTACTAAAAATTAATTAAAGTCGATGAACTAAAATGCATGATTACGTTTTTAAATGGTGTTTATTTTTCCAAGCGTAGGGTCAAGACGTGGCAGTTTCTGTGTTAATCTCTTCAACAGGACACGTAAAGACAGTCCATCCTCTTGTGGTAAGCTCACATCCTAGGAAAATGGCGCCAGATAGCACCACTCTCTTTTCTGACTCTAGCACTTTTTCTTCTCAATTTCATATATGCAATGCGCCCGGCTATCCTCAGAAAGCTCTACACAATAAGTAGTTTATTATGTTACTGTTTAATAAGGTGTCATTGTGATAAGAATCAATCAAAATCAAAGCCTCCTTGGATTCTAATGTCAAATGTAGCGTCATTGGTGGCTCTCATAAATAGAAGTCCAATAAACTTTAATGGCAGCCTCAGATGTCATCGTGATCATCAACAGTCCTAAAAATGTATATTTCCTCTTCAAGTTACATAATAAGAATCCAATAGGAAATGTTGAAATCTTTAAAAACAATTTACACCTAACCATGTTGATAAACATTAGCAAACAAGGAAAGTTTGCATGATTACGTACGAAACTGCATTTGTATTGTGAAAATAATTAAATTGGTCTACTTACATTTAATAAGAACATATAAAAAAATATGTAGTATTCTTTAAATAAAAAAATATTTTCATCGCAAATATATGGCACAAAATTCACTGATTTTACCACAAATTAATAATAATTAACAAGGAAAAACGTATAATTTTTTGTCAAAGTCTAGTTAAAAAAAGTTTATCTTTAAGATTTTATTAATTATTTAAAGCAATAAAAATGTCAGTTTTGAAAGCATTTTGTGGTTGAAATAATTTAATATCATGTATTGTGGCTATGATTCTACTGAAGTATCACCTTGGTGATAGTGAAGAGCTTTCACATATAGAAACACTTAGAATTTGTTTGACTTTTTATGAGTTTTTATTCCCCTTATAGCATTTATAGTTCATTCACTTACAGCATGTTGCTTATAGTGTAGT
Organism: Latrodectus hesperus; assembly: GCA_037975125.1. Lineage (NCBI taxonomy): Eukaryota > Metazoa > Arthropoda > Arachnida > Araneae > Theridiidae > Latrodectus > Latrodectus hesperus. Next base: position 68,435,355 of record CM075857.1, on the reverse strand, counting down.
CGACGTAGGATATAGGTAAGATCTTTAAAGTGAACCGGTAAATTTTCTAATAACAAATCATCTGTATTTAAACTTTTAATTCTCTTGTTGTTTTACTTATGGATATATTTATAGCTTCAAGTAGCTTTAGCTGAAGCAAAGTATTATGAATCAATATGCATGGAGAATGTCTCTCTCGCTTTTAATTCTTTTCTATTACTATCTCTTTACGAAGCATGATATTCTTTTGCTTGCTTTACTGCTTATGAATTTCTTTTAAGCATTTATCTCCATGGTATTCATTTTTCTTATATTGTGAATGTGTAATATTTTAACATTAAAATCTTAGATACTTAATGAAGCTTGTATACGCAATTAACTGTACTTTAATTAAAAAAATCAAATGTTTAAAAATAGAAAAAATAAAAACAACTGAGGATGGCAGAAATATTGCAAGCATATATACTCTTCAAAAATAATATAAGGAAGTCCAACTCAAATCCCATAAGTATTTATGTGAATAGAAAAGGAATGTATTTAAAGCCTGTAGGTGATAAATACATTCCTATTATATTAAATCAAAATTTTCAATAAAATTATAGAACTAAAAGTAACATCACGAATATATTGAAATGGCTGCCCTTTTTTTAATAAAATTTTTTTCCAATGTGTAATACATTGATTGAAAAACAAAATGATCATTACCAAATTGTCTCAATCGCTGTAGTATGCTAATTTTCCTCAATCTCAGCATGTTGTAGAATTCAAATCTGCTAAGCTTTAACATATGCACTTGTGCCACTTTTTCTGAAAAATTCATAAGCACGATTCATTCTCACACAGTGCTGCTAATAAGCTGTTTTAACTTGAAGGTAATCATAATCTCTTTGGCATATAGAAAAAAGATTCACTCTTCTGTGTATGGTAAGATAAAGCTAGCAGTTATTGAATCAAATATTTTCTTGATACTTAAAAAAGTTAGGTTATAGAATCTTTTGTTGTAGAGAAAATAATCAAATGAAACATTTCTTCTATCATCTTTAAAAAAATATGTTAAGTGTCTTTTTTTTACTTAGTTACGGGGGAATTTTTTAAATAAATTTTCATCAAAACAAATTTAATGAAAATTCATTTTCTTTAAGTTTATTTTAATAAAAATCAAAATTTGTCTTTTGATGAAAATCACTAATCTTTTGAAATAATAAGCCAATTTTAAATAAAATGCAATAAATTGGAATAAAAGTTGTTTTGATTCTTTTATTATCATTATTGAACCAATTACCGATGCTGTGTCCTAGTATGGTATAAGTAGCTTATCCTATTCACTATTCCTTACCTGCAGAAACAATAATTATGATTTTCCATATCACATTGACTCATTCTAATTATATGTTTTCTTCAATATTTCTGTTTTCATTAGATTTTGTTGGACATTTTACTAATTTGATCAGATTACTGTGGTTTCAAAAGGAATTTTTATCCACACACATCCATCTCTCTCTCTCTCTCTCTCTCTCTCTATTAACATATTTTTTTAAAAATATATTCTTTCCTAATTTAAATTTAAGATTGCTAATATATATATATATATATATATATATATATATATATATATATATATATATATATATATATATATATATAATTTAATTTTAATAACAAATTTTTGTAACATTATAACTTATATGGATGTTGTGCTTTCAATATTCATTCGTTTAAACCAAAAAAATAATTTAAGTTATAAATAATATTAAAAAATACTGATTTTATCACCAACGAAAATTGTAATTAAAACAGTAGGTTTTAGTAAGAAATAACTGATAAGCATTTGATTAACTCATAATTTTTTTCTAGCTAAATACTTGAACACGAATTTCGAAATAGTGATCTTAATTTGTTTTTTCTGAATTCGAGACCATATTTTTATTCTTCGATGTCAGTGTATTACGTAAATAATTCTGTAATTTATAGATGGTGTGTTTATAAAAATCAAAATATTATTCTATGAGCTTTACCTAATTTTCTGAGCAATCTAATGACAATTATCAGCATTTCTTCATTTCTTTCATAATAACTAAAATATTAGCCACATTTCAACGCAATATTAATTTCTAGACGTCATTACATGTGAAAATCATTTTTCACCCATCTGTATTAATTATTCTGGTACTTTTACATAAAAAAAATTTAAGCTATTAAATTCAAATTCTTATCTTTAAACACACAATAATTTAAATATTATAATATTTTCATTTAATAAGTTTGTCAAACAATTTATATATAACGCGTTTTTTTACAAAATCTAGAGAATAAAATATATATAACCTAAGTTACTTAAATATTTGTATGCAACTTTTCAATTTATATTTTAAAGTAATGTTTATAATTAATTTAGATAAATATTGCTTAACGTACACAATGTAGAATTTTAAATAGATTTTAATGTATATTTACAGCACTATTTTAAATTTATTTAAAAAAAATTATATATATTAATGAAGTGCATTAATAGATTATTTTATGATTCGCAAATAATTTATTTTCTATGTTAATCATAATTTCACATCTCAGCCCTTTAACGGATGCATATTTTTATTTCTTATTCAATTTTATAAATAATGTATCTTTTTCTAGCTATGCAAGCTTCATTATGCATTTAGATTACAATAATAAAGTATTGTGATTATATTAAATATTATTTTATTTCAGATATAAAATCATATTCAAATTATATCGTGCATGTTATAAATTGCATTTAAACCCTAAAATGAGAAATATGTAGTTTAAGTAATTTAATGTCCTCCATAAATGTTCAGTTATGTTTATCAATATTAATTGCCCTCCATTAATAGCAATTCATCTTCAATAACGTCAAAAATAAATATATAAGCTAATTTCTACATTTATTAATTAATTTTTAAAACTAATTGGTAAATATCTATAAGCCATTACTTAATTTATTATTTTTTTCTGGTTTTACTATATTAGTTTTAAAAATAAAATATTCAAAAGTAATCTTAATTTACTTTTCAACTATAAATAGAAAACTAATTTCCTCAAAAGTAACTTTCATTTCAACTATTCATCAAGCTGCGTAAATTTTATTAATAGAGTTAATGGATTATCTATGTCGCTTATAAAATTTAAATTAATGCTTAAAATAAAGTTAATTATTTTATTTAACTTCATATTTTAAAAGATTTTGTAAGGAAACAGCTTATTTAACTAAGTATTAAACTAATATTTAGTAACTAAAAACAATTCGATTTTCATCATCAGTTAACCCCAAACTAAGTTTATAATTAACCCCTTTTAAGAGTGCATTCTCTTGTTTCTATTTAAACTTTCCCAGCACAAGTGCAATTTTTAAATTATGACATAGTTACCGTTGCAAATTGATGTATCTAAAAATGTATTGAATCATACGGATATTCTTAGTGCATGCTTTCATTCTTGTTTAAAAGCATGATGCCATGAGACTGCTTGATTTAAAAATTTCTTCAGGAGTCTTCTTTTGTAATAATTTCAGTTAAACCTATGGTTGATGCCAAATATTCAATCTACTAATCTTTACTGTAAATAGGTTATTTTTTCTTTCAGATGAAGAGCCCGAGGAACCAAGATTAGCAGTTTTAACAAAACAACACAAAAATGCCATACGTGCTTTGAGAAAAGTAAGCTTATGTTTTAAATAGAAATTTGTTATTTTCATTAGATTAAATGTTTTTTTCTTATCAACACGCTTTGAAATTTATTTTCTACAATAACAAATCTATTCATTTCGATTTTAACTGAGAAATTTTTGTAAATTTTTCGGTGATATTTACCTTTCATAAATAATTATATCAGTTATGTGATTTTCTAATACAATCACACTAGCATTTTTAAAATCAAAAATAGGCAGTTTTCTTTTACTGTGACATTAATCTTTTATATTTGGTTGATCACGAATCATTCCTATTTACTTTTGAAGGACAGAAGTTGTTAACTGCAAACTATATAATGCAGCAGATAATTTTTACCAAAACAAAAACTATTCAAATAGAAGCTTTAATTGCACTGATGATTAATAGCACTTTAACTGCATCTTGAGTCCCAGACTTTTAAAACATGCGATGGTCTTGTAACATATTTTTAGTGTGTCTAAAATTGATTCGATCACAGTTATTATCAACTTTAAGCTGATCAATATTATAAAGTGTTACAATTTTATACAAATTCTCCTTAAAACCAGCTGAATGAGGTTTTTCATTATCATCATGTATTAAAAGAAAGGAATTATATATATATATATATATATATATATACACGACATAAGATCTAAATATCATATGTTATTAAATTCATCCCCTTCATTTTACTTCACGTGTAATTGTAAAATCTTGATTTACTTTCAAAACAGTATCAGAGAACTAGATGAAAATTTTCAGTGTACTTTAATGAGTTAATAATTAATCTTATATGTACTCAAATATGAAATTAAAATGTATGAAAAATAAATAGTTCGTTTTGAATAAATATATCTAATTTATCCAAAAATATAATCGCAAAATGTATAAATAATTGTAAGATGTAATTCCTTCATATATAAATATTTAAAAAACAATTTATTTTCTTAATAAACAATGACAATATTCGAAAAGAATGAGTATAAAAAGCAAATCTCAATATCAGTACGATTTAATTTGCCAGGATCGTAATCAAACATGAAAATATTTCTCGAAATTAAATCAGCTAATCCAACAAACAGCTTTCAACAATAAAAATATGATTTATTGGTAGAAATGCATTTACTACAATTTTTCTTGTGCCAAAAAACATTAACTTTTATTTCTACTTTCCGAAGTACAAACGAAAGAAGCGGTTGCAACTGTCTTTCTTACCTTTCTGACCTTTCATATTTATCCTTATCCTTCTAAGTGTTTATACAGCCCAGGGCTTATTATTTCATCTACTTATCTGTTTTTGTCCATCACTTTCCTCTGCTCGTCCCTGGCGCCGGAAGTTTTCCAACAATAGATATAGCTAGAAGGGACATTTTACTTTATGCCCTCCGTTTCTCTGACGTAGGAAGCGGCAATCTTTCACCAGAAATTTCGGTTTTTGGGGTACTGGGAAGGATTGACGGGCTCCTATTAGAGGTGTGTTGGCGTGAATTTCAAAACTTAGATTCTGTGACGTAGATTTATGGCAGAATAAATACGTTGCATGGGAAGGTCCCCTGAGAATATAAGCGATTTATTTTTTTTCATTTTATTCCCCTCCCGGTAAGAGAAACAGCATTATTTACTCGATAAAAACGTGTATATGGAGTGAAATTCAATTTTCTTAGCTTCACTTTTCTGAGCTTTGGTAACGCAAAGGAGAAATATTGAATGCTAAGGAAACGCCATGAAAAGTGAAAGAAAAAATTTGTTCAGGAAAGCGTTTCAGTATTTCACAATATTTTTTTCCTTTGCTGAAACGCATTTATTCTATATTAAATAATTATTACAAATATTATTTGTGATTTGAAATCATTTATACGATATTATCGATAATAGTCATTTTTCACCCGATCATTACGGTCCATAAATAATTACATTAATGAATATTGCTATGCCACATAACATACCTGAATTCGATTCTTATCATTGATAAGCCAAGTATGAGGTACGTTCACATTGCGTTCTGGAAAACTTATTCTTTTTTCCTCCAAATTTTTTAGTTTAGCTTTTATCAGAGAATAAATACATTTATATATATTATATTTCTACCACAAAGATTCCAGTCTATAAATTAACTATATCATAAGCCGCATAATCTCTTACGAACTATCAATTCTTTAAGAATTTCAATTCATATCAAATTTATGCAAACGCAATAAAATCCAATCATCAATTCATGAAAATAATTTACTCTTTCAGTCTTTATAAATATTTATATAATCAATTTTCGAATGTAAGAAAAAAATGTATTTCTTTACTTAATACTTGTGACTAATTTAACTCGCATATGTTTACCAAATTGCCAATAAGAGATCATTGGCCATTTAATTTATTCTACATTAAAAATATATCTTTTACTATTTATCAAACAAAAAAGAATGGTTAATTGACGTTTGAAAAATGGTTTTAAAAGGATAAAATATTAAGGGTGAGTTCATATCGGACAGTAATTTTATTTCTTTTTTTCTTAAAACTATTCGAAAATACTTTTCCATAATTCCATAAGAAATTATATGATCGAAATATTTTCACAACAATTCATTTTTATTTACTTTAATTACTAGGAACTAAATTCAAAATGATTCGTAAATATTTGCAACCAACATTAATAAATCTCATCTTTAAAATTTCCTGCGAAGAATTATGCTTTAAAATAAGTATAGCTCTTTCAAGAAATTGAATATTCTTAAACTGCTATAATTTTCAATTTTACATTTTCAAATAATGTTTTAATGAGAAATGAAACAATTATTTTTAGTGATGCCACTATATATTTGCTTAAAGTATTCATGCATGTTTTATTTCTGCAAAAGTAACATTTTTTATTGTCAAGGGCTGCAGTCGAGCAATACTATGAGAACTTTTCTCATACATGTAGGTAAAGGTCAGATGCATCATTATCAAATTTTATATTTAAATGATTGTCTTGCAATTGTTTTGTCAACCCCCAGGATCGATTATAGAAAAATATAAATCTTCTGAGGATGATGTTTACATTTAAACACTTATGATGAGAAGATTGCCGACTTCAAGTAAAATATAAAATAAAAATTGAATTTTAAAAAAATCTTGCAAATAAACAAGTATGTTATAGTCGGAATAAATTCATATTTAACACAACTTAATTTTTGATTTACAAATTTTATTACGGTTCTAGTAAAAATGATATTTATTCTTTCTTTTTCTATTATTTTTAGAATTAAAATTCAGAGTGAAAGGCTATAATGATCCCCAATAAAATATTTTCTCATGTTTCGCACAGGGAACAATTCAAGACCTTTATTTTCAAAGATATTTCCAATATTACTAAAAACAGTCTTCAATGATTATTTTTGACGCAATTTTTTTTAACAAGTAAATACTGCACTTAATTTACTGTTTATAAGTTTATTATAACAGTTAGAGAGAGAATCATCCTTACTATTATACATATCAGCTCTAACATTAAATATCTTTTCTTTCTTAAAAACTTATCGTTTACATTTTAATTTATGCACAGTTGTGTTAGATTTTCCTTTATATTTAGAAATCATTTGTGTTTCTGGCAATATATATATAAAGTCCCCAAAATAAGTATATAAACACATGGTTGAGTATAAATTATGGACAACCTTAAGAAATGAAAATATTTATTTGTAATCACCAATTTTCTTAATTTAATGTTTATAACAATTCAAGATGCTTGATTTTTATTCGAAATTTAAATGTCTTTAGAATGGGCACGAAGCAAATTAACTTAACAGCTCTTTCCTTCAAAATATTAAAAATACCTAAATTGTTCTTAAAAATTTGTAATTTGCTTAAATATATAAAATATAGTGTATTGTGTATATATTGTAATGACATATTAACTTGTATATTAAAACAAGCAAAACTTTGGTTTTGGGCCACAACAAACGTAAAGAAAAAATTAACTGCGAGAAGTAAAAAATAAAAGTAAGATTTTAGCTCTAATAATTTCAGTAGAACTCAAATTATCTGAATCAATTATATATATATATATAATATAATATATATATATTATATATATATATATATATATATATATATATATATATATATATATATATAGGACTGCACTCCAATCAAATTATAATTATTCAGTTAATTGGATTTTTTCGAAAACATTTTCTATCGTATTTAATCATTGTACGTTTAAAATGTGAGAAAAAAGGGGCATATTTTTAAAGAAAAAAGAGCTCGTAATCAATTAAGTGATAAAGCAACTTTTTTATATATTAAGATACTTACAAGTGCTGCACATTAATACAGTATGTATGTATGTACAGCGCAGTAAATGAAAGTCATTGTTTGCTAAACATCTTGATTAAAGTAAGCTGTTTCACTGCCCTCATATGTTTTCAAGCAGATTAGTCACGCATCTGCTTGTTAGCTAGAATTTCCGTATAGTCACACATAGGTTGACGCTCTATCTATTTCAAAGCTAGCAAATGCTTCACTTGCTGATGGACTCGTGTCTGCTTCAACTTGAACATTATGGTCATCTTCTTTATTGATACTTTCAATAAATTTACCATCATTACCAATTTAAAATCTATGGTCTGACCACATTTCATTCTCCTATATCTAACGAACATCCAGTAATTTTCAAAAAATTGTTTTTAATTCTCATTGACAAATCATTTACATCATCTATTTTTTCTTACGTTTCCTTTTTTTTTTAATTGATTCGGATTATGAGATTTCTGCTGTATTTTGTGTACATATGCATCCCTGGATATTGAAAATGAATTCTTTTTATATGAAATATCTTCCTCCACTTTAAAGAGAAATAAAAAAAAACGTCGGGTTTAATGACACAAATGATGTATTACTATATTTGAAAATAAGATTAGTCAATCTTTGCTTTCATGATAATATTCGAAAAATTTTTTTGTGGTATTTATCATCTGTTAGTATTTCAGTTGCTTTTTTACATATTTTTAATGCTTGAAAATATTTTAATGCCTAATAATATCGATATATAGTTTCTTTATAAATTAGAAGCATTGAAGGTGTTACTGTTTATCGAAGTATCGGCTAAATTGAGCAAGAGTTTTTGTCAAATTATAATAAACTATGAAGAAATAAAATTAGTACGAACATTAAAACAAATATATTTTGTTTCAGATAAAATATTTTGTTGCCAGACGCAAGTTCAAAGAAGCCCTAAAGCCTTATGATGTCAAAGATGTGATAGAACAGTACTCAGCGGGTCACGTTGATCTGTTGAGTCGAGTGAAAAACCTGCAATGCAGGTAACAATCTTTTCCTTTGACATCACTCTTCATTTCATAAATTTCTATTTTTAATGTATATATTACTCTTTTTTATTGTTAATTAAATAAATTTAAATGTAAAAACAAACACGTCAAAATTATGCTATTCTTCTAAAGCAGAAATGAGTTTTAATTCTAGCACTTTAACATGGTCGCACAAATTTTCAGAGTTTGCTCGTTTTCATTCGCAAATTAATAAATGCGAATTAAACACTAGACACTGTTTTATTTCTTTATGAACAATTAGTTCAAAAGAAATTAATATTAATTTCATGTTTCTTAAAATGTCGTTTAAATATTCATTTCAAATTTCATACTTAAAATATTTTTTTAATTTGTAAAGATTATAGTTAGGAAAAATAGATGCCATAAACTTCAATTTTTCAATAGCTGATACATAATTTCGCATAAAAATATCCGTAATAGTCAATATTTTTGTGAGAAAATAAGATAGTAAGGACAAATATCTTTGAATTAGACAGACGTAATATTTTTAGTTCTTGGAGTTTGTTAATTTGGAGAGAAATTTTCAAACATTATTCCTCACTTCAAAATTGGTTTTCATTGGGTTGTTCGGAAAGTCACTTCGTTTTTCATGAAAATGAAAAACGTGCAGCAAATAAATATTGTATCGCATTACACATTGTCTATTCTAGTCCAATAGCTTTTACCATCTTTCTGGTAGTACGATTCCACAGTCATAAAGTGGTTGGTTTTTACTAGCAAAAAGCTGATCCATGTAGAAAAAACGAAATTACTTTCCGAACAACCTAATATATACATGCGAAATAGAATAATATAAATTTATTGACGATTTTATGGGTGCTTTAAAAATAAGTTTTCATTTTGTATTTATTTTTAAATTATTTCTTTTTTTATTTTCCACAGGTTGGATACAATATTAGGTAAAGCTGGGTCCAAATCTATAGATGTTTACGAATCTAAAATTAGCTTAGCCTCGAGAATAGTTAAAGTAGAAAGGAGTGTAAGTGTATATTACAATCACTATTATTTCTTAATTTATATGATAAACGTTTGTGGTAAGTTCTCTTTAATAGAGTACATATATTTATGAATATGAGTATAAGCATATGGGCTTGTAAAAAACGAGTTTTCACTTTTTACTATTTTAAATTATATTATAAGAATGCGCGCGCGATACGAATTTTTAGTATACGTTCAAAAATGTTTTTATGTACAACTGATTATTTTTGTAGTAGTAATTTTATCACATTTTATGTTAAATTTTAAATAAAATAACTAAATATATTTGATTTTGAGTTAAGCTTATAAATATTTAATTTAAAATCAAATACTTTTTTAATAGTGAAAAAAGAGATCATAAATGTATTTGCTTCCATTATTAATGCCTTTCTAATAATAAAAATTGTCACAAAATTCAAATGAAAAATTTAATTTAAAATTTGTAAACAATTTTAATTTTTCGTTGCTTATTTTTTCTCATCTGAACAATATGAGCTATATTTAAAAAAAAATTAAGAAGAATGTGAATTAAATTACTTTCAAATCTATTTTGGATTGCTCTATAATCCTTTAACATAATTCTTTTTTTCATTTTCATTCATCAGCTTTTAACAAAATAAAAGTTTTATGAATAGTGTTGAATTGAATTTTTTTCAGCTGTTTACTAAATTGTACTGCCATTTTTGATAACAAGAATTAAATATTATTTCTAAATATTTAATTTCTGTTATCAAAATATTACAGGAGAAAAAATGATAAAGTAAATTTAATGAATAGATTTATCTAAAAAATGTGTTTAATTTAAAACCACATGTAAAAAGTTAATGCGAAATGTTATGGTTGAAATATTGATTTTTCTTCAACTTTTTATATTTAACTAGATAAAAGGAACTCCTTAAGAACATTTAAGAAAAACAATGATGAAAAATTAAAGTTAACATTTAACTATATAATTATATAATCAATAAGTAAACATTCATTAGAAGTTGAATGTTAAAGATTATTTATTGTAGTGTATTTTATAATGTGTTAATTGAAACAGCCTGAAGTTAATAATTTTATTCAAAAAAGACGACTCTATCATACACACATACATCTATTGACATTATCGAACTGTTCTGTTTTTAATTATTATTCTAGTATCGAACTCAGAGTGTTCTTATTAGCGCTCGTTTTTAAGAATATAACAATTTATCAAATTTATACTCTTTCAAATGCACGCTTGAAAGTTTAATAATTAATCAGGTTTTCAAACATTTGACGGATTTGAGATATTTTATAATTTATTTTATCGTATTTTGTAAAGTATATTCTTATTGATTTCTGCAAGGAGTGCGCAGTGAACTCACTGTGTTCCATATTTTGTTATAAAATTTGATCTTCCGAATTTTATTTAAGGTAAACTTATATCTAATGTGACGTGGACTCTGAAATATTTCTTGATCCTATCATTTTATATTGATTCAAATAAATATTGCAGTCACGTGAAATACAATTTTTAACATTTAAATTATTATCTTAATAAAGAGAAATTCAAGTACACTTACAACAAATTGAAATTCATTGAAATTAAGATTTAGTTGTAAATTCAACAATCAAGGCACATCTGTTGTACGAAAAAAACTCCAAATCCAAAATAATCGACCTCCCTCTATTAGGGTCTCCCATTTTGCTTATGTATGAGGTCAGAAAATCTCCTTTTGAAGCTGACGTGCAATTCTTTAGTATCGAAAGTGAATAAGTAGTCTAATATAGCGGAAGCCAAACTTTTTGACCTCACGGACAAGTAACTTCATAATTTAATTCCCGCGGACCACTAATACGACTTCTTATGTGTTAAATAAATTTATAAAAAAAATGTGATCTACGAAACTTAAAATGTTAGTTAACAAAAAAACTATTAATTGCAACCAAATTATGAAGGCTTTATTAATAAACCATAATAAAATAAACAAAAACTGTGAAAACAAAACAAATAAAAATGGCTTGTACTTTTAGCATTATACATTCCTAGTGGGACGGATGCTCCTGCGTACTTGAAATAAGATCCCAATAAATATCATAAAATCCCAGTAAAATTTTAAATATTATTCCAATAAATAACAAATAAAAGAAACTATGCACATGGTTGAGATTTAAGATCATACCTGTCTTAAAGAGAAAGAGAACCACACAAAAACTTCCTTAATAACCGAACATCCTAATAACAACATGAACTCAATACGTCCGTAAGACCACCTTTAAATGTTTAAACTGATATACACATGCTACATACAGGATACTGAAAACATCAGAAGAGTGCGAAATTAGACAAAACAGTGCAGCTATAGAAGTACGACTTATTTAGTGATGTTATTCTATAAAATTGCGTTTTCTTAACTTTGCATTCATTTTCATGAATTATGTTTCAATACATCTTAAAACATAATTTATATATATATATATATATATATATATATATATATATATATATATATATATATATATATATATATATATATAACGCTCGCGCTCGCGTGATGAATAAGTACATACCACAATTTTCTGTGGGAGCTTGGGGACCAGTGAATTTTTTTGTGGACTACTAGTGGTCCACGACCACCACTTCGATGACTGCTCATCTAATAGATGCTCAAGTTCTAGGATGGCTAACAGTAAAGTAATATAAAAACTCTAAAAAATGTTTTCTCACCAACATTTAAATTATTACATTTTAATTGGCACAGGTGCCGTATAATCCATGATTCTAAATTCTGAATTTTTTTGGCGATGAAGAAATGTTGCCAAGATAACGTATCGTGACGTGCGCAATGACGTAAATACTAGGGTTACCAAAATAGAACTTTCTGCATGATTCTTGTAGTTCTCCATATGTATGACGTAATAAAATTGAGATTGCCAAATACATAAGAAAATCCGCCAAAAAATCGCCAAACTCAGAATTTGGCATCCTGGATATTTTCGGCATCTGTGCCTTTTAATTTTATTATTTCATTTCATTTTGCTTAGAATTTAAAAGTTTCGTTGCAATATAGCAATTATTTTCAAACGTTATAAAATTTTCAAAATTGCTTTAATTATAAATATTAATGAAAACTTTTCACGTGATTTGTATTTTACATAGATTATTTTGTTTAAATTGTATTGTGGTTCTGTAGTTATTAACTAAGCATTTTAATGTAAACATATTTATTGACAATAAAACCGAAAATAGGCTATGCTATATAGGAAGTGCAGTTGGTACAATGTTTACAAATTCTCCATTTAGTTTTTCAGGTTGTTGCCAACTCGTTTCTTACAAAAATAAGTTTCAAAATAAAATCAAAAATAAGACGATTTTGAGTTGCCACAATATTTTAAATCCATTGTATTTAATTTCCATGATTTAATAAAAGTCTTTTGTGGTGTGTTTAAAAATTAAACATTTATGTAAGCCAGATCTTTAAAATCAAATATTAAAATTTCTAAAGTTGTTTGACTAGTTTTTGCATTCTTAAATAAAATCCAATGTTTTTTTTTATATATAGATAGAAGACATCGAAAGCAAAGTGGACCAACTAATAGAAATGTATGTGGACGATCGCAATCGCATGTCCAAATTCATTGCAACGTTCTCATCGTCATCACCACCTTCATCTTCTTTCATGCCTCCTCCTGATTCTCCTCAGCAGCAACAGCAAATGTCCACCAAGCACCATCACTACCCCCTCCAGCAGAAAAGTCCAAAATCCATCCTGGTGGACAACAAGCAATACAGCGAGCCATCCACTCCGGTCGCCAAAAGCTTCGAACAGCAACAACAACAACGCACCATCCACCGGGGTAACTCGGACCTCAGTCAGAGGTGTTATAAAAAGAAGAGGGTGACTGTCCGGCACTCTCTTGAGGGAGGTGGAGCTCCCTCGCCCTTGCTCTCTGCTCCCCGTATCGAAATCGAACCAGACACTAGACGGATCTCTTGCTCTGCCGATTCTGTAGATCCGGCATCTTCAGAGACAGCAAGCACTATGGGAACTGAGTTAGACAGCAGTCTAGAAGCGAGCGAGATGGACTCGTGTACGGAAGAATGTCTCCGGCAACCGGACTCAGACACTGAAGTGAGTACCGTTACGGTGGTAATGAAGGAGACAGCGTCTCTTCTGAGGCCATCACTGCAGAATTTGCGAACCTGATGCTAAGAAGCACATGAAACACACACTCCATCCCTTCGCCAGCATGGTGGAACACGTGAACACGTTGAAAAATAGCCGCACTCTCACACACATAACAGAAAAATAAACATTTGCTATTTTTCTCTTGATCTGGCCTCGTTTGAGGCTATATATAATTGTATATAATGGTGCAATTTTATGTGATAGTCCTCTCAATTATAAATTCATCTGCTCCAACTGCCTCTTGTTTTATTTAAAATTTTACATTTGATTTATTGCAAAATGTTATTTGTTTCACAAATTGATTTTCTGTCAAATAAAACTATTGTATAATATTCCCAGCAGAGAATAAATACTTCAATTTAAAGTTTCATACATTTATGACCTTACAATTTTAATTGAATATTAAAGTTAATTGAAATATATATTTAACACCCAGAACCAACTGTAGCTCCTTAGCACCCGTAGCTAAAATATTGAATAAAATTATAGTTTTTGTTTTCCTCTGAAATATGTGTGAATTTCTTGTGAGTATTTTCTATAATAGACACATTTTTTATATTCCTTAAATTACAATTTTTTATTTCTTATGTTTGTACTCTTAATAAATATTTCTCATCGTAATAACATTTATGGGTTAACGTTTCTTAATTGGGTAATTGTTAAATGACAAATTATGTTGAGTATAAACTGAAGTATTAACGTTAAAAAAGGATATTTTTGTTCTATAGAAATTAAAAACATTACTTTTCAGATTATTTCAAAAAATGTTACTAGTACCACAACACGTGTATATTTGGAAATGATAAAAATTAACCGAGTTAATTATGCTGTTTCTTGAATTTTCCATGTGAAATCATCTTTTTGTGCTTGTTTCCCCAAATTTCCACCGTGTGACATCAAAGATTTAGTTCGTTTAATAAAGAATTTTATATTGCTTGGATATAAAAATACAATTAATCTTGTAAAACTTAAAATAATATATGCAGTAGACACTCATTTTCCGTACCTGTAATTTACGAACATTTACGATTTCACGAATTAGACGTTAGTCCATAACATGGCCCCAATATTCGTCTTTCTCATGAACTTCCTTTCATCTCTACTTTGTTTGCGTTTATTTTTCATAATTTTTCAATTATAATTTTTTTATTTTATAGTTGAGAAACTTGGATTAACTTTTCATTGCAGAATCGTAGATCTTTCAAATTGGGGATAGCTACACGGTCTCACATCTTCAGTGAATGTCATCAACTATATCGCTACAGCATAATGCGCAATCATGAGTGGCATGGAATGTTTAAGAATTTTTTACGCATCAAATTTAATTGCTTCATTAGCCTGCTTGTTCTTCCAATCCATTGATAATCCCAAACATGTGGTCCATGTTTGTGCACAGCGGTCCTGGGATACACCACTTGTAGCCACACCAGATCAATTTTGATAATATGTGAAAGTCACATGGACTGCTATATTCCAAGGATGCATCTAAAGCCTCTTTGATTTTATGCCGAGACGTGTGCGGTTGTTATAGCCAATGATGGAGGCTATTAATTTATCCTCCTCCACACTACATAAATGGCTGTAATTTATTTTTATAACGTGTTATCTACCAAATAAAGTTTGCTGTGTGTCGGTTGGTTTTCTTTGGTATTGCATTATGGGTAGCATTATTATAACTGCACTGCTGTTGATAAGTAATTAACTACACTGTTGTAGATGAGTAGTTAACAACGCTGTTGTTGATGAGTAATCAACTACGCTTCTGTTGAGTAATTAACTACACTGCTGTTGATGAGATCCCGGATCTTTTTCAAGCAATTCATGTGGAATTTCTCCGAATTCTCGAGTATTACAGCCCATACATTAGAATATCAATCGAATCATATATATATATATATATATATATATATATATATATATATATATATATATATATATATAAGGTATTTTTGTAGGCTTACAACCCTCTTATGAAATTGACATTCTAGGCCCAATGAAATTGTCAGTCTATGCTTCGAATGATGTCCCAGAAAAAAGTGATTTTAGGTCATTTTATCGTGCAGGTTTCCTTACCACCGTAATTGAAGAAAGATCAGAACATTTACTTGAAGTTTTGAGTGAAGATGAGGTAGTCATTCCAGAACATCAACAAAGAAACCCGTTACTATCCAAAATCTCATTTAAGGACATTTTAATATGGACTTAGATATCATTTATATAACAACTATCAAATCATTAAGTAATTCAGTATATATTGAAGAGAAATGAAAAGAACTTCCATATATCAAACAAAAGAAAATGACCTAGAGATGTGACCATCTGCAAAACTAACAGGTGTATGGCTAACAAGATTGAGAAACTTTTCTGAGAAAAGAAAAACAGTAAAATTCTTCTCTACATCGAAAAAATAGAAAATTATGTTTTAAAGGAAAACTTGAAACAGAAAAGTAACCGATCATTTTGCCTGAATTCT
Organism: Latrodectus hesperus; assembly: GCA_037975125.1. NCBI lineage: Eukaryota > Metazoa > Arthropoda > Arachnida > Araneae > Theridiidae > Latrodectus > Latrodectus hesperus. The sequence goes on along the minus strand of CM075857.1, from coordinate 68,418,779 downwards.
TGATCAATAAAATGAAATAATTGTTTTTAAATATGAACTTTATCATGTTTCCCATTGAATTTTCTTTTTTAAGAAACTGTCCGGTAAACCAAATCATCAGCTTATAAAAAGTATTTGACCCCAGAAATTTCTCTTATTTTAAAAAACAAATCATTAATATAGATGTTAAAAAAAGAGAGTAGCTACTAATAGCTTCCAACGCGTGACATATTTTTTTAAGATCTTAGATTTTGATAGTACGTTGCCGTACCTCTAATCCAATTGAAAAGATGTAATCAGATGTATTTCAGTAGAAGACACAATAATGCTTTGACAGCTTCAGTATAAAACATTCCCACTATATTTGTAGTAGACTTGAAGTCAATAAAAACTTCTGACAGAACCGGTCTGTTATCCAGGCGTCCTTGACAAAACGACTCAGGAGGATAACATGTTGGCAAGTATATCTGGTAAAAAAACTAAATCCCATAAGCCAGAATCTGATACTAATATAAGAATACAAAATTAATAAAGATGAATTATTATATGAGAATATAAGATTAATTAATTACTAGTTTACTTTTCGCTCAAAAATTCAGGTTATTTTCTCTATTGACAATATTATGTATTTTCATGAATCAACATAAGTTAAAGCTATTATAGTTTGAATATCATGTTCCTATGCATAAACACAATTAATAAGTATAATTAATAAATAAATGTAATAAATCTGACACAAACACAAGTTTTATTAAAACAATAAAGAATGTTAAAAAAATCGATTAATAAATCAAAATTACAAAGACATCGGCCCTATTTCGTTTTCTTATAGGAATTTGCCAAATCATATAATCCATCATCTTTTGAATACATCTTAAATTTCATGAAAACTGTTGTTGCAACAGCATGCTTCCCTGTACCAAGCCCTGAGTTGGGCTCTACCAATTAGATACAAACAGCCGGGTTGAGGTTTCGAGATTTTGAATCAGGGACCAAGCAGAGGACACCCAATACTTGGTCTGCCACCCCCAAATGTATCATTTCACTTCGAGGACATTACAACCACCCTCTGTTTTAATTTGCCCCAGCTGCTTTTAGCGAACACGACGGATCTTCGATCGGCCAGAATTCGAACTCACTTATTTCCGATAATGAGCACGACGTCCTAATCAGCCAGGCCACCGCAGCTCTTTCATGTATGAAAACTGTAAAATTTACTTAACTTGTGAGAAAAACATTTAAAATAATAAAAAAATTATAATTCACACAAAATATTTCGTATACTAATATTAGATAAGCAGTATAATTTGATGAATGAAATAAAGTTAGCTAATTATGTATAAAATGACTTAGTAAAACTAAATTACATAAAAAACTGGTTGTGCACAAATTACATAAAAACTCTTTCTAATATTAAATCGATAAGTCAGTAGCAAAATAGTAACAATGAAAACTGGTTTCATTTGTATGATTCTTATAATCAATTCTATGTGATTATGTTGCTTCTACTAATTTACTCACTCTTATTTTACTCAGGATTAATTAAACATAAAATTACTTCGCCAGTGCAGTCACTTCAAAATGAGCGGCTTTTGAATATTATTCAGTTATTAGAGAGTTTCACTTTACTTTTAAAATGAAAAATGCATTTGCACTTAATGGTAACTATTTCAATTCAAAATTGGTTATGGTTATTTCGTAAGCAACTTTATATTTAAAAAAATATGAATAATGACATTAATAATGAAACAATAATATTCAGATCCAAAACAACAAAAATATTATTTTACTTATAACAATATAACAATTTTAAAAATGGTTCAAATCGTGTCAAGTTCCATCTGACACAATAAATATATAAATTATATTAAAAATATCAAAAGTAGGAAAACATTTTAAAAATATTTTTTTAAATAAACTCAAATTATTTTGAAAGAATTAATATTCCATTAATAAGAAGGATACATTTCTGTCTGCAAATGTAACGTTTTTTAAAGCTTGAGAAAATATAAATAAATTTATTATCAATTGTATTATTAACGATTATTATAATCTGAACTTTATTTAAAACTAATTACAAATATTTATTTTAGCAGGTGAAAGTGTAAATGCTTATAAATGACCTGTAAAATAATTTTAAGCACATCTTTCCCATATATCAATTTAATTATAACATTTGAAATTACTTTCCTTATAAGCTTTTTATCAAATGAGAATTATTTAAAAGAAATTAAAAATTCAATTTATATTTCTCAAACAGGTATAAAATTTCAAACAAAATTTTTACATTTTTATTCCATAAATTAATAAATTTAAGAATGTGTGTTTCTGTGACTGATTTTACACATTAATAGAGCTCAGTTCCTGTACGATTGCGATAGGACTGTAAAATGCTTATGAATGTGATATATCAAGAAAAAATTGTAAAATCACAAAAAAGCATGAATATTGTTAAATGAATACTTATAAATGTAGAAAAAACTATTCAGCATTGATATAGTACAATTTTATCAAAATAAAAGGTTCTTCAAGACTAATGCATCTAAATGAACGGTGCTGTATAAAACATCGAAAATACTCAATACCCTTATAATTGCCTTTAAAATCAAATTTGTACAATTTATATACATTAAATTACCCACATGACCTTCAATCATCAAAAAAAGCATGAATAATATAATATATCATTAAACATTCTCATTTATATTAAACATTAAATAAGTGAAGATATCTCTAATATATGTTCATTGCATCGTTGTAATGAATTTAACACCTGAAATAATAGAGATAAATTTCCCAAATCTCAGTTCTTTCCTTATAATTCATAAATAATTCATCTTATTATACATATCTGCAAATGGTTCGTGTATTTGTATTAGATAAATAATTCGATAAAAGGTTATATCAACATCATATTTATGAAGGTAACATTTTGATTATATAATCTATGGGGCAAAAAGAATATGTTATCCTTGATATAAATCTTTATTAGAATCTAGAGCACAAATCCGATAATTCAGTAATCTAAAACTTATTTTTCAAAATGTACTATTTTACGCAGCCCTTTATATAGCAAGTGATCAAAAAACTTATTTTAGAACCATCTTTAGTAGCATAATTAAATAATAAGAGAAACAAATAAAGCATAATTTAAAAAGTATTAACAGAAATATTTTAGCAACTTATTCTTTCATTTTAGAAAAAAGTATGTCGTGAATAAATTTGTAGATAATAACAATAATAGTCTAAATTTCCTAACTTTATAAACTAGAAAAAATGGAATTTGTTATTAATTTTTGTACTCAATTTGATTCAAATATAATGATTTTCCATGAAGTTTACAAAAATATATAAATATCATTGGTAATTCATTTGTATTGTGGTAGGAATTTGAAAGATAAGGATTAACTTCTATTCTTTCATCCGAATTTGTCAAAAAAAATATAATTAATCATTTCATGGTTTAGTTTCAAGAAACACTTGAAAGTGTGAAATGGAAAAGAAATTCATTCAGAAAGTTTGAAAAGAAAAGAAATTACTCTTTCGCTTTTCTCTTAGTCTAAATATTATTCTTCATTGCTTAGCTTTAAATTAAAATTTAAAACTGCTTCTAAATTAATAAAAACAAATTAATATAAAAGCATGTAGATGCATGAAAATATGTACTAAACTGTTTTATTTTTAATAGTGTTAATTTTTCATAATATCTCTTAATCATGTATATTTTATCTCATTGAATTTTAAAACTGCATGAAATAAAATAATGGAACATTATAAATTTCATTATAACTATGCAATAGTATTTGCGCTGCAATATATCATTAATTTACTGTTTTTAATCTTCTTTAAGAAGACATTTAACAAAAAGCAAAATTTATATTTTACTGTATACTGCACTTTACTAATGAATGCTCACTTTTACATCGTTTAAGAATTTTATTATTATTTTTTATCACAATCTATCAAAAAAGTAATCTGAGGAAATTTTTCGGTAAATATTTAATATTTTCTACACAACAAACTTTATTCAAAATTTTTCTAATCTGTCACTTTTCCAGCGCATTATGAAATTTAGGACAATATATTACAATAAATCAAATACTTTGCTGAGAAATATTTTCAAAATCATTGAAAAATAAAAGAAAAAACTTTTACCGAAATATCAGAGTTTCTGTACATAGAAAGTGGTACAGGATTGCTGATTGTTGCAAATTAATTATACAGAGTGTAACAGACCTTCATATACAAACTTGAAGTAAAGACAGAGAAAGAGATGAAATTTTGCGTGAAATAATTCTTGCCACAGTAATTAGGGCATATCATGAGGTTAATGACTAAGATAGCAACTGAATGGTTTGCTCCATGTCCTTCGATTCTACAGTTCATGGGTTCGATTCTCATCTTGGAAGTGGATGTTTGGAACCCACTTTAAACAATAAGTTCCAATTCAATTATTCCTCGTAATCAAAAATTGAATGAAGAACATCAAACAAATTAAACTATGACCTTATTATACATGATGATATGACAAATAATGTGAATTTATTGATAAGATAATATATATTTATAAACATTACTTTATATTTCCTAATTTAATTTATTATCATATTTGTGTTGTATTATTAATGTATAAAATTATTAGTACCCCAATTCCTTTATGGTCAATTACATATTTCAATCTGATTATATATATGTATATATATATATATATATATATATATATTATCGGATATGAGCCGAAGATTTGTCGATTATATGCAATTATTTGTTGAAAAATACCTCAAGCAACAACGGTCATAAGATTGATAACAACATATCTTTGTAAAATCGTAATACTTGTTTATCTTTGAACGCAAATTTTGGTCTCTTATTTCTAAAATTTTTCTGTTCTTTGTCATTTTATATCTAAAAATCTAAAAAGAATAGAGGATATACAACAAATGCATTTTAAATCATATATAATTCGACATGTTTAAATTTTTTTACAATATATAGTTAGACATCTTAGAATTTTTTTCTACTAATTTTTACATATTTTATAATTTTTATATTAAAAAACAGAGAATTTCTTAAAACAGTATTTAATCAATAATAAACTAAAGCAAGATTTTGAGAAAAATTTTAAAAATTAAAATTTATTAATATTATAATAAACAGAAAAATGTAGAAACTTGTAACAAATTATTAGGTAGTTGCTATAAAATATTACTAAGCTTATGATGTATTACCTATTATCGTTTGATACTTTTTAAAATTCATAATAATTTATAAAGACGTGGTATCATCATATAAAATCATTTTGAATTTTAAATTCTTAATTTTTTGGTATAATTATAACCTTTATGAACTAATTATATTACCAATTATCGTTTGAGACTTTTAAAAATTTATTTGAATTTATAAACAAATGGTATCATTTTTTAATCATTTTGAATTTTAAATTGCTTAATTTCTTGGTGAAATTATGAACTAGTTGTAACTCCCAAATGAGATCTTTTAGCTAGAATATTCAAATATGAGAATACACGAAAAAAAATCTAAATAATCATTGGAGAATAAGGTATAAAATATGAATGAGGCTTTGTTTTCACATTTGTAAACCCATTTACCCACTAAGCGGGTAAATTAGTGTAAATATGTGACTCTGTAGGTACCGAGAAAATTTACGACCCAGTGTTTAGCGTATAAAATCATCTGCTAATCACGAAAAATTCTAATCACGATTATCATAAGAAGAAATAATTTTCTTAATAAAGTTTTATTGATAACAAAAGTGTCATAAAAAATTATTTATTAATGTATTAGTAAGGAATATATTCACATGTTTTGAAGAGCAAAATCTCTTTTTTACAAGAAAAGAAAAATTGAAAAGGTATGTTTCATATATCTTATTTTTTTATCCTTACAGAAATTTGAAATAATTAAAAGTAAGGTGTCTTGTCATATGTTAAACTCGATCGGAAGTTAATGTAAATTGACCAATGCATATAATAATATAATCAATTTTCTTGTACTGCAAAATTACCCAATGGTATAATAAAACAGCTTAATATTAGACTAAAATCAAACATATTGCTTATTCGACACAATTAACTTATTTTTGCTCTTTGTTTCATATGTGTTTAATTTTAAGCCAATATTCCCATATCAGAATTGAAATTCTTACATAATTACCAGTGTTTTAAATCAGCATATTTGTTGCTATTTTATCAAGCCTAAATATGTTTCTATATTTCATTTATTTGAAATCTCCAATAATTCCAATCAAAATATTTCAAGCAATGCTATGTTCTTTATATTTTTACATTTTAAAATTAACCTTTGAACTTCGTAAAAAATGTTATTATTATATTGTAATGAAAACGAGTGGAACGATAATGACGAGTAAACGGTAAAAAGTTAGACTTAATCATAAGAATTAGACTTTTGATCTGAAATCAATCGTACCAAAGTTAAAATTTTTCCTGAATTTCATCTAAAAAATCACTTATAATAAAAAATCAATTTTAAACTCTAATTCTTTGAAGTAATTTAAATTAATATTTTTTCCTATTTAATATCTAACAATCCTTTATTTTCTCCTCAGAAATTTTTACTAGTAATCATCTTTATTTTTAAATTGTAGTATAATATTTATAACTTCTTTATATTTGACTTTTTTTGCTTTAGGTAGAAAGGCTGTTCTATACTTCTTTTTAGAGATACATGAAAGACATCACTAGAAAGAAAGAAAGAAAGACATCTTTAAATAATAAATGGCTTTCAACTTTAGAAATATGCTTAAAAATTTAAATGTTGCATTTTACTTTTTTACAATTTTTCAATCTGCTGTTAATGAAGCTTGGTCTGAAAATAAAAACGAAAAGTTTGATGAGCAAATTGAATCACCACTTTGCATTGCTAAAATACTTCATAGTGCTGAAGTTGCAAACGAAGCTCAAATACCATACGAAGAGCATAAAAAGAACGAATTAGAAGAACAATATGAATATGAAACATATGCAGAGTATGTACCTAGTGAAAATCAATTTCTGCCAAAAGGTAAAGTAGAATTTAATATTCGTAGTCCAATTAATGATCAAAATCCTACTCAGTTTCTACGTAATCTACAATTATCAAATAATGATGGATTTTCCAATTTAAAGAATATTTTCTAAATCTACTTTCAAGCAATTTTCATCGACTAATAACCAATAACACTCCGTTTGCCCTCTTGGATGGAATTAAACGCATACAAAGAACTTTCTTCGAAGGCTTATGGAATGGCTCTCAATTGCATTTAAAGACAAATTTCTCACCAAATATTTCTTCCGAATGTTTTAAAAGTCTGAAGGAGTTGAAAAATGGCTTATCGGAAAAGAAATTATGGGCCATTAGAAGTAAATATATTCATATATTTAAATATAACTGTTGAATGTGAACATATATTTGTAATTCACACATCAGAAAAGTATTCGCCATGTTGAATATTTTATAATTTATAAATATACGAATGATAAAGTTAGTAACAAATAAATATATTCATATATTTAAATATAACTGTTGAATATGAACATATATTTGTAATTCACACATCTGAAAAGTATTCGCGATGTTAAATATTTTATAATTTTTAAGTATACGAATGATAAAGTTAGTAACATCAAAAAATACAGTTCTTTCCTGCCAACTTGTTTCCGTTGTTTATTATAAATACAAACTTAAATAAACTAAAAGAAAGTATAAGCAATAATTACAAATAAAATAAGTTTTTAAAAGAATTCAAATACCTTTTAATAACTTCCTTCTCATTCCTGTCAAATTCGTGGAGTGATTCTCCGCCTCTATTTCTCGCGCCCATTCCTATTTTTTATACCCCGAAAAATTTTTTCTCATTTTTCACATCAGATGGCAGTACTACACTTTTTTTAATATGATTGGAGATGGTTACTTAATTTTATGCTGGATGTCACCACTGTTCAAATTTTCTTGAGTGGAAAACTATGCATATTTATGAGAGTTTTTTTTTGTGAAAATTATGCGATTGTAAAGGGGCTAATGTTTTCAAAACACATTCTGATATATACATATGCAATGTTAAGCTGTCATGGAGTTTTATAATATCATTATTTAAAACTTTAAATTTAAAATTTTGACAACTTATGATCTAGCTTATGTGGACGATTATGAAAAAGAGATAATTTATGAAATAAAAAAAATTAATATCAATTTTAAAATTAAAAACTTATAATGAAAAAATGTTAAACTGACCAGAATCCTCTTTCAATTTTAAAATGTATAATAAAAGTGTCTAATTAATGAAACAGTTAATAAAGATTTAAAAATTCTGAGTTATTGGAATCAAGAAATTATATAAAATTAGATTTGCAAAAAAAAAAACACATTGGAATAAGAAATAAGAACTTTTTTGCAAGAAATGGATTCTCAAACTAAATAATTAATCATTCAAAATTGATTGATATTTTTAACAGATTAATAAAAAGAAGATAAGAATAAATACATCTCATAGGAAGAACCTTGATTTTACAAATAAAAATTGCTAACAAAAAGTCAAATTTTTTCTCATTTGCTTAGCGAATCTGAATTTATAATGTAAGCAAAAAGAAATTTTTGTGTTGAAAAACAACACATCATTTGACCAAAGCTATCTGTGAATAACTGCCAAATATGCAGGGTTTGTAAATGATGAAGGTATGTATTCATTTGATATTATAATAAGTTCAACAGAAAAATTATAAACAATACAACAGCTTTTAAATTTACTTCTTGAAAAGAAATTTGAAAAATGGAGAGAAACTAAGTTACTTTACATATTAATATTTTAACGACACAAAAAAAATAATCTTACTGATTTAAGTATGAGTATTTTGTCACAGTAAAATATTCTAACACCACTCAGTTACAGGATCTGTCAGTAAAATTTCGATAAAGTATATCGAAATCAATAGGAATAGAACATAATGAAGTTTTTTTTTTAATTAATAACCTGATTTACAAATCTTTTTAAAACTAAACGCTAGTTTTTCCATTTAAACTCATGTGACAAATGTTTATGTTTCGAATTTTCAGTATTATGAATTTTATATGGCAACTGATGGAATTAAGGATGGTAGATGTAGTTATTTTTTTGTGCCTGATTAATTCTAATTGCATTTACTATTAAAATAATAAATATTTTACCAGTTGCATTTTGTTCCGTGTTGATATCTGTTAGTTTGAAAAATAATTACAATGTTTCTATAAGTTTTATAAATAAATTTGATAAAAATTAAATTAATAGTAAATAAAAATAAATAATTAAATTTATTATATTATATTTTATGTAATTCCATAAAATTAATTAATATACGTAACGTTTATCTAAATCATTATCATTAATAAATATAAATTCATTTAAATATTAAAGAAAAGAAGTAATATGTTTTATTAATGCATTTTTATTTACGACAATTTTCATCAATATCTTATTCGTAGAATAGCAGTTTAACAAAGTTATAAGCCATTTTTTCGTTATTGTAAAAATATTTATTACTTTTAAAAATATTGTAAAATTGTTTTTGAAATTGAAATATAGTAAAAAAATTTCCATTCATTTTTTGCTAAAGTCAAATAAGTAATTTGGGAAACAATAAATATTTTAAATTTCTTGTTCAAAACCAAGTAAAACTAAATGCTTATATAAATAATAAAAACAAAAGCCAATAAAAATTGCTAAATACAAAATAAATGTATATCAGACCTATCTTATATACAAAGAATCATGATAAATTTGAAAATAAATGACAAATACTGAAGAAATATAATATTATAAATACTGATTATTACTCACTTTTATTGTATTAAACAAGAAGAAAGAATTTTGCATGCTTTCTTTATTCATAAGCACTTCTTGTTTTTTATTTTGCATTATAAATTCATTATGTTTCCTCAATTCCTTTCGCCAACCCCGATCTGAAGCGATCTTTCATTTCCCAAATAACTCTTTTATTTTCCAGTTAAAGCAATTGCCACTTTCCTTCTTTTACTCACCTTATCTATATCAATCGCCGAATTCATTCGTCTGTATCGATATATCGATGATATTGTTACTTCAGATTATTGTATTCACTCTGCATTCTTCTGTATTCTTCTGTACATGAAACAGGTACTTTCAGCAGAGTGATGCTTATACTGATTACTTTGCAACTTATTATAGGATACCCACGCTGGATATTTTCAATCGAGTACATTGTATCTTCACCAGTTTCAGATTAACTTTGTTACAGGAATTACTTAGTATTTTTTTTAAAAAAAGTACTGAATACAGGTTGTTACATTAAAGTACAGATTGCAAGTACTTTTCACCACCCCTAGATTCAATACATTTATTTGACTGATTTCGACACTCTGTAATTTAAAATCATTGTGTTTGTTTTCAGGCTATTTAGTTTTTCTTTCGTAAAATAAATTAAAAGACAATATTTTATTTTGCTTTGATTCTTTTTTGAACTCTTAAAATGTTAATAAAATACGGATACTTTTCTTATATTTTATACTTCAGTTAATAATATACGAATACTCTTTTCTAATGTTTTTTAGATCCATTAAATATAATTACAATGGAGCTTTCAAAGGTGGAGAAAGCTTTACATTTTAAAAAATTTCTAATGACGTTATTAAATTATCTTTATTAATTTACTAAATTATATTTAAACATAAGTTTCATATAATAATTAGTTTATTTTCAATTCTCCTCAATGGTTAAAATACTTCTGAATAAAATCCATTTTGCAAAAAACGAAGTTAAATAAACATTTTTATTGTTTGTAATTTAATTTCTATTTCATTGTTTGTAGGAAATTCTGCAATTCAAATACAATGAAGTTTAATTTCTAACTGTTAAGCATTTATTATATCCTTTATATTATTTACTTTATTGTGATTATTTTGATGTGCGATCTTAAAGTCCATTCACTTATGTCAGATAATTTGATAATTCAGGCAAGATTTTAAAGCAACTGCATTTTTTCATCGAATCAACTTCATTATTTTTAATTAATATTTACTATTGAGTAAATATACGTTTTAACGCAATAAAATTTTTACTTTAAATATGAGTGATTATTCTAATCCTTTGGTTGAAGTTTAAACTATTCTTGCAGATATATTGTACACGCAATCCTATTCAAAATAGCCTGCTCTTTCCTTCTCCTGCTGAACTTTCAGCTAAATAGTTAATGTTCTAGCCATCGGTTCAATAATTTATTAATTCCAATTTCCAGTCAAAAAGAGTGTTTGTAATTGTTTTGAATTCACTCCAAACTTTAGGTCCCAATGTAATTAACACTCATATGCAAATAGAGATCATTGAGCAACAAACAAACCGAACATTTGTGTCTCTCCATGAGTAATTTAAGATTAACAATTCTCTCTGGATAATGTAATTACGAAATCCTCATGAAAACTCAAAGTTTTATATTATTTTTCTTCTTTTCTTGCTTAAATTACATGTGTGAGATGATCTTGTCTTGTACATCAAGTGTGTTTTAAAAACAAATGCAAAAATCATGCAAGATTATTCAAGTGTCAAATTCAAAATAATTAATCATAACAAAATATCTAACGATCCATACAAGATACATTAACTTTTTATGTAAATATAGTCATATTACAATTATAGATTTATAGTTAAAGGACTTCCAAATTTAGCTCATAGATAATGATACACGAAAATGGATTTAATCCTCTTTCTGATAGTTTTAATGGAAAACTCATATTTATTTATAAATTCAAAAGCTTCACTAGTAAGACAAAAATGTTTGTAAAAATATAATACATTTTATTATGTAATAATATCTTTTATAGTGATTGATTCATTTGGAAAAATTCCTAGTGGTATCTTAGAAGGAACATTAAAAGCGTTCGGAGATTTTGACATGTGTCTCGATGTCAAATTACCTGGGAAAGTTCAAGGAATGTATTGTTTGGCAGAAGTAAAACTTCCAGGTGAACATCCAAAACGATTGCCTTTACAACCAGTGAATTTGTCGTTCATTTTTGACAAAGACTTCACACAAGTAAGTATTTAATCTGTTGAATTTCCTGTTAGATATTGCACTATTGTCATCAGAAATGTTAAAGTAAAAGGATTAAGTATATCAAAGTCAAATGTATTTTTATTTAAAAAAAATAATCTTCTGTAAAATCAAGAGGACTATTAAAATCTGTAATGAATGCTGTTTTAATGACAATCGATAACTTCTTATACTTATTACATCATCGAATGAAAGAGAGTATGGATTTTTTGTTGCTTATGGCACTCATTTTTCTTCCACATGTAGCAAAAATTAATCCAGTTAATGTAGTTTGTCAGAGGGTAATGTATTCAAAGCCAGTCTTTCTTCAATCACTGATTTTGTCTGGTTTTTATCAGTCAGCAAAAAATGGATTTGTTTGTAAGCACGACTTCATGTTTTGCAGTCCTAGACAGAAAGCTCGTACGATACTAATCTCTTTATTATAAACTGTATTCATTATAATATGATTGCGAATGCAGTGGAATCCTGCATGATTAATACAGAGCTCCAGTGGTTCAGTAGCTTCCGTTAAGATCTGCAAAGTGAAGCATCATTGTAGTGATTGGGAGGGTGAAGACATGCGCTCCCTCACTATGTTGCTGGAGCTTCGTACATCGGGAAAGTGACCACATTAATATATGATATCCAAAGTTCTTCCGCTAGTGTGGAGGGATGTAGAAAGGAGGATGCCAGTTCAGGTGTGACCTCCTCAACTGACCGTAGTTCAAAAATATAAAGCACTTGGTAAAGGACGAGTATTCCAAACCCATTAACCTAAATGTACAGTCCGATACACGCCTACACCGCTATGTATATATGGTTAATATACCTGTTCCTTATAATTAATGCTATGAGATGGATCATATTCTCTTATTCGTCCATTGTTTTCTTCTGCATTTACCAAGCTCACAGATAATTAATTAACGATCTAACCTTCAGTTCAATATTCAAAAATCAAGAAATATAAATTCCGGATGAATCAGCTCCTATGTTCAAAAATTGATTTTATGGCGACAAACAAAACCTAAAGAATAATATTGCTTAAAGCCAAAAAGATGACTAATTTCTTCACAAAATATCCAAGATCTACATGATTATATTTCACCATTATTATTCAGTGATAAACGTATCTCGTCTATCCCTAAATCAATGAAACGTTTTAATTCAAACTAAAAAAAAGTATTTTTTAGTTCAATTCAAAAAATTAAAAGCTTGTATAAATTTGGGAATCTGGGAACCATTAGCTTAAAAGCAAAAGAAGTGACTAAACTATGCTTTTGTTAAATTACATTCTAAGATAATGAAATATGATGTTGATGCACTTTCCATTTATAACATCAAATTATTACCATACCAAAATTCAATTTGTTTATTGATGAAAGTACAGAAATTCATAGACCATGGAGAATGCAGAAGATAATTCAACTTGCATAAAAACAGTTCGAAATTTATTCACATTACTATAAACATTTTTGCAAAAACTTCAAGAAAATTGGACTTTTAAAACTTAATTCTTTCAAGTGCTACAAAATACTGCCATAGATATATGCGAAGCATTTTTTTGACATTCTTTAAACTAATGTAAATAAAAGATAACGATTCCAAATCCATTTTTGATGTAATGAAACGCACAATTTGTAACTACAAATAATCAAAACAAATACAAATGGGCAGTTTAAACACTCCACCCATTAAAAAAGATGTTTGATAATCTCTATATCTATTACTTTATTTGCTGCAAAATTTCGGATATGTCCCGAACTTTTAAACTGCATACATAGACATTAAACATATGTTCATCATAAATAAAAAATGTGAAATTTTAATATTATTGAAACTAAAATAATAAATGTAGTTTTCAAAAAAGAAATTCGTTAAAACTAAAATATGATTAATTATAACTTATCAAAATACAGTTAAAATGCAAATAAACAATTTTCTGTAGTAGTCTAAAATTTAAATCTTCAATAATGAAAAAAGTCTATAGCCTACAAAAAATTCTTTTCGAATAAAATGAACGCATAAAGTTTTTCATAATGTCTCATATTCCATAATAAATTACTCTTATTATTATTATTATTACAATTATATAATTTATTGCGTCTAACTCACTTTTGTTACATAACATAAAAATATGAGAATAGAATTTTAGTATCGTGAATTTCTTTTGATTAACAAGCTACATCTCAGGATTTACGCATTTAAGAAACACCTAGATTATTACCTTCTTAAAACACCATAGAGTACATGTTCAATATCGTCACAAAAAAAATGAATATACACTGCCCAATATTGAAAATGCAAAACCAAGAAGGAATTGTCAGAAAATGACAAAAATCGGCAAATATGGAAAGACAGCAGCGAACAGTAAGTGATCTGTAATTTGAAATGGATATGAATAATACAGAGTGAGAACAGGGTCAGGGCAGTAGGTTGTAGGACCACTGAGGAAAGGGATACACGAAGTAAAAAGTCTAGGCCCAGATGGTGTCCTGAAGAATATTTCTCCATTCCCTGTCAAATATTTGCGAAAGTGCGTCATCTGAAGGAGATAGTGGCAGAGTGTGCAAATGGCTTCCAATCATGCCCTAAACTTGTTCGATTGATGAGAGATCTGATGATCATGGTGGCCAGAAAAGTAGCTGTATACCTTTCAGGGCATGTTGGTTAGAGATGACTTGGAAACGTATGCAATGGAGCTCAAAACCTTGATATGCTGCGTTGTCGTCCGATGGAGCTTTCCTCAATTGCTGCAGGATTGGATTTTTCCCCACGATAACTCCAAATTCATACACAGCAACTAAAACTGAAGAAACAAAATCGTGATTCATCTGAGAAGACGATCCTATGCAAAAATATTCCAAAATCTAGGAATTTTACCCAGGTGCAAGATATGCTCACTACACCATTACAGACAATCCATATTTATCCTTTTACATATATTGATGAGGGTAAGATTTTTCTCTTTCTAACATACGAAGATAAATAATTTTTAATAGATAATAATAATTGAATATTTCTAAACTGTAGCTCGAACTATCATCATTGTTCTTTTATTTTCTAATTAATGGACTCTATTTTCTAATTAATTGACTTGTATTTTTCCAATTAATTGACTCAAATTCGGAGAATTATTTTATTGAATCTTATTTTTAAAAAATGTAGTGCAACACTAGCATTTTAACTACTTGAAATTACTTAAAGAAAAATATTGGTATTTCAAACAAGAAATTAATGAAGCAAGTTTTCATGTAGGTAGTTGTAAGAACACGGCAATTTTAAATATTTGGGGTTGATGATAACTTTGTTCATTTTATGTGCATTATAGAAACCATAGTTCTATGATAGAAACATCCTATAATACTTTATATCAAAACATTTCTGATTTTTTGCTTTTTATAATGCTCGCTCTTTGAATATTCCTAATTATTTTTTTAACAAATTTCATAATAATAATACACACAATAATTGATCTGTGCATTACAATTGCTAAAAACTTTCAGATTAGTGACATAATCAAAATTTTGAAATATTTCAAAAACAAAAGCGATGGTTTTCCTAGCAGATGTGGGTGTGTGGATAAATGATATAAAATATTTTTATTCGACAAAATTGTTTAAGTTGTGTGAATAATCACAAAAATATATATATATATATATATATAAAGTCCAATTTAATATTCGATGAGTGAAACTAAATATAATAAAAAAATTATTATATTGATGTGGAGTACTTATCTAATTTTTGTATGTTTATTAATATAATTAGAATTATTAAATTTGCGAAAAGCACAAGTTCATTTATTCTTGTCTTATGGCGGGGTTTTATATTTGCGTTAACATTTTGTTAATACGAACATAAGTTCCAAAACAGTTTTTTGCCGTAACCTAACATATTTGTTAACTTTGCTCATAGTTCATACAACATTTTGTGCCAATAATTGTACAGAACTTTACTGTTTCAATGTATTTGTAAAAATTAATGCTAATAATTGGTTATATCTACTATTATTCGGCTTACATGTAACAATGAATTAATTCTTGTAATTATTTCACTGAAATACTAGATCTCAAAAAGATTGTTAGACAAATTAATTGCTTTGAAAAATTTTGGCAACTTATGAAAACGAAACTTTTGAGATTCATAACTATCAATATGTGTTGTTACTTTCTGAAAACTAGGAAAATCAAACTTTCATCTTCCTGAAACTCAATTTATATAGACATGAAACGAATTGTCTTATTTTAATGTAATCTAAGCAGAAGCCTATTTCTACTTGATTATTCCTATTTATATTACTGAAATTATTAATGAATTTTAATTCTCCTGATATATATGATTTTATGATTAAATTTTTTATCCAGTAATTTGAAATAAAAATAATACAGGTTGAATTTTCTTAGAAATATATTTATTTATATTACATTTTATTCCGGAAAGGCTAAACTTTAATAAGTTTTTTTCAACATTATTCCCCTGAATGTGAAGGCATTTATAATGTGCATACAGTTTGTGATATCCATCCTTATAGAAATTGTCACTTGAGTAGTTAGCAATTGCAACATCGTTACTTTAACATCTTCAACCTAGTGCTGACTACCCAGAATTTTTTTTTTAATGCAGGAACAAGTGGTCGCATAATAAGATAGTCATTGTCATGCAGCAAAATGATTCTCTTATTCAGCATGCTATGCCTTTTTAATTGGACATCATTATGATGCAGTTTCTAAAGGTCTCATAATTAATAAATTTTAGGGTGTCACCTCAAGTTAAAAGTTCATGAGCAACACCCTGTTTATGTAACAAAAAACAGTAAACATGATTTTTTAGGCTTGAATTTTTTTATTTAAACTTTACTTTTATAATGATTCTGATTGTACATGTCACCATTCCATAGATTGTTACTTTGATTCTGATGTAACATAATTCTCCCTGTTTCAACTAATAAACTGATAAGTGACTTATAAACTCATAACCTTTGTTATTTTATTGCTTTAGGAAAGTCAAATAATTGGCCAAATGTTTGCTTTTGAACACATTCACTAATTTTTGGTAAACTCTGTGTGTATAACTTTTATTAATTTAAGTATTCTGTAGCAGCTACATATAATCATTGCAGGAGACACTAATGTTAAAATCATGAAGGGGTTTTGTTCTTTCTCATTTTTGCATTAACTTTGTTGCCTACTCCATTTCACATCAAGCAAATATAAGCAGCCATTTTAAGAATATTACTGATTTTTATCATTCTATCACTCAAAGTCATCACTATAAATTTATTGTAATTAATTACAATAAATTTTAACAACTTCCATACCTTTGGCACTAAGTTAATAAACCATAATGCATATTTCACTGTCAGCCAGGTTCTCAATTTGTAGATAGATTTCAAATATTTATAAATTTTGAAAAATCAAATGAAACTACAATGGCTTTCATGGCTTGCCAGTACAGTTTTTGTTACATAACACACATGCTCCAAATGTCTCCTGTTATGTTAGAGTGGCAGAATTTAAAAATAGCACTTTAAAAATATGGCTTTTTTAGTCTGCAATCATGAATATTTGCTTAGATTGTGTTTATATATTAACATTTTCTCTCACTGCAGAAGAAAAAAAAAAGACTCTTCTCACTTGTCATTTGAGAATCTTTCTCAAACATGCATTGAACATTCTGTATTCAGGTACCAACCAATATGTTTACTTTGTAACAACTATCTTTAATATGTTTTACTAATCTTAAATAAATTGGTTTTGTTTATTAGCAATTAGTTATTAACGTATGCAACCACTATACCACCATTATAAAATAGTGATACAGATGTGTAAATTTATCATCCTGTAAATTATAGATTTGTTAATTGTCATAATTTTTGTATGTAAATAATTTGTTATCATAATTTTACAACATGACAGAAGAATCATCAGTTAATGCTATTGTGATTCCATCATTCAATCTTCATGATTCTCTGCTTTAATTTACCATCTGGGAAAGAGTTTCAATTATCAAAACCTAAAGACACCACAGACAGTAAAACAATAGGCAATTACATCATTACCTGCTTGCCACCAAAAGCAGCAAAGATCATTTGAGATGTTTTATTTCTCCAAATAATAATCTCTTTAAGAATTTTTTCCCAAATAATAACAATAAAGAAACAACTGACCGTGAAATCATCACAAGCTGTCTTGAAGCTGCAGTTACCGTCTTGACAGTGTCTCTTCCTGATTCATTTGTAAGAAATTCTTATATTATGTTTCCAGACCAGAGTAATTTTAGCTAGGAATATTTTAACTGTAAATCTCAAATTGGAAAATTCCCATTTCTATATAGATTTAATTGATAATACCATTTTAACATGGAAAATCATTTAAAACTAATCAATAAAATCTTAATGCTACATTTTTCTACTAATAAGAAATTGGAACTATTTATCTAATGATTATTAATTTTAAAATACATAATTTTAAATTATTTAATTATATGTAAGTGTCAATTATATGTTAGTGACTCAAGAAATATAACATATTTTTTATACTTATAGTCCATTTCTAATGAAGCTCTAGCAGACAAAGATGTTTCAATCACAACATCACTGTGTTTCCCATCTAATTGTACTATAACTGAAGTACAAAGGACTGTTTTTGAAAGTATAATACCTATGTTTCTATAAAAATTTAAAATAAAATTTTGTTTGTTTTCAAACTTTTGAAAATATTTAGTTTTTTTTAAATTTATAAATATGCAACCTGCTAATGATTATTTTTATAATAATTTTTTGAAAATTGAGATATTAAGATTATTTGTGAAATTATTGCATAGACTTCATATCACATATTAAATCTACAACAAAATTTTTAGGAAAGTTTTCAAGCAAATAAATAAGAATATGTATTCTTATATTTAAAAGAAAACATTTATCTTTTAAAATATAAGAATGTGATTGCATTATATAATAAAATATATCACATTAAAATATCAGAATTTTGATTATTTTCCTTGGTTTGAGACACTATGGACAAAACACATTATTTTTGTTGAAACACATTCCTTTTGTTGATGAAAGAATAAATTTTGATAGAAATTTGTCTTCAGAATTTATGCCAAATTTTATTCCTTTGATTATGAGCTGTGAAAATTTAAAAAATCCCAATTATTTTAAGAGCATAATATTTTTAAACTTTCATATGCTTGATCAAGCCAAGATATTTTTTAAAAATAATTGTTTAATATTTAGCTCACATATTTCATTAAATAATTTAGTTTTTACACATGGATAGCAATAATTCAATAAAATGGTAAACAAAAGTACATCTTCTCTCCAACCCCTTCCAAAAAAAGTTCAAATTTAAATGTTTAAAAATATCGTTTTAGTGAAATACTTAAGTTTTGTAACTTCCTAATGTTGTGTTTAAATTCAATTCATTTAAAGATTTTAAAATTGTTTAATGGCTACTTTATGTAATTTTGTTTATCTTTCATCTTTGTTTATAATTGCTACCATGTGATAATGAATTAAAAAAATGAAATATTGTTAAAATATTCCTTTAAATTGTACAAAAATATTTTTTATATGATTAGAAATTATCAGATTACTTTAATATAAGAAATTCAAAATCTTTAATTTTATCATGTATATTTTGTAGTTATTAAGGAATAGTGTAATATATGATTTAATTGTTTCATTTATGTTTAAAACTAAATTTATTGTGCACTACAATTTGTGTTATCAAATGTAACTGGTTAATTCATAATTTGTCTTTTTGCAGTTATTAATTATGGTCATCAATCAATTAATGTTAATATTAAACATTGTGAAGTCAGAAAAGAATTTAAGTTTAATTATGCACAAAGCATAATTTTGTAAGTATGCATATCTCATTTTGATACTATTTTCTTCTTACTTGTATTCTATGTTTTGTTAAAGTATCCAAATATCAGTTAAGTATGTTTGTATACATAAATTCTCCAAGATTAACGGGAAATTAAACAGTTTTTGAATCTAATAGTTTTATCCATATTCTTAACATATTATCTATATCACTATTATGTTTGACTTTGAATGATGTATTTCATTCCCTTGCATGTGTTTTCTTCAAGCAACAAATTATGCATTTGAATAATTTCTTATCCAATGTACTGATAAGTAAGTAAATGTTCTATTAAAATAAGAGTTTAATCTTTATGTTATAAGAATGAGTTAGTATTAATATAAACAATAATAATTTATTTTATATTAACTGTTCATCTTATTATAATTTGTGGTGAAAAATGAAAATAAACTTCAAAACTGCATTTTCTTTCAATTTTTTTATTTATATTTATTTATTTATTTATTTATTTTATTTATTTATTTATTTTGCTTTAAAGTTTAGTTGAAATATTTAGAAACAATAATATACTCAAAAGTTGTGTGAAAGGGAACAAATCCTGTTTGTATAGTTAAATTGACATTGCTATACTAAATTATTTTCAACATTAGTATTATTTGTAACATAGAATTGTTTTAATTTTAACATTGTTATTAAATAACAGTGACATTACTGCAGAGCTTTATAGAATAAAATTAAATAAATAGGAAAAATCAGAATCATTAAGAGCAGTTAATGATTTATTGATATGTATAATTGTTGATATTATCTTTTTTTACTTTTTTTAGTGATTATATAAAATTGAAACTTTTTGGAAATTTCTGATTGAAATTGGCTAGCTTTTGCTTCTTTTTTTTCTAAAATAATTATTTTTTATTTTAATTATTTTTTAAACAAGAACATTTTCCTGAAACAAAGTCACTTTTTTTAGAAAACTTTGACATTTTAATTTTATTACTTATTTGTATTTCATCTTAAGCCTACTTGACATTTTAAATCTTATGACAAAAATTTAGAGTTACCTCTAAATCACTAAAAAGCATAATTCCTACATATTATACAAATGTTTTTTCTTGTTATTATGTTGTTGTTACTAATGACACTTGGACAAGCCAAGCTTGCTATGCGAAATTAAGTCAATAGGGTGTGTCTTTTGATTAATCAGAGCAACTCAAAGGTGAAAATATGACTTTGCTCTTCAAGTCTTCCGATTGATGGCACCACCAGAGGATCCACTCCCTCAATTTTGACATTGATCTGAAGGGGAAGGAAATTTTCTCCAGACCTTTGCACCTGGTAACTTCTCAATGACCCCAGGATTTTAAATTCCACAGAATTAATGAGCATGTATATCGCATATACTCAGTGGGTCTTTGGCGGCATTGGGAATTGAAGCCCGCCCTTCCAGACAAAAGGCTGATGCATTAACCACTTGGCTACCATAACCCTCATTCCTTTTTTACCTAATTTATAAGAATAGCAAACATGTTCAAAAAAATTAAATTAGAATGCATTTTTACTTTTTTCCCCATCAAAAATATGATGGGAGGCTACAATGGCCTAATTAATAAAAAAGCTGTTTTTATTATGGAAAATAGTGAGTTTTCATAATCAATAATGCCAATT
Organism: Latrodectus hesperus; assembly: GCA_037975125.1. Classification (NCBI taxonomy): domain Eukaryota; kingdom Metazoa; phylum Arthropoda; class Arachnida; order Araneae; family Theridiidae; genus Latrodectus; species Latrodectus hesperus. Next base: position 68,397,247 of record CM075857.1, on the reverse strand, counting down.
GGGACACATAAAATATGTTGTGATCATATTGACCTCATATGTAAGGATTCTTCTGCCAGATCTCATGTCAGATTTGGAGTTCTGCTTTTAAATTGTGAGTACTCAATCATTTTCAGGACAACAATAACACATTCACTAGTTGCTCTACTACATAAGTTGTTATTTATCAATCCTTAGCTGTTCTGAAGGATGAAATTTCCTAATAACTGAATATTAGAAAGAAAAACAGTTCAAGTTTGATTTCTACATGCATCCTTGATCTTGAAAACATGATTATTTTTGAGGTTAAGTATACATTACCTTGCATTATATATTAATAAAAATTAAATTCAGTTTATAACTAGTTGCTGAAAGTCATATATCTCTCAACAATATTTATTATCCAGATCAAAGATTACCACTATTTAATTGATTTACATCATTATTATATACAGAATCATATTTTTCCCAACATTTGATAAGTTCTCCCGCAAGCATATTAATTCAGTTTCTAAATTTATTTAAGCTTCTGATATTATTGTAATATCAAATTGAACTTAAATTTTTAGAAATTATTAGAATGATATTTTATAAACTTATAGTAAATTATACTCCAAGTACAGGAATAATTTAATGTAAAATTTATATATTTTATGACTCGATGTTTTAATTTTGTCTCGAAAATTTCTGTGTACACCCATATAATCCTTTCTTTTCTCATACATGCTTTTATTATTTTATAGAGTTTATTTTATTGGGTACATCACAGTAATTATTTGTATGATTATTTTCTTATTATGGCGCATTGACATTTTTAAAACTTTCATTCCCATATAAGTATTAATGCATTAACATGTAAAAAAATAATATATGCTGTTTTACTTAGCTAATTAATGCATGGGTGATGATCCCCTATTGATATACTTAGGTGAAGCATAACCTTGTATGATGTACATAACTAATAATGCTTCTAAAATTTCATTTTTTATTAATCATTATATGCAAGTGTTGAAACATCAAAATTGGCTAAAGTTTACTATTTTCATGAAAATTTACTTTAGCATCTATTACATTTAATTTTTTACCTCAAGCAGTCAATATCTATTATGATAATCTTATAAATTTTTGTGTTTGTATTTTAGAATCAGATATTTATTTTTAAAAATCTTATTTCCATTGCAGTTCGATTATGTTCAGTCTCTTTCTTTTTGAGATTCTTGTAACATTTCTAGTTATGCAGTTGAGATATTTTCACAAAGAGAAATTCAGTGAAACAAATTTAAGTATGTCTCTGAGATTTTTCATCATGAAATTGTTGTACTGATGCATATATTTTTATTTGTATACATTTATTGTAACCATATTTCCTTGCAATATTTTAAAAATGTGTCAAGTTTATTTTGTCACGAATTCCAAATGAGATGAATACATATATACATATAATTATATTCTACTAATTAAAGGAAAATTATTTTCTAGCTTCATGAGAAAATTTTATAATTATTGAAGTGAAATTTTTTTAAATAAATTGATATGAATGAAAAGGAAAATAAAATTTTTAATTCAAATAAGTGACTAAAACAAGGAAATTGTTTATTGCAGCCAAGATTATGCCATTTAGGTAATAAAATAAAAAAGTGCTAAGAATTCTAAATATGATCTTGTTTTAATTATACTTATGCAGCAATAAATATTTTCATGCTGCATCTTAAAATAACCTGTTTAATAACTAATTTAGACTTTATTAATTAATATTTTAACAATTTGACTGAGAATTAAATTGCATGGGTGGGAAATAAAACCATTGAAATGTGTTCTGTTCCATTCCATGTTGATATTTACATTTTATCAGAAAACCAGAAAATTAAATATGTAAAAGGTAAAATTGTTGCAAAATAAATTAGTTTACTTAATCAAATGCAAATTAAAATTTAATAATAAAATTGGTTCAAAATTTAAACATTTATTGGGTTTAATTTTTATTAATAGGGTATAAATTTTATTTTCAATTATAGATTATTTTCTCTAAGTTATTTTCTTACATTGTATAGCTTTAACATTTTATTGTTAATTTATTAATATTATTTTTTTATTATGTAAAGTTTTGATGTGTCTCTTTATATAAAATAATGATGCATTGAAAATTTATTATCTGTATCATTTTTTTAAGTTACTAGTTACATTAAATATGAATTAATGTTATCACACTGAAAGTTAATGTTAAGAAAATCATAATAAAAGTATAATTGTTTAGATATGAAACTTTTAACTTTTTTCTTTAATTTTTAAATGATTCTTAAGAATCTACTTTAGTTATGCTTTTGGGGAAAAAATTAATTCTGAAGAATGTATGTAAATTAAAAATTTTTGCTATGTTATATTAAAGTTATAATTTTTCTAATTTATCTATATTTTTTAAAGTCAATGTTTTAAATTTTAATTGATACTAGACCAAAGAGTTTTTATATAAGATTTCTTCAATTTTCAGGAAAAAGTGCTTTTTTGCTTAAAATATCAAAATTTCAAATATTTCCAACATCAGGAATGGTAATGCCTAGAAGAACAATAATTATAAAACTATTCTTATCCCATGATTTATAAACAATGATTTGTTTTTAATTTACTTTGCTAATAAATAATTTGTGGATACATGAGCGCATATAACAAAATATTTTTTCTACGTCAAATATGGATTTAAAACTGGTGTTTTAATAAACAATGGAATTAAATATCAATTAATATATGTTCACAGAATTACTTAACTAGAAATGTCTATGAAATAATATTTTTTATCAGAGATAATTATACAGATAGACTACATTAAACATTTTAAAAAGTGCTATCTGTTTATAATGAAACATTATTAAAGGATTTCAAATTCCCAAAGTTATGTAACATAAATTTAAGTTCTTAAAAATGAAAATGAGATACTGTTAAAATTTAAAATAAATGTTTATATGTTTATAACAACAGTTTGAATGAAATAAGTTAAAATGGGAAATCATTTTTACACCAACATAATACTCAAATATTATAAAACATCAGCCTGAACAAAAAGAAATTTAATGATGTATGAGTGCTCTACATATTAAAATTAATTATCTATGAAACATTGATGTTCTGTTATTATTCTTGATCACATGCATATCTAAAAAAATCTTTTTCAAAAATTCATATGAGAAAATATGAATTTATATTACCAACTTAATCTATCTTTACCCCTTTCTTGCAGTCAACTATATTTGAATCTTGCAAAATTATCACGTTTTTTCACATTGAAAACAGCATTAGGAATAAATGAAAGTGTTTAGCTTTAAAAATGTTCCCAAAGAAAGTATAATTTCAAATAGAAAAGTACATTAATATAATGATAGTAAATGATTATATCAAAGACTGATAGATACATCTTAAGTAACAAAAGATTTTTACACATTGCTGAAATTTTTAAATGCTTAATAAAAGTTGTCTTTATATCACTTAACAAAACCAGCATAAAAAAGGTAAAAATAAACATTACAATATAAAATAAAGTAATAAAAATATATAGAAATGAAAAGTATTCAATAAATTATGGAAACTTGTGAAGTGTTTACAGAAGGATAAAAGACATTGCAAAGGATAAAATAATTTTTTTTATTGAAGCATTGACATTGGAATACATTTAATTTGATAAGTCTGTCATCAATTTATTTTGTTATTAAAATACATTGTAATATGTATCGATCAATGCTCATATATTTTGTGATATTTTTAATTTTTATATCAATATTATTTCTTTGGATATTTGTACCTATTATTTTTAAACATTTCAATACGTATTGTTCTTCATATGAGTCTACCAACTGCCTTTTAATATTCTGAAATTACTTAAAAGATTAAACAAAAAGGAAAATTTCAATGCTTATGAAAATGATGAAGTCATAGAATGTTTTAATTCTCAATATTAATTGCACATGTAACAATTATTCTAAAATATCTTAGATTACCTAAGATGCATAAGTTTCATTTATTCCAATATTTGATATATGTGCATCTTGGATGAGGAAAGTTTGCATTGGCTCCTATAAGTGTTAGAAAAAGTGTACAAAAATTATTCATTATCTATAGTAAGAGTTACAAAATATTCAAGTTGCTAACAAATTGTGTACAATATTTTCATATATCAGTACATCATCCTTACAAACAGTCGAAGTTAAATTTACTTGCCTTCATATGAGACACAATTCCCGCAAAAATTTTGTTTTAAAATGGTTTGCAATTATAGTGTGAAATTTGTGAGAAATCATATACTGTTAACCGTATTTTAGTTTCATGTCGTGATTTTAAACAATATTATTTTCAGTTTTTCAACAGCAATACTTTAACTTTGTTTATTTTGAAGAACTATCCAACAGAAATCTCTTTGTCTTTTTGTAGGCAATTAGGTATATAGATTTTATTTAATGTGTCCAATTCATTTTGGAAATGTATAAATTTTACATTATACAATTTTGTATATAAATCTTTTACATTTATCTCAGTTAAATTATATTCAGAATTTTAATCATGCTAAATTTGTTTTACTTATGATTAGTTTTCAATGTTATATAATTAGCTTTTGGAAATTTAAAGCTCTAAATTTTGGATCAATTAAAAATAAAGGAATTTCTAAATTTTGACATAGTTTGTGCTTTTGGATCTTGCACCACAAAATCAATCACTCAACGAACAAACTAGCTGGAGGTTTAAAATATTTAGCTATAAAAATTGGACAATTTTTTTTGTGGAATTTATTTGGAGCTTATTTTTATAGAAAGTTAAATTTCCTTACTGGAAAGGACATCTTTGATAAAAAAAAAAGAAACTTCCTTATTCTGTAATTTTGGAAAAATTTTATTAATGTTAACACTTATTTTTAGTGCACACTTCCTATCTGCAAATGAATATTTTTCTTTCTTTTTTTAATAGAAAGGGTTTTAAAAGGACTTAAGATTGAAAATAAAATCAAGTTACAGTTAGCGATTTATAATCTACATTTTTATAAAATAATTGATTTAGTACAGAAACATTTAAAAATTTAATTAGGAAATAAGACTTTAGCAAAAATCATTTTGCAGAATTGCTGTTACCTCTTTCCCAAAGATATTAATACAATAAAATAAATTACTGTTTAAACAAGAACATAAATTAAGCTTTTCCAAATAATTAATGGAAAGTCTTTTTCATATTTTGTTCCATTTTAAGCATTACAGTTTTTCTAGAGTATGTAAAAATGCAAAATGCCTACAAACATATATTCCACTTAACTAGCTTAAAAAACCATTAAAAAATTATTTAAATTATTTAAACTTTGAAAAAATGTAAACTATGTTTACTTGTAATGGTAATAAATAAAAGAAGATATTTTATTTTAAATTAAAAATTTTTGACCATTGAGGGAATTATACTGAAACCAATAAATCAATTAAAAAAATTGTGTATTAGTTAATAATTATAATTCACTTAAAATATTTATTTTACATTTTAAAATTCAGTAATTAAAATATTTCTTAATTCCTCTTTAGGTAAAGTTATTCAGTATGTTATAGCTTTTTCTTTCTATTCAAATACTATTCGCCTTTTTAAAAATAATGCAAGTTCTGATTCTGTCAAATTATTTTTTGGCATGAAAGTTATTTCTATATCATGGATAGTTCTTGGTCATACAATCATCTTTCACATGAAAGCATTAGGTAAGTTTCCACTTAGAAAAGATTGTCTTTGTTATGAAATAAAATGTTTACTCAAATATTATTTATATAAGAAATTATTACTATATTTTTTAGTAACTATGATTCAAATTTTATGAGTTTAAATTTCAATATATTGTCATTTATTAATTCTAATTACCATTTGGAAATAATTTTAAATTTCTATTATTGTAATTTGAAAATTTTTGAAGAACTTTAATATCTTGTTATATTAAATTATCATACAAATTATTGTCCTCTGATTGAAGACAGTAATTTGTATGTTAATTTAATACAATAAGATATAATATATAATAATTGTTTTTTTACATTAGAACTTTCTGTGTATTTTGTCATTTGCAAAGAATAGGTCGCAAAAGAAAGAAACTCTATTTGTTTTCTTATGTGATTAGAATGTTTTAAATATTTTAAAACTAAATCTTTCTAACACATGGAATTAACCAAATTCTGATTTCAATCAACTGCTATAAAATTCTTCTAAAATATTAAAGCTAGAATAATTTTAACTTTAATAAAATATTCTCATTTCCTTAATGATTTAATTATAAATCAGTCTCAGTTTTATTTTGAAAAATCAAATTTTATACGCAATTCACAAACTGCTTGTGAAACTTATTCTTTGGCATTAAACTTAACTGATTTTCAGTTCATGTTATGATACGACTACGTTAAAGGTAAAGAAATACAGATTTTGGGGAAGTATATCAGTCAGCACAATACTATTTCAGTCAGGCAGAAAGAAAAGAGATTTTCTTATGAAAAAGAAATATGTAATGAAAAATTGATTGTAGAATTTTTTCAGTTTTTATAATTAAGAAATTCATTTTAAAAATTTAAAATTCAAATGTTATAAGTTATGTTTTCTATTTTTATTAAATTATAGAATTTAAAATATCATTAGAAAGATGACTATTCTGTCATATATTTTAATATAAAATAGTAAAGCTATAAAAAATAATTAAAAAAGTTGTTTGCTTGAAGAAATTTAATAAAGATTTATGGTAAATTTGCATTTAAAAGAATTCACTAAGAAATCAACAACTTCTATTTCTTTTTGTGTGTGCCAACGAAAATAATAATAATAATTAGAGCAAAAAAAAAATCATAAAGTAAAAGATTATTATAACTGGGAAATCTTAGCTATAAATATTTTTGTACACTATTTATATTTAAGCTCACATATTTATATTTAAATTCATGTATTTAATTTTTCTGCTAAAATATTTTTCCTCTATTAATTAAATAGGTCGCTTGAATCAGGTTATTTGTAATTTGGAAGGGATTTATATTTCAGAATGCTTTCCATGCTACTGAAACTTTCTTCTTTATTAGGTAAATTTATGCACTTTTATTTCATTTTTTGGCTATGTATGAATTTATTTTCTGCATTTTATGAATTTAAACTTTAAGAATAAATGCTTGTTATATGTCTTACAAAAGTTTTATAGACTAAATTTTCTAGTGGATTTATGTTGGTATACTCATTCATTAAAAGAAATTTGTCAAATACCATCTTTGTGAATTATTCTCTTGTGCAGTTTATTAAGTAAGTATCAATTTTTTTATTAAATTCATGATATGATTGGACAAATTTTTTAAAAGAGATTTCTTATCTGTGTGGCTTGGTTTGTTTGATGCTCAACAATTTTTTTTGCTCATGACAATGTTTATTTGAACTAAATTATTGATTTTATTTAAATATAAAATCTCTAAATATTAATCCCAATGCTTTTATAACATTTCAAACCTTGTGAAGTTATTTCATCTGTGAATATTTTATGTGATTTGTTTTGATATAGAGGATAACGAACCAATGGCACGCATGCCACCAGTGGGACGTTTGAAAATTTAAATGGCACACACAAAAAAAGATTATATTTTATAAGTTATCTTATTTGACAGAAATGAATTAAAAATTATTAATTCAAACTTAATTTATGATCTAAATTTGTAGTACTGAATACCTATTTTAGTATCTTAACTAGAACCGTCAAATTATACATTTTATTAGTAAAGTATTGCACGAATTCTCTCAAAGTATATAAAGATGCGCATTAGATTAAAAAAAAATTTTGCGTATGCAGTTTTATGTTCTAAAACAGTAGTCTGTAGAACATCTTCAGTAAAGCGGCATTATGAAACCAAACATAAATTTCATCTTGATCGCAGTGTAGAAGAGCAAACGGAGTATATATCACGTGCCTTAAAAAATAAAAATGCTCAAACTACTTCTTTAATAAAATATATTGGAACTCAATCAAACACCACTGCTGCTAATTATCAAGTTTCAAAACCGATTGCTCAGTATCCGAAACTTTTTAAGGAAGTCTAATTTTTAAGGGATGCTGGGCTGCAATGTACACCATACTTATTCAATGATTTCGAAAACAAAGAAAAAATTATCCAAAGAATTAAAGACATACTGATAGCGAGAAATACAGTGAAAGAGATAATTTTGGGTATGGCGGAAAATGTAAATTTTCAACAAAAAATTCAAATAAAGTCATGCGATTTTGCATCCATTTGCTTTGACGAGTCTACCGAAATAACAGGATCTGCTCACTTAGCTTTGCAATTTTTGTACGTTATTTTGTTCAAAACAACATTAAACAAGAGCTAAGCAACTCTCTCACAAGAAAGAGTTACCAACATTAACAACAACAAAAGGATTTGACATTTGTAATTCAGTTTTAGATGTTTGGAAAAAAGAGAAATATGTCCTTCTAAAATTGTCAGTTATGTTACAACTGACGGTGACTGCAGCTTAACTGGAAGGAAAAAATGGATTTTTAAATTTATTTACAAAATGTATTGGGGACACAATTCTTGATTTTCATTCCATTATTCACCAACAAGCGTTATGTGCCAAAACAGGTTTAAAAATGTTTGATGATATTTTGAGTTTTGTTACAAAATTAGTCAATTTTATATCAGCACGGGCAATAAATTAAAAAATATTCAAGATGTGTTAAACGAAGTAAACTCCTGGTACAATAGCTTAATTTTATACAATAATGTACGCTGGTTAAGCCGCGAAAATGTTTTGCAAAGATCTGTAGATTGCTTGGAGGAAATAGAATATTTTTAAATAATGAGAACATTATTGACCAATACAATCAGTTCTTGGATGTAGAATGGCTAGCAAAGTTATATTTTTTCACTGATTTATGCTCTCACTTAAATGAATTAAATATAAAACTACAATAAGCCCGATGGCTTAGTGGCTGCGTTTCACGTTCCCATGACACAGGTCCGAGGTTTGATCTTCAGGCTGGACAAGGTTTTACTCAGCCTTTCATCTCTTCAGTGGGTCGATTAACTGAGTAACAAGCATGCTTCGGAACTAAACTCTGGGGGTCTTATGTTAGGCTGACTACCTAACTGGGACATATGCTTCGCACCCCAGGGCCCTTGGTCATGAAAACAGTTATGGGCACTGTAGGCCTTGGCCCACATGGGCTGTCGTGCCATGGAGTTTAGTTTTTTTTATAAAACTACAAGGTGTTAATAAAACAGTCATTATAATGTTTGAATTAATCAAAGCGTTGGAAGTAAAATTACAAGTTTTTAATCGTGATATTCTTTCAAATTCATATAAATATTTTCCGAATACAAATTTTTTTTTTCTGAAAGTGAATGTCACGAAAAGTCAAATAAAAAGTCATTAGCAAAAGAATTTTCAATAAAAATTCAATCCCGAATTCAGGAATTTTCTGTAAAGATTTATGCAGTTTAAAAAATTTGAATAAACTTTAAAATTTATTTTATATCCTGATACAATACTACTTAAAAAATTAAATTCAAAAGTTCTTGAGTAGTTAAATATTAATGAATTAGAAAAGGAGTTAGTTGAATTTCAGTCAAATACCATATGGATAAAATAAATAAAATTGCAGAAGATGAAATTCTAACCACATGGAATTAAATTCCTGACAAGTTTAATTAATAAAATATATTAGCAAAGGTAATTTTATCAATATTTTCATCGACGTGGGAACTTGAATCTCAATTTTTAGAATTAAATTTTATAAAAAATAAACACAGGAATATAATGATGGATAAGTCGAGCTCTGTGTGCATACTGTTGAAATTAACTAAATATGAACCAGATATTAAATCTTTATCATCTTGTGTACAACAACAAAAATCACATTGAAAACAATTGTTTATAACGTGAATTTTGTTTCTTACGTATTGCTTTTTGTAAAACATTGATTAATAAAAATTTGTTTGAAGAAGAATTGCTTTTATTTGCTTATTTAATTATACTTACGTATAGTTTCACTACGTTAACCTTTCGAATAAAATTTTATTGTGGCACATTACCTATTTAAAAAAATTTTATGGCTTTGTGGCACAGGCATCAAAAAAGGTTCGCCATCCCTGATATAGATGTATAAACATTGATATAAGAACCTCAAAAATTTCATTGCCTGTAATAGATTAACTAATAAGAAATCAATAAATATTGCTTTTTAATATGCATTTCAAGCTTCTACTTTTAAACCAAGTAAAAGTTTTTTTTTTATTTTTTCAAATTATTTATAATCAATAAAAAGAAAATTATAAGAAGTATTAAAGATTGATATAATGAGGTATCAGTTTCACAAGCACAATACTCGTAAACTGATCACTAGCATATCAGTTGGTCAGCAGCATATCATGCTTATTTGTCACTAAAGAACAGAAAAAAATTTTTCTTTAAAAAATTGGTAAAAAAATAAATAAGCAAAATTAACTGAAATTTACACAATATTGGTTATATCGCAATAATGTTAACCATTTTAAAATTTATTTTTCTAAATGGTGATAATCCATGCTTATAAATTTATTTATAATTTTTCAAACAATAAATTATATTCAAAATCAATTATCTTAAATTTTTGTAAACTTAATTTAAAAATATAAAATTTGATAGATATTGAAATTATCATAATTTTTGCTCATAAAAATTCCTCTGCAAAACATGATTAATTTTTAATTTCTAAAAGTAATAAAGCCTTTATTATGAGATTTTGAATCAATTTATACTTATTGATTAATAATTTAAACAAAATTATTAAATGTAAGCTTTTAAAAATTAATTTAGTAAAATTTTAAAATTGATTTAAAAATATTTCATCAATATACTCTAATTTTACTTATCAGAAATTCAATTTATCATATACCTATATATGTTTTCAGCAAAGCAATGATTAACTTAACAGTTTCTTTTTTACATGTAAAATATATTCTATAAATAAAATTTAACAGCTGCTTTTTTATATGTTACTTTTGTTTCCCTTCTGATCTTCTTTCTTCTTTGTTGTGGATGCTTCATAAGAAAATGAGGCTCTCCTTGAGATGGTATTGCTGATCTGTTGCTATTAGTACTTCTGGAAACTAAATCACTTAAATATTTGTTGTGTGTGGATAGCCTGAAAAAGTATCCTAATAATTGAGCCTGACACATTTCTTTGAATTCTGCTTCAGATAAAAAGGAGGAATACTGTTGTTGTACTCAGTACATCAATCAGTTTACATGAATCAAATGATCATGCATTTGATGCATGACCCAATAGGGTCAATCCCACTTCAGGGTTGTATCAAAAGCATAAAAGAGGCATGTCCAGTACTGTTGTTTATATCCTACTTGCCCTCTTGTATTACTTTATTATATATGGTACAATCAGGATCTTGAAATAAACAAGTTTCTGTATGGAGGGTAATTCTAATTTTTTTCTCCCTGTGGAGCAACAAATGTAATGTGATAAGGTGTATTTTGTCATTAAAAGAATGGGCAGTGATTTTGATAATTTTTCTCCGTCCTTAATTGACCGAGCTGACAGCCGAATGCTTAGTGATCTTGCCTTCGGTTTAACAGTTCGTGGGTTTGAATCCCACCTTGAACATGGATGTTTGTAATGGTTCGGAGTCCACAATCCACTTTAAACTGTAGGTCCCAGTCTAATTAAACCTCGTGCGCAAAAAATGACTGTTGAGCGACAAACAAACCAAACCAACCATCCTTAATTGAAAAGAGTTTGATTGAAGTATTATCAGTTAAACAGGCCACAATAATAGTATGTCATATGCAATGTATTACAAAAGGAAGGAGGGCTTAATTTTAAAGGACCTCATACATTCCCAACTCCTACACTATTATAATTTTTAGAGCTGGTTATCTAAATCGTTGTGTCTGACCTTATATTCCATAACAATGTTTTACTTGCCAATGTTTTGAATATGCAAAAACTACTTGTAGTGAAATTTTTACTTGATGTGCTTCAATTAAGAATGAGAGGAATACATGTCAGTTAAAAAAAAAAGTGCATCAACTGCACTGGTGAACATTTTTATCATGCCGAACTTGGATATTTGAAAATGAAATTACAATTGGGAAAATAAAACAAAACTTACCTTATTGCAATGGTGGACATGCCATATGATCCCGTACTGCTCACCAAGATGTTAATTATAAATTGCTAAAGGACTCAAAGAATCCCTTTGTGACATAATGAATTGCTTATTGACTTCAATTATTAAATTATAGTCATATAATTCTAAACATATCTTATTTATTCTAAACTGAATATCCCCAAATAAAGTTGAAGTTAGTTCCTAAAATGTCAAAAGTCAAAACATACAAGGAAAAGCCTAGAAAATCAAGTTTTATAATTAAAAGAATTCTAGTTTTGTTTGAAACAGATGCAGTACATGTAGATCCTTTAGATAATGAAAATTTTCCAGCAAAGATTGAATCACTGGTGGCTTTCTCCTAGACAAGAGCATTTAGTTTTGCTTCATTGGGTATTTTGTCTCTTGATATTAACACTCTTGTTTTTACACTCATATCAATATTACTAAAATGATATATGCAACTATATAATGTAATGTGTTTCATCATTTTAGAAATGTTCTGGAAACGTTGATGTTTTAAATTGTGAGGTTGTAGTTGTGTGAAAAAAAGATGTTAATAATGATACAGTACCTGGAAAAGTATATTGTATATAATACAATAAAGTATTATTGTATCTTGTGTCTTCTGTAGCTCTGTGCAATCCCTCAATATATCACATAGTTTGCTGTTGGAGTATGGATATACATACTTCTCATCATTCCCTTTACTTATCTCCTCGTGTCATCCATGAAAGAGTTGAACAATTTATTGGATCAGCTTAGTGACTTTAATTGCCATAATACTTTATGGGATAATGATATTATGATTTTTTGTGTTCACATAAATGAGCAGTTTGTTTCTAATAACTGTATCAGTCTTTTAAAATTTGACAGAAATAACTTGTTTCCACCAACTGTCAAAAACTTTTCATTCTTTAGATTTGTCCATTTGTTATACATCAATTCTACCTTCATTAAATTTTAGTATTGAAAATGTTTTATATAACAGCAATAATGTTCCTCCAATTATAATCCAAACTGGTATAAAAATAAGCTCAAAAGTTTACCATTTTTCTTACTCTTACTGTCGTGCAGATTGAGCATTTTGCTTTTAATCAACTGTGATTAGTTACAGCATGCTTAGTAGTGAAGACATTGATAATGTGGAAAAAGTCACTTATGCACTTCTAGATGCTGCCAAAAACTTGATTCCTAAGTGCTTCCTGATTCCATGCAAGCATCATAAACCATAGTGAAACAATGAGTATCAAGTGTCAGACAAGAAATAGAAAGTTGCTGGTTATCTTTCATAGGTGCCCTATTATAGAAAAAGACCTCACAGCTGTCAAAAGAGCTAAATTCTTTGCTTGTTGAATAGGTTAAAATTTTAAAAAATATCTTTAATAAAATGTGTCTCTATCATTACATCAACTTCCAGCAAAGAATTGTGGAAGAAAGTTAAAACAGCCTGTGGTTTATATCAGGATTTTTCTATCCCAATATTACAAACAAGAACTGTTATATACTCTTCTCAATATGATATTTCCAATATTTTAGGTGAAACTTGCTAAAGTATCTAGTCTACCGAGATTATCTACAACATGCAAATTAGAACCTGTACATCATTACAAATCTATTTTGGGGCATTCAAAAACCCTTTTAAATATACTCCACTCTAAGGAGACTACTGAACTGCCGTGCAATATTATCTTTTATTGAGCATGCAAACTTCACATTTTTACATTTTTTTTAAAATTTTTGACTTGGAATATCCCTACTGCCAATATCTATGCGGAATATAATTAATCAACCAAAATCCCCTATTATGTTGCAAAATATATTTTCATAAATTCATTATCAATATTCTTCTCACATTCATGTATTTATAAATGACTCAAAATCAAGTGCCTGTGTTGGTTGTGGTATTATTGTTGGAAATACAGTTTACAATTATAGACTTCATGCATTATTTTCTGTTTACACAGCAGAAGCTGTTGTTATTGCATGTTCTAAAAATAATTCAGACATTGCATACATGCAAATTTCATGAATGTAATCATGCTGTTAAACCACTTAAATGACAAATGTCATGCAGTTGTTTTCTAAATGTTAGTCATTCTAAATATATCGAAAAATAGAGGATTTGATAGCTCTTGTTTTTTATCCCAATTCAAGTCTTGTTAGCATTGTTGGCTATGAGCTTGCAAACAATGCTACTGAAAATGCCATTTACTTTTTATATTAAATATTAGCACTTTTTGTCTTTAAACAAATTGCTAAAGATTTTAATTTTTCTACTGGCAGAGAACTTGGAATTTATAGACATACAACAAAATGTATAATAAAACTTCTCACATTCTTCCATTTCCAGATATTCTCATTTGTAGAATTGTTATAAAGCTTACCTGTCTTTGCATTGGACACATTTAATTCGAACACAATCATTTATTCTTTTGTCAGAGTGCTTCAATTTGTGATGTGTGTAATGTATCATATATTGTACATTATATTTTTAATTGTCTGTCATGATTTCAAAGATTTATATTGGTGTATTTAAAGTTTACCAGACTTCATTAGTTTTAAACCACACAGAAATTTTCCACTGCTAATTTTGAATACTGACATTTTAATAGTTTCAGTTTGTTTAAGAAATATTGAAAAAAATCAAAGATTTAGCTCAGAATTCATGTGCAAATGCTGAACACCAATACAGTTCTATGATATTTTCATTTGCTTATTCGATCCTTTTATTCAACTTACTTATAATATTCTGATGTATATTGTTAGTAAAATATTGCAAATTTATTTTCATTAAATTGTATTTAAATGTAAACATAACACATTTTAGTTAGAAAATATAGTAAGAATCAATTATTCCTGTAATTAATACTTTCAATTAAAATATGCTGACGAATATTTCCTCTTTTAGACTGATCCCACCTCTTTTATTTATTCTTGGATGGTTATTATTGTCAGAAAATTGGAGTTCAGGCCCCTTATGGAAAGAATATATCACTGATCATTTGGTGGGATCTTGCAAAACAACTTGGTGGAAAAATATATTATTCATTAACAATATAATTGGCTTAAGGGACCATGTAAGTACTAAAAATTTTTTAAGAGAGAAATTGGTAAAATATTTAAATTATAATACTGACTTTAAATCAATATATAATATTTCAAAATTGTAGTAAATTTGTAACTATAATTTAAAAAATTAATGAATATGTAAATTTTTATTTGATAAAGTATTAGTTTTAATATATATATATATATATATATATATATATATATATATATATATATATATATATATATGCAATCATCATATAATGCAAACAAACAAGATATTCATTGAACTCATAATATCCTTACAAATGATTGTCTGCCCATGTGAAAAGACAAGTAGATGTTCCCTAGTATAGAATATGCTTTTTCCTTAAAGCTATTGTTGCTCAGTACCATCTCTTTATACTCAACATCAGCCCATTCAACTGTTCTTGAGATAAGAACACTCATTCCTCAATCAGTGTCTGTATCAGATGTTGGGTGTTTCCTGGAGGATGTAATCATTTTGCTAGCCATCTCATGAAAGAATACAACACTTGTTCTATGGGATTTAAATCAGAAAAATAATTGGTCTAACTATTCAAGTGTTAATTTTCTTTTCTAGTAACTGCTGAAAAGCAGGAGTCTGATGTGGCCATGCATTGTCATTCATATAAATGAAGTCTACTGTAATGGCATATGATGAAGGATCACCTCTTTAAAATAACAATCTCTGATTATAAAATTTCTGTCAAAAACCTAGTGCTCAGTTTGCCATTTCAGTATAAAGCCTTCCTTGACAATTACTCCAGGATGATTTTACCCATCCATGATGTTACTGAGACAAAGCATTTCCCGACCTTTCTCCAAATCAATTGGTGTTGAGAATTGCTTGTAGCATTGAAAAGGCTCCATTGTGAAAAAAACAGGATTACATTTATATGCTGTTCAGATTTTAGGCTTTTTGTACCACTATGAACATGGGCATCAATGGTGAACTGTCAGAAGGATGCAGCTTTCAGGATGATAGACAAATTAGCTGCTTTTGTGAAAGCATCTGGAAACTGTAAATTGTCATACTTGTTGCCATGTTATTGTATATTGTTGCTGAACAATGACACTTGCTGATAAGTTTTGGGCACTTATGGCTCACAGGATGATATATCAGTCATCCACTGCACGTTTCTCTGAGATGGCCATCCCAAACCTTTTTAAACAACTGTTTATTGTTTGGCATGTTTTTCCAAGTGCATAAAATGACATTTTTGTAGATTCCAAACTCTTCTAGCCTTCCAATCATTCCTTCACATGTGAACCCATTCAGGTTATTTCTTTCAGCAATATTTCACAAAAGAATTTACTTTCATCCAATGTCTTTAATTGCATCTCTGTCTAGCCTTTTATTGTAGTTTGGAGTTGTTTGTGCCGACAGCACACATTTTGTGCATTCATTTTGCTGTGATGTTTTGTTACTGACATTTGCACTCACATGATTATGGTTTTCTACTTAAAATTTATATTGATTTATGTTGTTAGTTAAGTTTCACACATTGGTGGAAATAATACCCTGATGTTAAATTGTATATCCTGCAATTTCCATTGTGCCAATGTTTTATTGCAATATATCTTGTCAATTGAGGATAACCAGAGGCAGCTGAGTGGTTCCCTACAGATGTTCTGGAGCTGTTGCGAACAGAGCTCGGGACTGTTGCTGGGCCGGGGCCCCGGCGGTGCCACTTTCTTTTCTTCTTTCTAGCAACTCCCATCTAAACTGGTAGAACCTTTCTTGGGTTAGATATAGAAGAACTGGCTGGTGTATACATGCACACAGACACACACACACACACACACATACACACATATATATATATATATATATATATATATATATATTTGCATACACAAACAAATATCAACAATGCTGTATTCTACTAAGCATATTCGAAAATTTGTTTCTAGTGTTTGCCTTGGACTTGGTACATTGCTGCATATATGCAATTTCATTTAATATCTTATCCTATATTGATACTCATGAGCAGGTAAATATTTACTTTTTATGTACTTAAATAACTATAGAAAATTGTTTATATGAGTTCCATAAACAGTTAGGAAAGAGATCTGTTAAAAAATTATTTATTTATTTATCACTGTACTTATATGTATGACAATTAAATAAACTGTTATATATTAATTTTTTTCATGTTTTGAAGCATTAAAAGTATAAAAAATAATTTGCATATTTTCTTTAAAGTAATATGCAAATGTCAACAAGAAATTTATTTTTATTAAGTTATAATGAATCATGTGCAATAAAAAATCACATTGCTTAAATTTAATATATGTTTTTCAAATATTTAATAAATATATTATCATGCATGATTATGATTATAAATATAAACCAATTAATTACTACATATTTATACTAAAGTTTTATTTAATATCAAATATTATTTTTTGTTAATTTTCTCTCTTTATATATGTAACACAAATGGGATATTTATTATTTTAAATTTTACTTGAGAGAAAAGTAGTTTTCAATATATTATGAAATTCTACTGTCTAAAAAAATTATGTTTCTTAAGAAATTATTTCAGTAATTCTGGCTTGTGATATTACACTTGATTTCTCACTTTGTAATGATTTTCTCTTATATTTTGTTTCAGAAAACATTTCTCTGATTTTAAATGCATTAGTCAACAGTTATACAATCCATCTCAAAATCTAAAGAAATTATTCCATGTATGTGTGTATCTTGCTATTTTAATGTTTCATTTTCTAATCTTCTAAGAATATTTTTAGTTTTCATAAGAATTGGCTTACATTTCACTATTTCATTTTTTAATTGCTTGCTAATCTAATTTATTAAATGTAATATTTAAATTTATTTCTATCTGCATTAGTTTTTGTTGGTAAGCATTAAATCATTTCTATTTTATATCACTTTATATTTGCTATTTCTTTTCAAAAAGTATTTCATTTTCAAACTATTTTTTGGATGAAATTTTGAAAAAAAGTTATTTTAGAATATTTATCATTAAATTTAGATTTCAGCTTTATCTATTTTATTCTAGTCTACAAAAGAATTAAATTTTCTATTTAAAAATAAAATCTTTTTTATCAAATCAGTATAAAATTACTAAATGTAGCTTATAAAATTTTGATTAGTATTTAAAGGTATTTGATAAATGTAAATTTAATATTAAAATTTTTCCATGATTTGTTAAATGTTCCTAAATTTAAATTATTTTAAGAACCCTAAATATACTAAAATAATAAGTTCCTTACTATTTGAAAGTAGTAAATTTTTATTCTACATCTTTCCTAAAGACTTAAAAAGAAACTTATTTTTGTAATTGTAAAACTTGCTTTAGAAATTCAATATATTTTTTTAATTGTGCTCTTGATTGTAGTCACTAATAAATTGCTAACTAAGATATTTGATAATTCTATAAGCCCTTCTATTTTCATGTATTTAAACATGTCTGATGGTATAGATATAAAAATCTGATTTTCTTTTTTTTTAATTTTAGTAATAAGTTTTAATGACATTAAATTAAGTAAAGTGAAAATAAACTTTTGTTTTTAAAAAGAGCATTACCTCTATGAAGTTTTGGAATTCAGCTGAAATTTCTTCAAATGTAATTAAAATTTCTGAGCTGGCATACTTTGTGAATCTATATTAAGCAACATCTTCAGAAATACTTCTGAAAGGCTAATCTCCAAAGTTCATCAAACATCTTAGAGAATGGATATTCATAATTATGACCTTAGGTGTAATTGTATATAATGGACACTATCAGCTTTATGAATTAAGGTTAATCTTTAAAACCATGCTACATAAATATCAGTGAAGTATTGGAACTCGAAATCTTTCTTTTCCTTCAAAATATTCTTAAAATTAACTATCTTTCAACAAGAATCGCCCATTGCAGAAAATTCTCACTCACATATTGCAGAGATTATTCAATAAGTATTTTCAGCTGGTTATGTACAGCTTTTTCCTTCTCCTGCTTATTCACCAAAAAGTGCAGCATATTAATCAATGTCTTTCTTGTTTTTCTAGTTCTAAATTTTACAAATGCACTTTCAAGATGTATATATATGAAAAACTCTCTTTTCCAGGAAAATATTCAAAATCTAACTGCATGCTATATCATACAGCAGTTCTTATTTCAATGGCTGATGACTAAATCAAAGACTGATTTTATACTTGCAATATTCTTCTTTTGTTTGAGAACTGAATATCTTTTTGTATTAATATTATTATGCGTATATTTATGTGTGTTATATGTACTATTCTTTCATGGTGTTTCAAATTATATAAGCACTACTATTATAGGCCATTGATAGTTAAGTAAATTTATAACTCCTGCATACCATTGAATCTAATTGTTTAATAACAATTCTAAGTAGTTTTGCATTTAAAATTTCAGCTTAAAATATTCTATAGTAATTAAATTATGTTTTTTTCAACAGGAATCCTGAAAAGGCTCTTTGTACTTTGAAAATCATTATTTTTGCTAGTGTTGTTGGCTTAGTAGCTTATCACATCTCTTATAAACTACCACCACATCCTTTATTAACATACATACATTTTCAGTTAGCGTTTTATATACTCAACAAGTCTATAAAATATGCATTTAAATCTGAATAAATTTATAAGTATCTTTTAATAATAGTTCCATATTTGAAACTGAAAATTTTTTTATGAAAACATTAAAATGATAATTTTAGGTTAATTATTGTTTTTTTTTCGATATTTTAGTGATCAACCATATTACATGACTATGCTTTATTTTGGAACATATAATCATGTGACACCTTATTATGTTGGCATGTTTACTGGTTATCTCATAACGAGGAAAAACATAAATCTGAATGGGGTATGTTACCATTATATTTCCATATCATTTATTATTTTTAAGTAATTTAAAGATTTAAATTTACACATTTTATTATATATATTTAAAACAATTTCTATTATGTTTGAATATTGCAATAATACTAAATTTGTTGCTCAATATACTTGAGTAATCTTTTAAAAAATTATTGAAGTAGTTTGATTTTACTATATTGTTAAGTAAAATATTGTGTTACTGTAAACCATTAATTCTAATGTCTAATGGATATCTGTAAACTAATTACTGATACCTAGATATTGATCTTATTGCTTTTTTTAAATTTCTTAATAATAAAAACAGCTTTGAGACTCAGATGGTCTTTAAATTTATGAATTTAATAATTGAGATTGCTTCAATTACAAGTGTAAATAAATTGTAGTTTTTGAATTTACTATTTAATATAAAAGTTCATTGTTTTTAACATTGCATAAATAGAAATTTAAGATAATAAGCTTTTAAAGGTACCTAAAAAATTATTAATTAAATCTAGTTAATATAATTAAATAAGTATTGGAATAAACTTTTTTATAGCATAAGGATTTTAATGCCATCTAAGAATGTTTCTTTAAAATATATTTTAGTGTTTAAATTACAATATATTTTACTTTATTAGATAAAATAAAAAAAAATTTATTGTAAGAAGAAAACAAAAAACAGTTATGATAATGACTGTGTAAGAAGCCTATGTGTAAACCATTCAGCAGTCTGTCAATAATATAAACTTTCGCTGTTGAAGGCAGACATGTGTTGATTGCATGGCACAAAATTTTATGCCTTACCTGCCAATATCTCCATTGGATTGTTATTGACTGGAAACACTGGTTTGATGAATCTTGTTTCAGTTTATTTGGTGAATAAGCATATGAGGATAAGGCTAAACTGCATAAATATCTTTGTACTCTGCATGTTAATGGGAGAATAAAGGAGCTGTTCAAGCTGTTGGATTTTTTAATTGTATGAGGTGTTTGAAACTAGCATAACATGAAAATCTTTATGTATTTAGAAACAAACCTTTGGTGACAACTATTCAAGTATCTTGTCTGATCATCTGCACTCATTCATCATATCTATTGTGCATTCCGTTTTGACAATGTCAGCAATAAAATATGACACTTCACTCATTGAGAATTGCTTTGGACTATATACGAAGTACTCTGCTGATTTTAGACATCTTCATTAGCCACTAATTTGCAAACAAGAATTTTACTAAGCATATCTGGGAGGCTATACAACATAGTGTTTCTCTAATACCTCTTAGTTTTAAAGGTTTTTTATTGCTTTGAGGGAATCATGGTGTGAATAGGCATTTGCGATACTTTTAGATATTAATCAAACTAGTACCATATCATGTGCTACTTCTGGATGCTTGTGGGAACCTTATACAATATAAGATGAGTGTATCAGTTTCTCTACCAATTGATTGTAATATATCTGCTGAGAAGAAACATATGCTTCCAGCAATTTCCTCGACTATTTAGTTCCTTCTTGTTTTACTTCATTTTAGGCAATGTGTACCATTCCAATCATATTTCATTTCATATTTTGAGTGCATTTCACAGCTATATTAATTTGTCAATAATATAAATGACGATTTTTATCCCACAAATTATTTGATTACAAAACAGTAAGTATGGATATAAGGGAGGGGGAATTTTCTTTACTTGTAAGTGCTTGTTTTTGTTTATTTCCTTTTAGGAATATATTTCTTGTATTTGCAACTTGACTGCAAGTGCTGATTTCAATTAATTATTTACTATTTGTTTCACATAGAAAAGGAATAGGAAAAGAAATTCAGTTTTTCTAGAATCTATAATGATAACAAATATCTTTCTTTAGTTACTATGAATTTTGAACTAGTGTATAAAATCTGTTTTTAATTATAACAATTGCAAGATTTTCTATCTTAGTTTTTATAAAAGGAATATATTTTCAGCCTTTTCTCCAGTTTTCTATAAGGAATATTTGTAACATTCATGTTTTAATTCTATCACTATAAATTTCTATAAGGCAATTTAAGATTGTGCTTACAATTTTTAAGAATATTTTGCTTAATGAATTTAACTTAATAATAAGTAGCTTAGTTTTGAAATGTGAAATTGTATAGGAAAATTCTATTAAATAGTATCAATTGAATTTTATGTATGAATTTGCAATTTTTCTTGCAATTGCTATCAAAAGTACCAAATGAATTCATAAAAATATAATAGCTTTTTATGAAGCTTTATTTTATTTATGTAACTTGTATATTTGCAATACTGATCATTAATTAATATTAAATCTAATGATAGATATCCTTCTTCTTTAATAGTGTAACAACCTATTACAGATCTTAGCTGCCTCTACAGTGCACCTTTTCCAGCCCAGTCTGCCCAGAGCGACACTGCCAGTTCCTAACTTTCAGTAACTTGAGATTGTTTTCAATGTCAACAAGCCATCTTGTTAGTAATCTTTCTTGGGCACTGGATCCTTTCGGGGTTCTTAAACGTTGATATTCTAGTGGGCTTGTTTTCCTGGCTTCTCCAAACATGGCCAAGCCATCTTAGCCTGTTGCTTCTGATAACCTGGGTAATCTGGGGCTAGTTATACAGCCAACAGAATTCAAAATTATCTCTGGTTCTTCAGCAACCCAGTTTCTGTACAGGCTCATATATAGTTCTTAATACCTTCCTTTCAAAGGTTTCCAGGGTTTGCTGTATATCAACATTTAATATCCACGTTTTGGTTGCATATAGCAGCACAGGTAGTATGAGTGTATTGTAAATTCTCAGTTTGGTTTTTCTGCTGATAAGTTTAGATATTAGTTTATCAACCCAAAAAAGCATTTATTAGCTGATTTGATTCTATTCATGATTTCAGCTTTTAGCTTGTTTTTATCATTAATAATTGTTCTGAGGTATTTGAACTCACATACCTTTTCAAAGATATGACTGTCTATATAAAAGTGATTGTTGTAGTTCACAGTCAAAGATGAGACCTCCATAAACTTTGTTTTATCTTTGTTTATGCTAACTCCCATATTTGTGGCAGCTATTTCTAGTTGTTGAAAAGCTTCTTTCACTTGCCATTTCAGATCTTCCAATGATGTTTATATCATCTGCATATGCCAAAATTTGTGTTGTTCTATTCCAAAGAGTGTCTTCGGTCTAAGCCACTATCTTGAATGCATTTTTTCAGTGCTAGATTGAAGAGCAGATATGCGAGCGAGTCACCTTGATGCAAGCCTCGTTCAGTTGCAAAGGGTGCCGATAGATTTTCTTGAATTTTAATCCTGCATCATTCATTGACTAAGGTGGCTTTAGTGAGGTTAATAAGCTTTGTGAGATATATCAAATTCCATCATTGCTTCAAGCAGCTTATCTCTCTTAAGGCTGTCATAAGCAGCTTTGAAGTCTATAAATAAATGAAAGGTCTTATTGTTGTACTCTTTGGTATTCTTTAAGATTTGTCTCAGGGTGTGGATTTGATCTATAGTAGATCTTCGTTGTCTGAATCCACATTGCAACTAATATGTCAGTGTAATGTTGAAGTCTTGCAAAGTGCCTGTTGGAGAAGATTTTATATGCCTTATTGAGGAGTGTGATGCCTCTATAATTACGATATTCAAGCTTGTCTGCTTAAAATATAGGGCAAATGGAGCCTTCTTCCCATTCAATGGGTATTTTCTCCTTTCCCAAGTTTTGACCATAATCTTGTGCAGAGCATTAACAAGCTCTGGTCCATCAACCTTTTAGAGTTCAGATGGTATATTATCAGGGCGAGATGATCTATTATTTTTCAGTCTTTTGATGCCCAGAATAACTTTGTCAAGGGAAGGTGGGTGGTTGTCCTTATCTTTGAAGACATCTGGGGAGACAGGATCATCCTGAGAAGGTGTAGTATCATCTCTCTCTTCAAGCAGATCTTGAAAGTATTCTTTCCATACTTCAGATACTTTGTGGAGTTCACTAACAAGTTCGCCTCTCTTGTTTCTACATGTGATGGTTCTTGGCTTGAATTAATTTCTCAATTTTATTGATTGATTTGCAGAGCTTCCAACATTCATTCTGATTGTTCAAGCTCTCCAAATTTTTTGAAGAGTTTTCAAGGAAGGCTTTCTTTTTCTCTCTATGTAGTTTCTTTTCCACCTTTTTCTCAACTGTTTATATTTTACTCTGTGGCTTCTTGTGTGGTGCTTTTGTAACATTAACTTGTTGGCCTTATTCTTTTCTTCTGTGCCCTTTCTGCAATTGTTGTCAAACCACTCATTTCTGGTGTGGCATATTAAACTAGGAACAGCTTCAACAGCAGATTTCTGAATGATTTCTCATATTGATTTTCAATTGAAGTCTTAGTTGTGGTTTTGTCTTTTCTAGGTTAATGCTATTAGACAGTTTCAGTTTGTATTCATTGAGAATATTTTCCTCTCTCAACTTAGAAGTATCAAGTTTGAAGTTGTTTGTTCTTCTTCTTCTTTGAAAAAGTTCTTACAGAGTCTAAATCTGACTTTTGATCTAACAAGTATGTGGTCAGTGTCACGTTTGTGCCTCTATAGCTTCTTACATCTAGTATGTTGTTTCGGTTTCTCCTATCCACAGCCACATGAACATTCTGATTAGTTGTTACGACCATCTGAGGATATCCAAGTGTACTTGTGTATGTTTTTTGTGGTAATGCTGTACTAGCAATAAATATGTTCTCCAAGATAGCAAAATCCACAAGTCTTTGTCCGTTCTCATTGGTGTTGTGATGCAAACTATAAGCTCCAGCATATGAGGCAATGCATTGCTCGCAACCGATTTTAGCATTCCAATAAAGATCCCCAATAATGATCTTCATATCTTGTGCTGGACATGTATTATAACACTTCATGAATAGGTTATAGAATAAATCTTTTTCGGCGTCATCTTTTTCATCAGTTGGTGCATGTGCACAGATTAAAGTAGTATTGTAATGCTTTCATTTCAGTCTGATTTTACAAAGTCTCATGCTAAAAGCCTGAAAAGTCAATGACCGCCTTTCTCAATCTTTTACTTACGATGAAACCCACACCAAAAGTGGTGAGCTTTATCTTGGCAGCTGTAATACATTCTACAGTCTTTTTTATCTAGAATTCCTTTCCCCAGCCATCTGATTTCCTGGATAGCTTGGATGTCCATCCTGTATTTAACAAATAGATCAAGTAGGTTTACCAAAGCACCACCTTTATACAGGGTGCGAACATTCCAGGTTCCAATACTCAAGTCCTTTTGTGTTCCGAGACACCTGAGTAAGTTCAAGCCGGTTTCAGCATTCTGTATAGGTTTCGTAACAAGAATTTTTTTACAAGGTAGGGCAGTTAACCCTATGTCCAACCCTATTTTAGTCACCTCTTACAACATTGGGATACAGTGGGACTATTTTTAACCTCTTGGTTACCACATGGTCACCGTTGGGGCACCCCAGTCACCACTTGGGGTAATTATAGATATTACGATTTAAAAATGCTGGTGTTGCATTGTTCTAAAATGCATTGTGATCTGAAAAATGTAACTATTTTTAACCCTTGGTTACCACATGGTCACCCCGGTCACCACTTGGGGTAGTTATAGATATTACGATTTAAAAATGCTGGTGTTACTTGTTCTAAAATGCATTGTGATCTGAAAAATGTGAAGTTTTGCTAATTGTGTAATTAATTGAAGACAAAAAATATTGCTAAGAATTTAGAAATTAAATATAGGCAAATTTTCACTTTAAATATAGGCATAAATCCCAGTAATAACATTTTGTTATTGAGCTTCTGTAGTATAATTTGATAAAATCAGAACTATAAATTCTATGAGCTTTTACTAATTTAGAATAATTTGATTATTAATTTATTTATTTCTTAACCACTTATAAAATTATTTACTTGTTTTATAAGTTAGTTTTACTAGGATTCATTTAGTTTATTATTTTCTAATAATTTTTATATTGATTAAATTCTTGATTCTCATAACAGCTATTAAAATATTACTCAAATGGCTACAAGGCTTGTATAAATCCCTTATTTATTTTGAAATTTTATATGAAACAACAATTTGAGAGATATTTAATAAAGCCATTTTCATTTTGTTTGGGAAGAAAAAGATTTAAGTACTAAGATTTAAGAATTAAATACTTTTTTGTATGTCTCAAAATCTTTTTTTCAAGTGGAGGCAACTTCTTGGATTGTCCATAGCAGGAATATTTGCCTTCATATGCCTTTTTACTACCTATATTTGGAATAATAATGATCATCCATCCTCATTAATAGAATCAGCAGTATATGGAGGCACACAAAGATTTTTGTGGGCTCGTATGTTATTATGGATAACATACATTTGCTTGAATGGAAAAGCAGGTAAAAAAATTTTTATATCAATGGAAACAATTTTGTCATGAATTTAGAAATGTTAACATTTTTAAGGGTATGTTTAATTTTTAAATTATTTTCAAGAATATATCTGTATATGCATATGAATTTATCTGCATATGTATATAGTATGATTTTATAATTTTTTATACTTTAATGTTCGATTAATGTATAGCAATTTTGATGGCAATTAATACATGAAGAAAGAAGAAAATTTTAAAAAATCAATATGAAGAAGAAATTTAATTAATCGTAAATTTACATTATATTTTAAAAACATTTTTTTTAATATTTTTGATGTCACTTTGAATAAAAAATTTCTAATGAGGTAAAAATATATTCTAAGAAGAATGAAATTTTGTTTGAAATCTAGTGAGTTTTGCTTTCTAGTAAATTACGTTCAATATTTTGGCAAAATAAATTATTAATCTTGATCATTATATATTTTTAAATTAATCATTGTATACCTTGGGATTGATATTGTTAGCTAGTATCTATAGTTGTTTTTTCTTTGGGATTGAATTGTATCTATTGAATTGAAAATTGTATAATCATTCAATTTTCTTCTATATTGTAATTGATCATAAATATCTTAAGTGTTGTCACTAAATTCGACAAATTAGATGTCTAAGTATAAAATTGTTAAGTATTCTTAGTATAGTTTTTTTAATGTTTACTGATATATGTTTCCTTTTGGTTTCTCTCCTATCCCAAAACTGCATAAGTAATATTTGGTATATATCAGATAATACTATTACATAAAGAATGCTATTGTCAACCTACATTATTTTCAATGACATACTTAATGGAAGAATGAAATTTTCTTAATTTCTAAGCATCATAGGCTTAAAATTATGTTATTTTTAATTTTTACAGGAATAGTGTCATCTATCTTGTCCTGGGATGGTTTTGTTCCTCTTGCTCGGTTAACTTATATGGTTTATCTCATTCATCCCCTTACACAGTTGCTCTTCTTTGGCCAGTTGAAGTTTGTTATCTTTGCAGACATTAAATTTTTGGTGATTTTTTTTATTAAATCTATTGAAATCATCTTATAGTAAAAACATTTTTCATGCATTCAAAAATAAAAAATTTTTCAAAACATCATTTTTTTATATTATAACATGCAACATGCCTTTAAACCAAAGAATCATTCTGTATTTAAAAACATGATGCATATTATAGTACCAATATATTCACCAAGTAAGACAATTAAATTTATATTATAATATTCAGTGTATAATTCCAGTAAATATATATTAATATAAATTTTATATAAATGTAAAAAATGTAAAATTGTATATAAATGTAAGTAATTTAATCTATTATATGAAAGAAAATATGTGTATATTTGCTAAGTTTATAGAGTGATATGCATTGAATATTAATTTCATTAGCATATCTAAGTCAAAGAAACATAGTTATTTTTTTCTTTATTTCAAAATATATCTCAGATCTATTCTTTTAATTATTTTAATCAGTAGTTTAAACCTAATAATTCATTTTTCATCGCCATGTGAGTATGATAAAGAATATTTACAGATTTAAAATGGAATAATTACAATTATAAATAGTATTTACATTTGTATTACAAATTGTTTGAACTTATCAATAGGCTTTAAAAATTTAATTCATGCATTTTAAACTATAAGTGAAGAATATAAAATAGTAAAATGTTTGAAAGTGATGTGCAATCACTCATTAAAAACTTTCGAAATATTTGTGAAATTGAAAATTAAAGATTTTAGCTTTTGCAATCAGAATTCCATTGAAATCGTGTTTGAAAGTTAATGTCAACTCAATAAAATTATTTAGGCTTTGATTAACTAATGTTTTTCCAATTATTTATTTATATTTTATTTAAGTTTTTTCAAATCATTCTCTAACATTTCCTTTGTAATCGATTTTATTAGTTATGACAACAAATCTAGCTAAAAAATCTTAATATAACCAAATAAAATTAAAATAAAAAGAATGAAGAGACTTTTGTGTTAGTTTTTTCTAGTCGTAATTATTTCTAATGCATAGAAATTTTTTTATTTCTATTAATGTAATGTTATTAGCAATTAATTCATGTATGTATTGGAATTTTTATTTATTTATAAATTCATATTTTTGTTTTTCAGATACATTTATTCTTTGGTTTCCTAGTTGTGAGCTATATATTAGCTTCTGTTGCCTATTTGATTTGTGAGGCACCTTTTACAAGATTACTTAGGATATATTTTTCTGCAAAACTCAACAACACTAGTAACAAAGTAAAAGAACATTTCTCAGTCTAACTCTAATATAATTAGTGTTCATTGTAAGTCTTAAATGAAATTTAAATTTAAGTTCACCTGAGTATTTACATTTAAACATCTATTAACTTTCTCTTGTGCTTTATTTTTAATTATATAAAATCTTATGTACTTTGTTTCAAGATTAATAAAATGTTACATTAAAATTGGTCACTTTTGTGGAAAATAAATCTCAATTTTTTTTATTTCTTGTAAAATAAAGACTTATTTTGTGTGAAAAAATCAATTAAATATTTACTTTAATTTTATTTGACATGAATTATTACATCTTTATGAAATACTCATAATTAGATAAAGATTTCCAAACTTCTAATTAATATTATATTTCAGTTACAAATAGATTTGCATAAATACTCATAATTCTCATAATTTTTTGAAATACAAAACTAATAAATTTTTAAAAAAAATCTTTTTAATTGAAAAAAGTATATATATATATATATATATATTGCACTGAGCTCCACGGGTTCGTGTTGATTGAGAGTTGAATAAAGCGACCACTTAATGAACACAAGACTTTTATTCAGTAAAAAACTTCACTAGATAAACGAAATTCCCGCTGTAACAATCACAATTATACAGCTACAATTCGTCAGATACAATAAGAAACAACTTCTAATCACAGGTCTCAAACACCTCAGACAGAGAACAACTAGTAGTCACAACTAATCGTCTTCACTCACTGACTGTCTTCACAAAAACTAACTCTTCCATGTCGGGCTGCGGTATTTATACCTGACTTGGCGGAGAAATCTACCAATTTCGCCAAGGTTCTGGAAGCTTCTAGGCTATCTCGAAAAGTATTGGTCCTAGAGCTTAGGTGATGAATGTTTCCAGAAATATCGATTTCTCGCCAAATCGCCAAAAATCTCGCCAACCGTCGCCAAGAATCTCGCCAACTGTCGCCAAGTCGCCAAATTATGAGGAAATCCGTTTTTACAAGTACAACGCGCCTAAATACCGCAATTTTTGTCCAAAAATGTGAGAATTTCCGATCTGTCTGAGATATTTTAAAACAAATATAATCATTATTTATAAATTTGTAACAATATATATATATATATATATATATATATATATATATATATATATAAATATTACGACAAAACTTTAAACGTCATGTGAATTGCTAGTTTAGTACTAAATTAGAATGCAAATATTACAGATTTATTTATTTGCTAAATAATTTTTGCAATTAAATATATTTGTATAATCACACTTTATAATAGATTTAAACTTTATATATTAGTTAAGTTTATAAATTCTAGATAATTGTAAGCATATTTTATTTAGAAAAGATTTTTCCTTTAAACAAGCATAAAATTCCATTAAATATTCATGAAAATTATATTTTAATAGCAAAGTTAAATAAATATCATAAGACACTTTTAAATTTAATTGTTTGGATTTTAGTAAACATATTCTAATAATTTTAATTACTTGAAAGCCATTTTTCTGTTATGTAGTCAGCCAAACAAGCAGTTGAATTGTTACCACTCTGTCTTTCAGTTCAAAAATTCATGGGTTGGATTCAAGCAAGGATGTTGTAATAGTGTGATGAATCCAAGTTAAGTAGTAGTTTGCGGTCTGATTAGAGACCACATATGTAAAAGACAACTGTTGAATAACAAATAAACCAAATTATGTTTTCAGAAATTTCTGTCTTTTAAAAATTTTAGAAACATTTTTAATTCCAAAATTTGCATTAAATCAGTAATATAGAATTCTTATTTCAATGGATAAGTTTTAAAATAAAATTCTGATTATCTGAGATTTTGTAACCAATATTAATTTAAAAATAATTAAATTCAAGAGAGTGTTTAATTGAAATCAGTATTGAGCAAATTTAACATTTATATGGCAAATAATATTCATTATCCTCAATTCATGTTAAAATTATAAAGAGGTTACAACTTTTAAAATTTAATAATATTTTTATTTTTAAATTAGCAAAATCAAAAAAGTTAGTTTAAATTACGATTGAAAATATGGTTACCTATTTTATGATTTTCTTTGATCAATGGATTTTGAATTTTATAAACTAAAGGATGCTTTTTCAGTTTTAGTAATTAATAGAAAATATTAATTTTAAAAAATATGGAATGGTCCATATTAGTAAGTGCTATCAAAAATTCAGTCTTAATATTTTTGTATGCTCTGAAATCAAATATGATAATGTAAAATATTTCATTATAATAGTGTGTAAATGTTTCATTTTAAAATAATGCTTCTTTGCTGTTGAGTAGTGGCTGTTTTTAGTTAAAGTTTTCACATTCATGTGAATAATTACTTTATATCAGAAGTTAAATGGTAGTGGGTTTGAATGTATTTAAAATTGTTAAATATGTTAGAAAATATTCTTAAAATGAACTGTTCATTGTTTGAAAAAATTATCACAAAATAAAAATTTACTCAATTTGAAGTCATTTACTTTCTTAAGATTTACTTTCTGCTATCTCCCTTGAAATTTCAGTGTTATAATTGGTAGGCGGTATCCATGTGACGGTAATATTGATTGCACTGATTATACTTAAAACTTACATTTAGCTTTTACATCAAAATAAAGTAAAGAAGAAATATTCTAAAAAAATAATTTTATAATTTATTATCAATCTTGCCTTTTTCAAAGAATTCTTTTTTTTAATGTGATGTTGCTGATGTACTTATTTCTTGAAAAAAAAATTGCTCTTTTTAATTTTTAGAGACATTTACATTTATTTTGCAACCAGAATTTTGATTATTTTAAAAATATACAACTTTTCCTATCTCTTTCCTGTGTGTAGATTTTTTTATAAAAAATGAAAAAATATTGTTCTTGGTTAAACTTGATATTTTTCATCTAAGTTACCACTTTGAAATTTAAACTTTTTAAAAATAGAAATTAAGAAATGTGAAATTTTTCTTGGAAATCATTAGTCTTTTCTTGCAATGAACGTGATGTACCAACAAACTTCAATATCAAAAGTATTCAGTGTTCTTTTATAGTATACTGTGAGCTACATGTTAAAAAATATTAAGTGTCTATAATGTAACCTACCAGTAGTATGGCGCAGCTTGTCCTTATTTGGACCTTGCACCATTTAACCCAACCAACCTACCAGTAGTACTAAGAAGCACAGCTGTGTGTGGTATTTCCTAAGCAAAATTTAAAAAGTTTGATAATTATTTAGTATATTTTATTATCTCTTTCACAAACTGTAATAAATGGATTCAAAATTTACAAAACTTTTTTGTAAACTTACTTTGGTTTTCATCCAAAATATATGCTTAAAAGCAACCATGGAATTAATTCAGCTAATTTACAATATCTTTCTACATATATACTGATCATCATACCATGTTGTATGCCAATAATAATTATCATTCACTTCTGTCCATATATAAAATTGCTAATATGTGATATTATCCATAAACAATATGGCAGACATTACATTTACAAGCAGTTTGGTTGTTCACAATGGGGCAAAAATTAGAAGTTATTGCCATCTCTGTTAAATAAAACGGTTCTCTCTTACCAAGTCATGAAATTGAACTAGGTTTGGATGATAAACTAACAATTCTTTTAATGCTACTTCAGTTTTTTGCCCCATTTCAATCGTAGTAATTGACAAAGATTGGGAATCTAGTCTCAGCAACATCTAACAATATATTTTCTATTCAAAAGAGGTTAGAAGATGTTCAAGCTAGGACTTATATTGAATAAAATCTAGAAGATGTTCAGAATACAAAATGCAACATGTGCTCTTACATTGCCATACTAAAAGGAGGTGTTTAATGAGTCTTGAAGCTAGGGCACAATCACTGGTCTTAAATATAACAAAATTGTTCGTGTCACCATTCAAATTACCTTCGATTCGAACCAAAGATTTTTGTGTTGTGTACCCAATGACTGATCATACTATTAAACCAACTGTAAGATTCCTATGATGATATCGAAAACCACAAGCTGTCTCTTCAGTTTCCAGACATGTATATAATTATTATAATCTTACACAAACTGTTACTCTATCTGAAAGAACGATAATGTGTCAATTCTCTCCCAGCTTTGTCATTAGATGCAACAGATTCCTAGCCTGTCTCATAGCTGCACTTTCAAGAGAAACCTAAATAGTAATAACCGAACTGTGCTGACAGTTGGTGCAACATTAAATCTCACATTATGCTTGTCCTCTCGCGCATTAGTCAATACTCTTGCCTTCAGTTCAACCGTTCATTGAGTTGGAATCCCATCTTGGGTATATGTTTGTAATGGTTTGGAATCAACTTTAAATCGTAGGTTCCGTTCTAATTAGCCCTTGTGTGCAAAAAATGACCGTTGAGCGACAAACAAACCAACTTCAATGCATTAGTCACTGGACAACATTAAGATACTTCATGCCAATGAGTATGATTATCAGTATATATCTGGTACTCACTGGATTTAGACAAGTATGAATAGCGGTATCATTGACAATAATATCCACTCTAGATTGACAATGATATTTGATTTATCAAATTTGGACAGTTTCTGTCTGCCATTTCTTTTTATTCAAGGCATAACACAATATCCTGAGAAAATAAGTCTTACAAAATTATTTCCAGATGAGAAATCCACTACACAGCGTATCTTATTCAGTGCTTCAGATGGTTTGTCCGCTTGTGTCATTCAACTGCCAGTCATTTACATTTTCTAAATGAATAGCAATATGTGTGTTGTGTAGGGGGATATCCACTCCGTAGTATCAATTGTATTATTACTTTTCTTTAAATGCATAGGGATTTACATAAAGATTCAATTGCTATAATTGGAAATATTTACATAAGTCTATTATCAAATTTAAGAACGCAAAGAATCAAACAAGAAATAATATACCTAAGAAACATCTTAAAATATTATGGAAAATTCCAACTACTTTTTAAATTAAAATATCAAAGTATAAAAGTACATGGAAAAACCTTTAAATTAATATATTACTAAAAATTTTTAATTCAAAACTAAGATGCATAAGAGATAAAGCTAATGTAGTATGAAGATCTCACAGGGAATAAATATTAATTGAATGAAATAAAATTTCTCTGCAAGGTAAAAAGAACAAAATTGGTATGTTTATTATCTCCACTACACCCAACAAAAGAAACTTTGAATGTGTTATTATGAATTATACTTGTTTTATAACTAATTTAAATTGATCTGATTTATCAACTGACACTGTTTTCTAGGAAAGACGTTTTTCTCAGTGACCGTTTTTGGCAAACGTTGGGTGTTGGGACAAACAGGTGATTGAAACAATACAATTTATTTATGCACATAACATTATATATATACATATGTACACATTTCATTTTATTAAAATGTGACACAAATTGACTTTGTATGATATGATTTTATAATGAATATGATTGCCGCAAAATCTCATATACAGCATCCTTTGGACAATTTACTGGTAAAGGATTGATAATAATTGTCATCATATATAATTACTGGTGCAGGACAGAATGACAGTACTTAAATCAAAGTTCATCATCTTCTTTCCAAAGTGTCTTCAAACTGGAATTTCCCCATTGCAGTGTTGCAAGAGGAAGCGATTTTCTTCTAAAAACACATGTTATAACATTAAAAAAATAATCTCCACCATAATTTTTCTCGACCATAGCAAATTTAAGAATCTTTGGGTTGGAATCCAAAATAATTTAAACGATTTATATTTCATTGAAATTGCAGTGTTCTCATCAACGTCGAAGGTACCTGGACACAGATTGTCTTACAATCTGCATTCTTTATGATCTGGTTTGTTACTGAATAATTAATGACCTAACGTGCATAATGCTTTAATAACATACAGCAGATTTTATTTTCAAGAAAGACTTCGCCAATAAGCGGCCATATCCTTGTGTCCTGAAGAGGGAAATCTGGTAAAAGTCTAAACATTTACTTTAAGGTATGTGCATACTAGAAAGAAGGAAGATTATATCAATTTCTCTATGTTCAATAATATCTGAATATAATACTGGAAATTTTCATCTATGAGGTACATTAGACGGATATAATAAAACACTCCATTGGTACTCGAGTTGAATGTCTTCTTTTATCGATGGCAAGACAATTGGAGTTTATTCGATCTGTCAATTATTTTCTTTTAGATCTACTAATTCCATATTCATATAAACTTTATTTTGTCACTTCCGATATCATAACAAATGTCTCGGAAAGATGATCCATAATCTCTGAAGACATGTGGCAAAGGAAAATGATTTTGCTATAAAATGCATTTGTGAAACTTCTCATGAAAATATAATTGATGTTTTTCAAGAGGACATTCTCTCCATTGCATTTTCAGTTTGTAAGTTACGCTGCAGTCTTCTAGATTAAATTATTATTTACATTACCCAATACATAAAAATAGCACAAATTTTAAGTAGTGTTTATCTTAATGTTACATCTTAGATAAAAAAAATATTAGGTTACATGCGCTAAGTACTAAAATATCTCATAACTTTCTTCGATATTGTTAAGC
Source organism: Latrodectus hesperus (assembly GCA_037975125.1). Classification (NCBI taxonomy): domain Eukaryota; kingdom Metazoa; phylum Arthropoda; class Arachnida; order Araneae; family Theridiidae; genus Latrodectus; species Latrodectus hesperus. Next base: position 68,362,066 of record CM075857.1, on the reverse strand, counting down.
TGTCCTCAATATGTATTAAATATTTATAATTATTGTATGTTAGTGTTATTTTTTTATATATTTCTCAACACAACAGTAAGTATCACTAATCTGCTGTCAGCGAGTGAAGACCCTTAACTAGACTTTCTTTCAAATATTTAATCTCAACCATTTTTTAGTATAATTAAATTCTTATAATCAACTCTTCAAACATTTCGAGTCATATTGGCTGCAGATTCGTTTGCACTGTGGCTTTCAGTTCAACAATTTGCAGATTTGAATCCCACTTTGGGCATGGATGATTGCAGTGCTTCAGAATATATTTTAAACGACAGGGCTCTCTGTAATTAGCCTTCGTGTGGAAAAAATGATTGTTGAGCGACTAACAAATTCACACAATTTAGAGCATGCTTTTTCTTAATCAGTTATCATTTGCATATTATACTTAAATGCTTTAAAATTAAGGAATATTTATTAAAAATAGTTTTCTACTTAGAATTTTTTCTTAAGGAAACTTTATTTTGTGCATTGCACCCATAATAAAGTATAGCCTCATAGTGTGAATTGAATTAGAAGAAAAAGTAATAAATTTGCAAGTTTCATGTATTCTAGAATTAAATTGTTAAGTAGAGAAATGAGAAATTTTATTTTTAATGTTTAAATATTACAGTATACTGTCAGAATTTGTAAATGCTTAAGAAATAATTATTATTTTTATTTAATTTTAAACAAAAGTATGAAAGAAAGAATAACAAGCTTAAAGTTAAGTGGTATAATAGTTTTTAGCAATGCTTAGTCTCAAAACTATACTAAAAAGCTGTTGTAGAGTATTTTGCACAATTGTGGGTATTGTGTTAAGGACTTTTTATTTGTATTTCACCATATATTCACCGTTCTTGCGGCACAAAAAACACAGAAAATGTTTCATCAACCATCTCGATAAATGTGAAACAGAAGCACAGCACCCAATTTCTATTTTTCAACAGTAGTCAGGATTTAATCTGGGATTTTCAAATCAGCAGAAGGGGATTTTACTATAACGCCTTGTCAAGTCTTCATTCCAATAGAACTGCGTGTCGAAACCAGAAACGCAATAACTACAATTCAATTGCAAAGAGCATCATATTCCATTCCTTCCAATTCGAAGAACGGTATCTCACCACTTATAGATCATGTTGAGTCCTAATAATTATTATTAACTTTGCTTAGTGAACAGTTTAGCAAATAAATGCTGTTGTATAGCATTCTGAAAATTCAGTTTTAAAGAAATTGTGTATTAAGGTTTGATTACAACAGAGAATTTCTTTTACAAAGCAGTAACATTGAAAATTACATTTTGAATATTGAATTTATACACTGTTCCTTATTAAAAATGAAAACAATTATTTAATTAGTTTTCAATACATATTTCCTAAAATAATTTTTATATTTAGTTTCTGGTATTTGGCTTTTATCATAAAAATATTTTGTGTAATATTTAAAAGCAAGATGCTTTACTCTTTTTCACTATTATAAATTAAATATTTAATCCCGACAACAAAAAGGTACTTTTTAAATCTAGAAAAAGGATACATTAATAAATAATGTTTTTTGTAATGCAAAAGGGGGAGTTATGAAATTCGCGGACTATATCTTAGAAATGTTTCTGAAAACCTTGTCGGACGCTAACTTTGCTGCATTAAGGGGATGTGAGAACACAAATACATGCTATTTTGAAGTAGGGATAGTAAAATTTAAAAGTGTTAGGAACTATATATTGGTTTTTTAATAAGAATCATTTTATTTAATTCTAATTAAACTAGTTTCAGATGAGTAATATTAATAAATTGATATTATAATATATGTTAGTAATTCATTTCTGTCAAGATATGTCTGGAGATAATATGTGTTTATGTGTCATTATACGAAATTAAATATTGGTATTTAGATAATAGACTCGTGCTTTCTGTGACATAACTTGAAGATACTGCCGATTATTTTTATATCTCGGAGATAGAATGGAATCCATACTTTGTAATAATACCTCCTGCAAACTTCCTTATTTCACTAAGTATTCAGCATTTAATTTTTTTAAATTTCATTTCAAAGAAAGGTCAACACAGTATCTTTGAATGCATTATCTTCACATACGCAATCTCTAGATCATTTATCTTCACTTCTAAAGAAAGGAAATTTATCAACAGAAATGATAGAAAGAATGTTACTTATTAAAGAAACGTTAAGAAAATTGACAAATAAATAGTTCAAAATATATTTCAATAAAACTACATTTTTAACTAACATAAAATAAGCAATTAAAAATTTTAAAAATATACATCAAATGTTAATACTGCATTACTATAGACATTTTACATGTAAAGAAATACAGTAATTTTTTTTTTAATTTGATTCAATTCTTTAATTTTCGTTCTTTTTGTTTTAAAATATTGTTTCTGATTGTGTTGAATTATTGCGAAAAAATTCATCTACATAACGTGTGTTATAGCCTAATTAATTTAATCATTTTCTTATGTAAATCATCCTAATTTCTGAAGTATTAATGTGATTTAAAGGAAAGGCTTCTATTAAAAATTAAGATTTTGATATCATTATTAAGCAAAATGTAACTGTCAATATAATATACATTGCTTACGGCATAAAAAATATTTGGATTCTTAACCTTAAATTTTCTTTTTGGGTTTAAATATATGCAATAATTTTCGCAAACTTTTACCAACTTACAATATTTATACACAGAACAATTTTCAATAAATATTTCAAGAATTTTAAATACTTTTAAGGAGACCAGAGTATTTTTAAAAATTCATTTTTTTCTGACTTTGCATAAAAGATACGTATTTGATTATTTTTAATGTGTATTTCATATAATATCCAAAACAAGAAATATGAGAACAAATCATTTCTACATGATGTAGGACTATTTAAAATCACGTATCGTAATGTTGTATGCCTCACATAAGCTTAAAAACAAATAATTTACGTGCATTCGTATTGTCATTTTGTTTATCAATCAGTAATGCAGCTGTTATTTTATCAGTTCTGTGAAGTTTTACCTGCTACTACCAGTTTAAGGCTCATTACATAATAATTTGAAATATTAGTAAAAATATATTCAAAGATAAGAATAGTGATGACTTTTGAAAATTTTAAGGTGGTATTTACAATTTTTTTATTTTATAAAATAATTAGCTTCATAATAATCTTAAATAACTAAATTATTTTTTGTGTGAAATAACTAACTGCATATAATTTACGATCGCGAATTTTCTTTTCCCGAATCCATTATATTTCGATATCTTTTATTTTTAAAATATTTTTCATGTTTATATTAACACATTCGAGTTGTTTAGATTACAAATAAGCCGACCGATGGTTGAGTGGTTAGCGTTCCTGACTCTTGAGATGTGTGTCCCGGTTCGGGCATGGATGTTACTCTCTTTCTCTGTTCTCTCTGTCTTTTCTTCTGTGATGATGTATGAATGTGGCCCACCCTATAATCGGGTTTGTGGTGGTATGGCGCGAGCAACGCTATTCGCCTCTTTGACTTGGTTCACAGGTGCCCACTGGGTAATGACAAATGAGTAGCAATTTCAGCCGTTATTGTGGCATGGGGTTCGTCACCCAAATGCCCGTCGTTGGAAAAAAAATTATACAAATAAAAAATTAAATACGTGTGAAATTCGTAATAATACTGACGTATAGGTGAAATTATCTATTATTCAAGAAAATTCACTTTCGGCTGGGCTCAGCCTGAGTAACGAGGTACCTGGTTTCTAGGACCCTCACCCTCAACTGGAGCTGGAAATGGAGTGATAAGCTTTAACTGTTACTGACTGGCATATGATTGGTTGTTCAATCTTGAGTGGGCGGGGCTTATTTAAGAATTTTGGTTGTTTAAAGATTTAGTTTATTTTATTAAATTTAATATTAGTGATGATAGAATTTATTAATAGTATTATAAATATTAGTGAGATAATATTATATTTAGATAGAAGGTATTTTAAAATTCAGAAAAATATCAGAGAAATATTATTCAGTATCTTGAAAGTATTGGGTGAGCTTGAATAATTTGTCCATAGGGGACTTAATTTCTTTGAGTTCTTTTATGAGGTTTTTTAAAATTGGAATTCCTTTAAATATAATTTTAATTTCATTCATAAACTGTAATAAGTCTGAAAAATCTTCAGTTAATTCTGTATTGCTCGTCAGAGGAGTTGGCTCTATTTCTTGAACGGGGGAGGGGGAGGCGATTCTCGCGTACGAGACGCCAGGTCTCACTATGCTGGTTTTTACACTGTTTTTACTAGCAGTGTTAGATTTAGTTATTTTTGCAGTTTTTGGCTTGGGGATCTTGAGGCAGCCCTTGTAATTTGCCGGGTGATCACCCTGGCAGTTAGAACATTTAGGTTTTTCCACTGTATCATGGGAGCAGTCCCTGGTATTATATGCTCCTGCACATTTAACACATTTCGGTTTGATGTGGCATGTGTCAGCCGTATGAAAGAATTGCTGACAGTTGAAACACTGCATCACCGATTTGGTTCCTCTGTAGTGTTCAACTGTCACTCCAGAGATTTGGCATAGTTTGTCTATTCTATACATTGAAACCCCTTCGGATTCAGAATAGATTTAGGAAGAGAGGCATAGGTTTACTAGTTCTGGGATTGAGCATTTGGCTTACTTTGGCCACTTGAAATCCTATTAGATTTAGGTTATTTTCTATATCTCGAGGTTTGGTTTTTAAGGGGAGTCCCCGAATTACGTATTTTTTTGGTTTTTGGTTTGAACTTTTTATGAGTATGTACTCAATTGATTTGTCATCGAATAATTTTGTGAGCTCCCTGAGAGCATCTGGAGTTTTAACTGAAATTTTGAGATTTCTCCCTGCAGTTTTGGTTACAAATTCATGTTTAAAATGTTCTTTTAGTTTACGAATGAATTTGATTGGATCTTCTCCATATCTCGCGAGCACCGGCAGAATTTTCTCCTCAACTGGGGAGGGGGTTGCTCGATCTCCTGGGCGGAGTCAAGTTGAGCGTATTGGTTAGCTGTGGTTACAGGAACAGGAGGTTCCGGCGATGTAACTTTAGCTGTCTTTGAGGGGTGAACAGACTCCTCTGATGGCTTTTTTAAAGTTCTTTTTTTTACTGTTAGTAATTCCAGCAACATTAGCTGTATTAACTTTATTATTAGTACTAGATTTATCCTTAACTGAAAGAGGGAGGAATGCCAGATCAGAAACAGTATAGCTACCTGTGGCAGATGGCTTTGGGGTTTCTCTGGAGTTGTCCTGTAACTTGTCTATTTCAAGATGTAGAAGTTGGATCACTTCGTCCCAGTAGCTGGTTCTTTCATTGTCCTTCAACATGTTCGGAAGATATTGTTGATCCTCTATACTTTGAGCCTTGAATTCCATAGCCTGACAAATGAGTTCCTGAAGTGATTCAGGAGTATGTCCTAGTCGTAAATTCTTGATGTAATCCTTTGATATTTTAAATTTTTTAACCGAACGGTGATTTGGTAACAGTGAAAACTGCTGTTTGTTTTCCCAAAGGAATATGCACTACAAGAGTAGTACTCGAGCTGGAGAGCTGTGGAACGTGGCTAGAGCAGTCAAGGGCTTATCGTAGCAGAGTCCAAGACCCGAATGAAAGTCAGAAATGTTTTCTGGCGAGGATTATATGTGTGGTCAGAATTAAAATAATATACAAACTACAGTCATAGTAAAATAATTAAAAATGTATGTAAATATTTATTATAAAAAATTCTTCGTTGAATTATGTTAAAAATTAAGTATTTTAATATTAAAATATGAAATATTAGAAATATGATTATAAAAACAATATAATTAAATAATGATTATAAAAATACTATGATTAAAAATTTGAAGGAATTATGATTAAAAATTTGGTCTTTACGTTTGAGATTTGTTTTAAGTGAAGCACTTCATAGATTGTATTATAAGAGATGTTGGCATATGAGTTTGTCATATCTACAGAACTTAGCAAGTGACATCATCTCATTCAATTGCTACGATAAGGAGAATTTTTAGTAAATCGAGATGTACAGCTGAATATTTAGAATTTGCCTTTACGTTGGTAAGCTCCTCATGATATATTTGCTAATATTTTCTGTGTATTTAACTGTAAAAGAAGAAACAGAGTGTGTAAGTTGCTTTTAAAATTCAATCTAAAGAAAAAAAAATTTTTTTCTTTTGAAGAATCGAAAATTTTGAGTTTGGTAAATTGGTTTTATGCTTGATATCACTCACGAAAATCAAATTATTTTTTTTTCAGGTAGTGGAAGATAGATTAATATTTTCACTATGAAGATAATTATTGAATGCGTTACTGTAATATTACATTTGGTTTTTCACATAAAATAGCAAAGTGGGTATATTATATATATATATTATTTTCTCTAATCACTAATTTGGACGTTTTGCATTATGAAGACAAATTTCCTTCTTTATCATTAATATATGCAATTTCTATAAAGGTGGTTAATAAAAAATTAAAGTATTATTATTAAAAAATTGTGTTATGAAAAATAATTTTGGATCGTATGCTTTGATTTTAAAAAATATATATAATAGCGTTGTTAAAAGATTTACATTTAAGTATTCCAAAATGTTCTTTATGTGAATGAAACAATTGAAATGAAAGGAACGTTACACTTAAAAAAAGGGGGAAGCAATGGTCAGATTATTAAAAAAATTAAAATATAATTACGATTGGAAAAAAAGATGCTTCAATATTTATTAACTCCGAGATTTTATATTTCTGTAACTGTTCTTTTGAGAAGTAACTTTAAAAAATATTTGTTGTTGCTGTTTCTATAATCCTAGATGATGTAGCTAAGTTACACCATCTCCATAAAACCAAAAATGTCCAGAAGGTCCGAAAATAAAATCGGCAATATATTTGCAAAGGATATCAACAAAAGCATAGATAGTTTTTTTTATTTATTAAAATGGAAAAATTTAATCGTTTGGTCGTACGAAGGTTGAATAAGCAAGCGATTTGCATTTCGGAATTAAAACTTGATTCAAAACATGAGTTTAAAAATTCGTTAAGTATAATAACGAGTCTTTTAATTTATCTTTTCGAAATCGTTAAAAAATATTTTACGAAATTGATTTAGATGCCTTACATATACAAATTATTATGAGATTGCAAATAAACTTCAACAGTCATAGAAATATATTATCAAGTAACTTTCAAGATATATTTCTAGTATTTTCTTCAAAGTAACGTCTATGAAAAAACATAGTAAAACTATTTGCTGTGAAATGAAAGCTACAAGAACAATAGAAAACCGAAATAATCAATAACTATTGATATACACTGACAGCAACTTGGTTGGGAGACTTTGTGCAATCCTCCTTACTTACCTGACTTGAACCTTCAAATTACTTCCTCTTCATTTCCTGCACAATCATTTCCTTGGAAAATCCTTCACCAATGAAGCAGAATTTCGACGAAGCCCCCGAGTTTTACCACAAGGCGATTGCACAACTGGAAATGCGTTGGCAGAAGGGGCTGGATGCCGATGGTGATTACTTCGAGGACTAACAATGGGCTACACTTTCTGTCATGTTCTTTTTAGACATTAAAAACGGCAAGAACTTTCTTTTTATATATATTGTATATTATTCTGGTTTCTTCTGTTATTCCTTAAAATGTTTTACTTCATTCTGTTATCTTTATCATTTAGTTTTTAAAAGTAATTCTTCCAAGTGAAAAATACTTTCAAATTTGAATACTCAAATTAAATCTCATAAGAATATAAAACTTGAAATGTGTGTATGAAAAATTTCATGCACAGGTGAATCGGTATATATTACGTACATATTTAATAAATATTTTCTAGTTTTAAATTTTATTTATTTATATTAACTTTATAAATATTTATTAATAAATATTTTAATAAATATTAATTAAATAAATATTATTTTATTAAAATATTTATTAATAAATATTATTTTAATAAATATTTCTCTCAATATATTAATTTACGAGAAATATACGAGTTATAATGTTTGGTTATTTAATTCTAAAATGAAGATAAATTCTATATTAAATAGTTAAATACTCTTATAAAAAAATTTAATTCCAGTTGTCAGTGTGATTCATTTTTATCAGAAATAAATATTATTAAAATTATTTATTAATTTATTGTGATAATGTTTTCCAATTACAGTCATTTATATATATATATATCAATCTTTTTAAATTCTTGTTGATTTTTATTAAAAATTTACAAAATAAAACTTTTAAAGTAATTTGTCATCAAAAATAAATACTAAGTGGTTATAAGTTTTCAATATAGGTCCACAGTTCAAATGTTTCTTTTATTGAAATTAAAAGTGAAAATATCTCATAGTCCTCATTCTATTTTATCGTAATTACTTCCGGATATACTTTGCATTAAAATATTTTAAACATTTAGCCATATCATTCATTTTTCACTTGCTATATATGTAATTAATATTTGTAAATCAAAAAGTATAATTTATTTTTTCACCATCCAAAATTATATTTTATAATATCGTTCGATACTGTAATGATCTTCATCTTTATTTGCATTAGATAAGGCGATCAATTTGGTCAGCAATTCAGGGATTGTTAATTCCACAGACTCATGTCTTTCTGAAGATCTTTAAAGTTTTACGTATGCAGGAACCATTCTACTAGTATGATTATTAAGAAATGATACGACAGTTGACTACACATAACATATTCGGAAAACGTGACGAATATCATGGTTCTTCAGTATTCAATTTATGATTTTTATGTATGAGACAGTCTTACTTTTAAAAAACAGATTGTTTCAACAAAACTATTTTAAGTTTTAGATTTAGAAAGAAGGTATTGAACCGATTACCAAAAAAAGACAGGAACATAAATTTGTGTCTCCATATTTTATTCGTCCAAGAATTTTTACTTTTTAATTTGATAGTAAAATCGTAATGTTGGAGATTAATATTTTTATACGTTTATTATAATATTTTAATGTAGTACTCAAAGGAAAATAATTAAATGTATGCCTTTGTGTTATATTGATGCTTTTTTATCTACTTCTTATGCAGAATTTTTTTCCTAACAATATATGGATAATCAGTTGCATATTATTTTTAGTGGTACTTTTAATAGTGGCCATATGGTATCATTCAATCTTCAAACCAGATTATCGGCCTGGATAACCATTAATGGTTTTCATATAGTACTCGTTACTGTCATCTTGGTATAAAAAATTGAGAAAATCTTTCTTATTATCCACTGTAAAAATATTTTCTTTATAAATATCTTGAAAATTTAAATAGCTATTTTTTATTAATATGTCTATTTTTATTTTTAATAATTTTGTTTGTTGTATGTCTTATATTAAGTTAATAAAAACTATAACTACCATTAAAAATATTAAGTTTCTCGAAGATTTAGAAGGTTTTTATGAATACATTCATATAATAATAAATTGGAAATTTTAAATCTATATTTAATTCAAAAAAGAAATGTTACTAACGCGCAAAATTATTTTAATATATGTATCATGTAAAATTGTATTTCGTGTTTTTGATAAAGGCTAAATTTATGCATGGAAAGTATTAATTTAATTTGAGCTGTGGAAATTAGTTGTATATTTTAAAAATATTAAAAAATTGAATGAGTGGTATATATTTTATTCTCAAACATCAGTCCAAAAAATCTTTTTATTCGTAGGCTATATACTTATAGATAATATTTTCTAATTTTTATTGAGATATATTATTTATTTTATCTACTCTTATTTTAGATATATTTGTTTTCAAAAGTAAGAGATCTTATTTAAAAAATCTGAGACAAAATTTTACAAACAAAAATTTTTATTTTACTTTTCAGCAAAATGATAAATTAATTTTCCCATTTGATTTCTCATTAATATTATTTTGCTTAAATTGTTTATAAATACAGGAAAGTATTTTTTGTACTTTTAAGAAATTTAACTAGACATTTTGATTTGTTAATAAAATATTTATTGAATATTATTTAAATTAAAGTTAATTAAAATCTATTTATCAAAATTTTAATTTGTTTCATTTCCATTCAATCTCTAAAATAATTATGAGCGATTTATATTTTAGAATAAAGCTGAGCTATTGTAACGTGTCTTTTTTATTATATCATTTAAGAACCAAATGTATAAATTATAAAATTTCATATAATCTATTAACTTTGTAATTTATAAAGTTTTATAGATTAATTTAATTCAAATGAATTGAGCAAAAGTTATTTTGATAAAATTGGTTAGAATTAGCAGTAAAATTTAAAATAAAAAATCTTGAATTTCTCATTTATAAATTGTATGACTTGAATAATTATTCATTTTTAAAATTTAGAGAAATATTCACTGAACTGATTCCTTGAAAATTTGGATCTATTCAGGGAAATTTTGATTTTTTTTCTTTTAAATAACTAGACACGTGAACATATAACATCAAACAATTATTAAAATTATCTTTTTTAGAGATTGAAAATGATAATTAGGTGGTTTATTACAAACTATTCAGTCCTTGTATTTAATAATATTTAAAATATTCATATTGTTATTTAAATTATAAGTAAAAAAGTCCCACCACGTCTCATTTTTGTATAACACAAAATGGAATTGTCCACTATTTTTCATGATTTCGCACCAAATGCCCACGCCAACCCCTGTTGGGAACACTGAAACCCCACCTTAGACATTTTGCTTGTAATCATTTCTGCTTCCCAGAATAGTAAAACTCTTTGTTAAGTGTGGCTGTGTGCTTTTCATGCCGAAAATAGCTGAGAACGCAAAACGCCTGATAAATTTTGTTACATTTGTGGATGTTTTGTATTAAAATCACAAGGCAGACATTTATCACAAAAAGTGAAAAAAGCTTACTTTCTGTCTTTGGGTATAAAGTTGGTGATCAAGATAAAAGTTGGGCTCCTCACTCAGACTGTGTAAATTGTAATGTGGCTCTTGTTCAGAAAAACTGGCAACACAGAAACTCTGGCATTTGCTGTCCCTATGTTGTGGAGAGAACCTTCAAACCATTTTGATGACTGTTACTTCTGTCAAACGAACACAAAAGGGTATTCAAGAAAGCAAATACATAAAATTGAATATCCTAATATACCATCTGCAATCCGACTTGTTCCTCATGAAAAGGCTAACCAATACCAACTCCACCGTTGAATTGGAAAGAAATTGACATTCAAGAGGTGAGTGACACTGAAGACACATCCGAAACAGATATAGCTGAAAACGAATTTGACCCTAACTTTAAGTATGAGACTTCGAGCAAACCCCATTTTATTCGTAAAATTGAACTCAATGATTTGGTGCTGGATCTGGACCTATCGAAAGCAAAAGATGGAACTTCTCGGTTCAAGACAGCAACAGTGGAATCTGTTGGCATCTGGAACAAGTATTACATATTTTAGATAAAGAAATATGGTTTACTCAGAGCTTTATAGAACGGAAGGTTCAGTTGTTTGCATTTGTTTTGATATAGATGGATTAAGGAAGGAGCTAAATATCAAGCATGAACCATCAGAATGGCGCCTTTTTATACATTCTTCCAAATATAGCTTAAGAGCTGTATTGCTCCATAATGGAAACAAGAAGCCATCCATACCAGTTGCTTATTCAGCTTCGATGAAGGAAACTTATGCAAAGATAGTAACTATTCAAAACGCAATTATGTATAATCAATTCAATTGGACAATTTGTGGAATTTAAAGATCATAGCCATATTAATGAGTCTTCAAATTGCGTTTACAAAATATTGCTGCCTTTTATGTTTGTGGTATAGCTGTGAAACATAATATCATTTTAAAAAATGGCCAAACAGAACATGTTTACAGCCTAAAACTAGCAACATTCAGTATACTCCCCTTATTGAATCGGAAAAAAGTTCTTCTTCCTCTACTTCACATTAAATTTGGACGTATGAAAAATTTTGTTAAAGCTATGGACAAAGAAGCTGAGGGATTTAAATATATAAAAAGACTTTTTCCACAATTAAGAGAAGCTAAACTTAAAGAAGGCATTTTTATAAGACCTCAAATCAGAAAAGAGATTTGCGACTCTGCTTTTGAAGGAACTCTAAATCAAAAGGTATTAGCAACTTGGAAATCATTTGTGAAAGTGGTAAAGGGTTTTATTTAGGGAATAAGAAAGACAAAAATTATAAAATCATGATAGAAGACCTCTGAAGTCCTACCAAGCCATGGGATTTTGAATGTCACGCAAAATTCACTTTTACATTCAAATGTGGATTTTTTTCCAGAAAATCTTGTCATGGTTAGTGACGAACAAGGTAAAAGATTCCATCAGGGCATTATGATTCTAGAAACTCGGTATTAAAGTCACTGGAAACCAGCAATGATGGGTGACTACTGCTGGTTTCTGAAGAAAGAAGATTTTACACCACATAAAAGAAGAAGTTGACATCTTTCCATCGTATTCAATTAATGTATAATTGTTTGATCTTTTTCTTTGTTTTAAATATGTATATCATCTCAATTATAATATCTTTGTATAATAAATTAAGGAAATTAATAATAAAAAATGAGTGTTTAATATATTTTTCATTTCCTTTCTGTACTGGTAAAATTGTCATAACAAAAAAAAAACTGTACGTGTACAGCTTTAATACTGTTATTTTTAAATTCTACTCTGCAAAATTAGTTATAGACAGCTAATTCTTTTTTGTTAGGAAAGAAGGGAAAATTTTTGTTTTCTAGGGATATTATATAGAAAAGAAATCCTTTATTTTTACGTGAATTTCAAGACTTATTTAACATTAACTTAGCGCAAATGCTTTCAAACTGTTTTATGACTGATTTGCTTTTGCGTGATACAATGACTACAAACATGTCAGTCTAGATCAATCATTCCTGTAATTTTATAGATATATTCAATGCTGATGTTTACCTGTAAAAAGTGAATCTCTAACATAAAAATACCTGAAGAAATCAAATTGCTTATTATTGGCTACTGCAGTATCGAGACCATAAACGCCATTCACAATTTCAAATGCCTGACTTTTATTTCTGCCTTTATCAAGGAAAAAAGTAAAATGCATTGAATTTCCGTTTGTTGATTTCCATTTTTAACAACCAGTAATTCACTACTGAATAAACCAAATGAAAAACGGCAAGTTTCTGCAAGTGTTGTAGGTTAGGTCAGTGCCATTTTTTGTGGTGAGTTTTGAAATGTTATTCCTTAATATTTAAGATCAGTGTAATTATAGTACTGAAATCACAAAAAAGACTTTAATTTAATACAAATTTCACGTGAACAAAAATGAAACTTAATCTCCTGTGTACATTGCATGATTGAGTCTCATCATATATTTATTTTATCTAAAGTTTTGAATCACGAGTCTAATCTATGATTTAAACTAGGATATAATATCTACTTCCTTTTATATACACTACTGGCCATTAAAATTGATACACCTAGAAGGAATGCAAATAACTGAACGTTATTTATCAGACACATACATTATAGTGGAAAGAACAAGTGATTAGATTTTCAGGAAATTAGGATGTATAGATCTTGAGAAATCAGTACCCAGAGCAGCCACCTCTGGCTGCAATAACAGCATTTATCCGCCTAGGCATGGAGTCAAACAGATATTGTATGGCATGCACGGAGATCTCAGTCCATGCAGCTTCAACACTATGCCACAGTTCATCGACAGTAGTGGATGGTGAGTGATGGCGAGGCAATCGCTCGGCAACCATTGATCTCACATTCTCAATTGGTGACAGATCAGGACAACGTGCAGGCTGGGTAATAGTCGAACCTTTTCTGTATCAAGAAAATTCAGAGCAGTAAGAGCAACATGCGGTCGTGCATTATACTGTTGAAACAAAACATTAGAGAGGCTTCGAAGATAGAGCAGAGCCACCGGCCTTAACACATCGGAAATGTAACGGTTGCTGTTCAAAGTGCCGGTAATGCGAACAAGAGGTGATCGAGACGTGTATCCAATGGCACCCCATACCATCACTCCAGCAGATGGGCCAGTATGGCGATGTCCAATGCAAGCTGGCAATGCGCGTTCTCCACGATGCCTCCAAACACGGATGCGGCCATCATGGTCCTGTATACAGAACCGAGATTCATCTGTAAAGATGACGTGATGTCATTCCCGCGTCCAGGTTCATCGCTGATCACACCATTGAAGGCCCTCCTGTCTGTGACGCAGCGTCAATGGTAGGTGAAGCCATGGTCACCGTGCAGACAATCCATGTTGCTGCAAACGTCATCGAACTGTTCGAGCAGAAACTTGTTGCCTTGCAAATGACTCCATTTCTCGACTCAGGGTTCGTGACGTGGCTGTACGATCCCTTGTGACCATGCGGATAAGATGTCTGTCTTCTCTGCTGTTAGTGATGGGGGGTCGCTGAGATCCTGCATGACGTTCCGTATGATTGTCCTGAACCCATCGATTCCATATTCTGCTAACAATCATGGGGTCTGGACCGACGCGAGCAGCAATATTGCGGTACGATAAACCGCAATCCCGGTAGGCTATAATCCTTCCTTGATCAAAGTCAGACACGTGCTGATAGGCATTTCTTCTTCTTACACGAGGCATTACAACAACTTTCTTTGCCGAAAACAACGTTGAAACAGAAATTGAGTATGAGAAAACTGCTGTCAAATCTCTGGTATTAAACACATTGTAGATGTCGCTACTGTCGCCTGCTCTGTATGAATGCGCTGAAAATATAATCATTTGCATATCATAGCAAGTTCTACCTGTCATGCAAATTTCACGTATGTGGTGTGCCGCTTTTCTGGTGTAGCAATTTTAATGGCCAGTAGTGTATCAATCTAGATGTACATTCCATTCGATAAAAATGCAAGAATTTCCTTTTCAATTAAATCTGTACCCAAGAGGTTAATAATATTCAAATGTTAAAAATATAAAATTTTATCAGAAATGTAATATTGAATTCAAAAACTTTAAGGAAGAGAACATTTCGTTGACGGATATTATTATTTGTTACAACAGAGCTGATATTCGTTATCATATTTTATCAATGTGTCCAAGAAAATATAGTAAACATAAACAAAAATACGCCACCAGTCAACATTCATTAATTATTGCCCAATATTAAAATATTAATTGAAAAGGATAAAAATAAAATATTATTATTTACATTACAAAATTATGTTATGATATATTGTAATTTAGAAAAAACAGTAAGTTAAAGTTAGGGAAACACTTATGTTACACAAATTTTATATTAATTATTTATATGCATGCATTTTACATTCATTTTTTAATTTCATGAATTTTAATCCTAGAAGAAATACTCTTAATGGTTCAATCGTGAATTAATGTATTTATTAATTCACAATTGACTTATGTATTATATATATATATACAAACTGCTGGACAATTGCTAAGGACGGATAACACTATCATCCATAGCAACCACAAAATGAAAGGAAGCAAAATGTGGAAATTAGAATAAGTGCGGGATATAGTAAGAAGAAATATGCATATGCAAATTTTTTTCCACGTCTGTTCATCACGTGATAGCGTTCATCAGAGCTTTAAAGGTTTTGACGCGTGTGGACAGTTGTTGTTTCAAGTCAAAGTTTTACAGAAAGATTTAATAGACGAACTTGAAATTTTTGGCATGTCTTCCCGACATCACTTAGATGATTTTATGCATGGTCGAATTATTGAAAAGATCAAAGAAGGACGAAAAATAACAGCTGTTGCCAGGGAGTTCAACATCGCTCACAGCGTTGTTTCACGGCTGTGGAAGTCATTTAAAACTACTGGAATGTGTAATAGGCGGCACGGAGGAGGTCGTGTTAGAAGTACGACGCCTGCAGAAGACAGATATATCGTCTTATCAGCAAAAAGGAACAGGCGCACAACAGCTCAACAAGTGTCAAATCAGTTTTTTGCTGTCTCAGGAAAGCAGATCTCCCGAAAAACTGTTGCCAGACGTTTGAGGGGAGGAGGACTATACGGCCGCAGACCTGTTGTCTGTGTCCTATTGACCAGACAGCACCGTACTGCCCGTTTGCAATGGTATCATGAGCATCGCAATTGGACTGAACAGGACTGGGCATGCGTACTATTCTCAGATGAGAATAGGTTCAGTCTGTCATTGGATTGTAGACACCAACTGATCTGGCGCGAGAGTGGTACTGCTTATCGTCCAGAAAATATCCAGGAAAGGGACCGATATCCGACGTGCAGTGTCGTGGTGTGATCCGGCATCATGATCAATGGCCGCACGCCCCAACATGTGGTTGCGAATGGGACTATGACGGGCCAACGATACATTAATGAAGTTTTACTTCCTCATGTTCGTCTTTTTCGTGGTGCTGTAAGTGATAAATTTGTTATTATGGACAACAACGCAACATGTCATCGAACACTCGCTGTTCAGGATTGTCTCATCTGTGCACTCCCAGAGGAATGGGATTAATTGCCTCAACAGCTGCTGGATAATGTTGTGCAAAGTAGGATACGACGTCTGGAATGTTACATCACACTCCACGGTGGATATATCCCGTACTGATACCTTTCTTCAAGGTACCTGCTGACTTTTAGATGCATTGTTCCATTTTTCCGTATGCAGCATCAAATTAATATTTTTTTCTTTTAGATGTTTCACAGCTTTTGTATTTTCCAGAACAATAAATATTCTTTATTCTAATGTCTGAACAGTGTTGCAACTATATTTTATCCTATTAGGCCTCATGTGTCTCACTTAATGTTATGCTACATTGCAATTTGTGATCCTTCCTTAGCAACTGTCCAGCAGTGTATATATATATAGTTTATGTTTTGTATATTATAATGCTGTTTTTCTTCTTTTTAATGGAAGGTATATGTATGATAATATGCCCTTTATTTCCTACTGAGTTTCAATTATTTGGTACAGTGTAAAAATAAAAGTATTGGATGATAATGAAAATTTTTTCAAAATTTGTAATTAATATATTTCTGTAATAAAAAAGATAATTCAGTTATTTGTTTAATTTGCAGTTTCATAATTAGTATTTGAAAGAAGCATAACAAACATATTAATTTAACAATTATTAATTTAATAAAAAATAATTGACTTTCATAATAGTTCTTTTATATGTTATTGATTTCACTTGTTATTTAAAGAAGATATCATTCTGTAATCACTTTATTTCATTTGAATAAAAGTACATTTTATGCTCAACCAAAGAAATTGTTTAAAAAATATGTCAATATTTTGAATGAAAAACTCAATCCTGTTGCATCAATATTTAGTTCTAACTTCTGAAATTTCGACAAGAGGTTGCCAACATTTTTCTGAAATTAATAACACTCATTTGTGCCAATTGAAAATTAAATTCATCGCTTACAAATCGAAAAACTGTCAGGATTCTTGTTACTTGGGTTTTTACTTGTAATAAACTCATAATTATTGTTTAAAATGAAATATATTTTCTAAATTTATATTTATTAAGTAATGGACTCGATTTTTTTTCAAATGAAATAAATGCACACACTATCTAAATCAAAATCTTTTCTATAAAATATAATGCAGAGTCATTTTCTTTTGAAATATTCTTGTTTAATTTTTAACATGCGAATAAGTGATTTTTTCGTTAATTCTTCAAAAACAATTTACTAAACCACAAAGTAAAGTCATCCCTGCTAATCAAAAAACTACTACCAGAATTACACAGATAATGATATTTTGAAAAATCTTAATGTATAATAGGATTTACTAAGTAAAATAAATTTTAAAAGATCATAATAAAGTATGATCTACTTTATAGAATGGATGTTATATAAATTGAAATTTTAAATAAAATGTCTTTCTTAATATCTAAATTAGAATAATTTTTTTAAAATTTTAAGATGAAAAAATAATTTATGAGTTTTTTATTTAGAGTACATCAAATATAGTAATATGATAAAGATTTCTTTTTCTTCTGATCTACAAGGAAATAAAAACTGAATTATATATTATTTAATATAAACAATAATATTTAATTAATCTTAAAAATTAATTAAATATTTCTTTTCTTTTATAAATAATTATGCCTGTGAATGTAAAATAGCATTTGTATAAATTATGCGCTTTTGTTAATGGGTCAGAAAATGTTTTTAGAATATTCCTCGATATAATTTTTGCTCTATAAAATTGCACTGGTTAATTTTACATGTACTAGATTTTACTACATTAGCAAGGACTTTTTTGGATTAATTTATCTTGTAGATCCTCTTCAAACAATTTTACTTTTTCAATACAAACATGTTTTAATAAACATATTCTACAATAAATATTCTTAAAATTAAATTATCCTAAAAATTAATTAAATATTTGTTTCATTTTAATGATGATTAAATTTTTGGACTGTTTACTATGAAGCACATGCTAATAATTGGTTTTTATTAAATTAACTTATTACATAAAAGTAATTTTCAATTATTTTTATGTAAAATTTAAATTACTAAGTAACATATAAAGATGTAAATTTTACGTGAGAATAATTTCCATCTAAATTAATGTTACCGTTTAACATCTCCCCTTTCTCAGATTAGAATACAAGATAATATTTTTATCATTCACATTTAAGAAAATTATTTTTACGCATTTTAAAAATCCCTTAAAAATACACTATTTAAAATTTTTAAATTATAAGCTTACAATTTTATTTTATTTTTAAATTTTAGCTGGTTTATTTTATATTCAAATTACACAATATTTGATTACACATACTTTAATATTGCCAAGTCTTTTAAAATAATATCATCTATAAAAACATATGTTATAAAATCAAATGCAAGAACTATTGAATAATTTATTTATTAGTCAGAGTTAAAATTTTTTAACTGTGAATATTAATATGCATTATGTTAAATCATATGCAAAGTAATTCAAGAATATTTCCTTCACCCTTATAAACTAATTTAATTCATTTTTCAAATCTCTAAGTTTCTTAGATTTGAGTCAATTGCTTAGTTTCGCAATAATTTGAGATTATATTTTATAAGCGACGTGAAAAAATATATTTTGAAAGCTACACGAAAATCTTTAATGATGTTCTATCAATGCCTGTATTACTAAAACTATTTTATGCATTTTGATACGTTTGGTTTTGCTAGCAATGAGAAAAAAGTTTACCTTTTAATCATTGCAAAATCATTTTTATTTTTTGATTTCGTAACAAATATTTGAAACCTTTGCCTTTACTTACAAAGATCTTTTTCTCTGAATCTTAATCAATAATGATACTGAATCTGAGAGTGCATAAGTATCATATCGATTAATGTCTGCGAAACCACTATTAAATCCAAGATGTATTCCCAAAACGATTAGTATTTTACATATATCAAAAATTTTGAAAATTTAAAAATTACGTTAAAATCATTAGCAATTTTTAAATTGTAGCATATTTATATTTTAAAGTAATAATGGCAAGTAAGAATAATATAATTAAAAGTAATAATGGCAATGATACAAAAACAAGAAAATAAATAAAGTAAAAAAAACAAGATTTTAATCTAAGCCGATTCAAATCCTGTAAATGTAAATAACTTGTATTGTTTTAATATTTAGAAAAAGTAACTATTATTAAAAACCAGCGTTCAATTATTTGCGAAAATTTAAAGCAATGAAAACTTTAATAAGATACTAAATAACTTTTAATGAAATCCCAAAAGAATGACAAAAGTCTTTCTAATACATTCTTAAGTAATGAATTTAATGTCTGAATATCTCTTCAATGAAGCTACAACAGACAAGAACATTCTCACAATTAAAAAAATTTTAAGTACTATTTGATACGTCAATAAAAAGACACAATCTCTTATCTAGATTCGATCATTAGAAATCGAATTATATAGTATTTTTTAACTACAAACGTAGAAAGAGATTAAATTGGATATCCTGATTTTTATCATTGATTTTCTCTTACGTACGCGTTTCAAATTTTCTGTAATGTACTCTTCATTTCTACGGATCCAAAACATGTTATGTTTCTTTCTGGAAGTGAACACATCACTCGAAATATCTGTTAGTTTACTCTTTTGAGTTAAATTCCATAATAAAATAGCGCAAGAATATTTTTAAAAAATGCCTTTCATAAAGATTATATCCATTAAGTAATATTAAATCTAAAAAATAGTTACTAAATAGGTAGTCATGTATTTTATTACTATTTTGTTGTTTATATTAACAAACATAAATACAAATTTATTAATTGAAACTTTTTTCATTCAACACTGTATATTCATTTACTAATTATGTTTCTTTTATCCCTTAAACACTTTTCCAAATTATTTCCTGTAATTTGGATAGAAATTGTTATTTATTCTAGAAATTTTGTCATTTAATATCATATTTTAATTATAAATTTAGTGTAGAAATTGTCTATATTGCAGTTTTCTGCAGTATTATAAAGTTGTAGACTAAGTACATATGGCAGAAATAATGACATTAATTTAAACTTTAAATAAGTTAATTTTTACAAAAGTTGTCACAGTTCTACATTATCACTACGAAAATCATGATATTTAGTTAAATATATATTTCATGCACATTTATATATGCAACACTCATTTACATACATAAATAAACATTGGATCAGACACCTTTTTATTCTAGGCGATTCCAATACTCACGCTTAGAGATAGGTGTATGAATAGAACTGCCCTATCAGCAAAACGATGCAGGATTTTATTGGGAATTCTGAGGCTTTACCACCTTTCTTTTAAGGGCGGTCTGGTCTTTTATTAGCTCCTTGTTATAATTATAGCTTTTATTTGATTCCTTGTATTAAACATACCCTCCTGACTGCATTTGGCAGTGCGAGACAGAGGATTTTATTAGACAGAGATTAGTAAGCCCAAGTTTGTGGATGAACCTAGTTATTGCAAATTGAAAAAATATACTGCCTTTTCTCCATGTAGGATTTAAATTTGAAAATACATTTTTCACTTTAAGTTCAAAATATTTCTGCTGATTTAGATGGGGATGCTATTTCTAAATTTTCAACTTACAAACATTTTGATTATAAATGTTTTGATAAAGTATTAAAAATAATTTAACGCAAATTCTGCCTGAAATAATGAATTTAATTAGTGAAGTTTTCCTTGCATGGTTTCTTTTATGATTTTAAAGGTAATTTTTCTTCTAAAACTTCACAAATATGGATTTAATAAATTTAACATACGTGTACAAACAGTTTATGTAATTACTTATTAAAAATTATTTAACCCAAATTCTGTCTAAAATAATTTATTTAATTTTTATTATAAGAATAATATCGGGTCATACACTACCTCTTAATTCACGTTTATACAAAATTATTGCTTTAAAAAAGATTGGATAAAATTATTTGTTCATGCTTTCACTTAATCTAGACAGATTTCTTCCAAAAAGGTCTAGAAAAAATGCCTACAAGAAAGATGGTAAAATATTATTATATTAAAGATATTCATTTAAATATTATTATATTAAAGAAATTATATTAAAGATACCAGTCGATTTATAACTTATTCATTGCAAGTTAATGTAGACATGATATTTGATTAAATTTTGAGAAGTTAAACTGTCTTGAAACATATTGCCTGGAAAACTTATTTTCACCGCGGTTAAATTTGATCATAGTCAAATTTATATAGCATGATTGTGGTTAAAGTTAATCTATCATTGCAGTAAATTTGCTTTTGTTAACATTTTGATGAAAATCAAACTTTAATCCAAATCACTTAAGCAATGCTAATGGGTTATTAGAGTCCTACTTAATCTAAAACAAAAAAGACTAAAACAATGAATATAAACTATATTCATATGACTTAAAACTTCAGTTATTCAAAATAACAAAATTTAGTTATGTTTTTAGCAGAACATGAATTAATTTTTAACTGGACATGAACTGAACATAAAAGTACTGCCAATGAATTTGTTAGAAAGGAACTACTTGATCATCTAATTAAACATGAAAACATCATTAGACTTATTAAATATCAGTTGTTTCCTACCCATGCTGAAAAAATATATAAAAATATGGTTTTGAGAAGAATTATAAACTGGAGGCCTTTAAAGCAAAGATCCATTGAAAGAAAAAAGAAAAGATGAATGGATGATAAAAATCATACATCTCACCGTCATGAAAATAAAGAGATGGAGATATAAACAGAAATGTTATTGTTCAGAAAGCCAAAGCCTAGCCTTGGCTATCTAGCTACAAAAGATAAATATATAAAAATGAACTAATGCAAAAATACATAATAATGAAAAGACTTGTATTTTGATACGCTCTTTTGACCAATTTTAAAAAGGAAACAGTTTTGGAGTTCATTTGAAATTGTTGGAAATATAATATTCCGCATTTTATGCTGTGTATTTTTTATTTTTTATAATTATATTTGTGTAGTTTTAAAGCTTTTGTATACTCATACTATCGTTAGAATTCCACAATAATCCGGTGTCAATAGTCTAGAACAACATCCTAAAATATTATTACCTAAACATTTTTAGATTTTATCAAAAATTTGGCATTAATGACCTAAATTTATGTCTTTCATCTGCTACGGATATCCTAATAAATTTAACTGAGAAAATCTTGTCCCAATATTAACGTGTTGTTCTAATAACTTAATTTAAAATGTTATATATATATATATATATATATATATATATATATATATATATATATATATATATATATATATATATATATATATATATATATATATATATATTTAACATTTTAAATTAAATTATTTGAATAACATTTATAGTAACACATTCTAGATGAATCTTAATATTGGCAAGATTTCCTTAGTTAAATTTGTTAAGCTATCCATAGCAGATGAGAGACATAAATTTAGGTCATTAATGCCAAATTTTTGATAAAAACTAAAAATATTTAGGTATATATATATATATATATATATATATATATGTATATATATATATATGACGGACTTTTATCTCTTTGATTTCTCATTAATCTCGAAATTCAAGAGTTATTTTTAGAAATTTAGATATTAAAAGACCAATTTTTGTAAGCCAATAATTAGTCAAAAGATGTTAAAATATCTATTTATATTCATAAATTTTGGAATTTTTATATCTTTTGTTATCATTAAAAATGAAGGGAAGCAAAAAAATAACCATATGTAAATGAAGTAAAACTTAAAAATAAAGAATACTACTTTTGGAAATCGTCGAATGGTTTTTATTATTAAAGTACAATCTCTTCAACAGTTTCAACACTCTCAAAAGTTCGAAACTTGACGCATCCCTAAGGAAGTAATGGAGTAGATAAAATAATTTTCTTCGAAAAAAATCTATCAATAATACTGACTCTAATGATCACCATTTTCGCCCAAAGCAACATGATTTTAAAACATTAAGAATATATGTCATCATTGAGTATCCAAAATATTTTTGTTGACCATCTCATTGAATTAAATGATCAAAAATAATCAAGTATCTTTTAATTAAACTTTCTTTTAACCATGTATTCTTTAAGGTTAAAAACTGAAAAAGCTTTTAAGATATGTGAGATAGAAAGATAAATGCATAATAAAATAGTATTAAATTGTAATTATTATAAATAACATTTTTAAATACGAGTATTACAAGCTGTAAAAGTCAAACAATTTTAATTCTGTATTTCTTTTTAAAAAAAATCTGCTTTGTTTGCTTACATATTATCTTTAAATAAAAGTTAATACATTTTTGTCCATTTCAACTATAATTTTTTAGTATTTTTTGTGCTAAATATTAGTATTTTTATATAGCAAATTATTACATTTGTGATTGTAAATAAAAGTAGAAACTTTTTTTACATCAAATAATCACGAAAGCGTAAAATCTTCATATTATAAAAGAAAGTAGTTTATATCATAAATAATGTCTCATATTAATTATGAATACTTTGATGAAAAAATACCAAATAATGAAAAGAAATTATATGCTTAACTGTAGTAATAAATAAGGAAAAACTAATTTAGTACATGTATATAGCAGATGTAAAAATATTTTTCAAGTACTTTTACATCTTCTCAGCAAATCTTGATTTATTTTAATGAATGTATATCGAGGTATTTAATCAATGTTTTTATAATAATCTTTAAAGCATGAAAACCTATCTCTGTTCCATGCACAATTAGCCAACAATTCCAGATACTGTAAAAGAACTGGAAAGAGATTATGTTTTGTGAAGATTCACATTAAAAATTATCGTTCAGTCACGAATGAAGATTATTGTTACCATATTTCCTGAATCACTCCAAAATATTCGCAGCTGCGTTTATGGAAAGGATAAGATTATAGACACTTACATTTCAGAAGAAAATTTCTAGGGGCACTGGAAGAAAGTATAATTTTCAGGTACGTTTTATCTCTACATAAAAATCATATTACCTAACTTTCATGTGAAAATGCATGTTCTTGTTAAATTTAACTTGTTAAGGAACTCATAAAAAAGTATGACTATTTATGGCTCATTAAAATTGTGATACTCTGTTGTTAATCATGCACGAAAGTTGTGCAGATGATTATGGCTTTTTGAATTTGTGAAAAATATGTGAAGATGTTTTCAAAATATAAATATAATTTTATCAATTAAATATTTTTAAAGCTTGATTGTCCTTTAGAATTGAATCAGATCAGCGCTAAAATGAGCGAAGGTTATGGCAATTTTTTTGCAGTTGGGCACCAACTGGGTATACCATTTTTCCTCCGAAAGTGAAAGGATAAGGAAGCACACACATAGATAGAGCAAGGAACATCTCTGACTGAACCAGGATTCGAACTCGGGAGCTAGTGCTTTGAAGTTAGGGACGCTAACCATTTCGCCATCGGTTGGCACTTAATCAGTTAACGCAGTAATGATGTTTTTATACTTAATTTTAATAATCTCTGTGATATTTTAATAGGAAGTACTAAAATGATATTAAAATAGGTCATTATATTTGCTTTAAGAGTTAGCAGAAGTTGAGCACGGAAAGAAAAAAAATTAATACATTAATCGAAAAAAATTTAATTTTTAAATTAAAAGTTTACTTATATTAATAATAAATGATTTTTTAAATATGACATGTGGGATACAGAAATGTGAAATTAAAGGGAAAATATTTATGAAATTAATTGCTGGACTATAAATATATAAGCTCCATTTTTTTCAAAACTTTTCCTGGTGAAATAAAAAAAGATTCATAAATAAATCATTTTTAAATATGTAATTCAAATGAGGCTGATGTACACTGATTTCGTGAAATCATCGAACTTTTGTAGTTTATTCAAATTCGTTGAAATATTAGTGATTTCGTAATATTAAAGAATTTCTGGAATTTTTCACACGAACAGTATAAATGAGTGTCAATAAATATCAGTGTTATCAGCATCATTATAATTATTAAAAATTTTATTTATTTATTTTATTTATACAAATATTAAGTATCATAAGCAAAAAATTATGAATCATAAATTTAATTCGATATTACCATTGAGTTCTACAATTTTTAAGCAATGGTAAATAAAGCTGCAATAAATTGTAGGGATTCTTATAAATATTTTATATGCGTGAACACATTCCTTATAGTTGCATTTTTGTTGGACTATAGTTTGGCTAATTTGAAATTAAATTTTATGATTAAGAAACGCAACAAGAATAGGATCGGCTATCGTGTGTAAATAGTTATTCATAAAGCAATTTTTACGAATCGGAAGTTAAGCTTAAGAATTTTAATCTCTTTGTCCAGTATTATTGTTTTTTAGTTTCATATGTACAATACTCAATAGTAAAAAATAAGAAAATACTTATAAGAAATCTTAATATATTATTTTAAGCTGATTTTTTCTACAGTTTAAAATAAGGTTTTATTTTAATTGTTTAACTTTGTCATAATTTTTGCAATTGTGCTTTTTAATTTACTAAGAAATAAAAAAAATATGTATCATTAAAATAGAATTAATTTATGAAATAATTTTTATTAATAATTAAATAGGTTGTTTTATGAAAAAGTAAGCTTCCTAACGCAAAATTAAAACGCTTTAAATTCTAAAATTTTAATGTCTGTTTAAGTTATCAGGTTGTATAAATATGCAAAAATTGTGTAAAATTTTCATAAATATAACAATCGAGATGACTTAATGAAAAATCATAAGAAATAACAGTGCCTGTTATTTTGTAAGATTTTATTGATATAATTAAATCACATATATTAATGAAAATCTATATGTAAATTCATTTATTTTTTATTTAAATTATAATACTTATTTACATACAGTGACGGCAAAAAGTATTGGCACATCTAGTTTTTTGCAAATTTTGAATTTATTAAATAAAACAATTCATTCAATTTAGAATAAACAAAATGCTTATTATTAACTGAAACAATGTGTACTTCACAAACTTTTCTAATTTTAAATACTATATATAAATATAAAAATACATAAATCTACTTGGAAAATAGTATTAGCACATTTTCATCATTTGACGTTAAACAACGTTTAATTTAAATTTAATACTTTGTAAAAAGTCCATTTGCATCAATAATGGCTTGGAGACGCCTAGGCATTGAGTGAACCAAGTTTTGGATCAAGTCTAAGCTTATTTTATCCCATTCTTCAGCCAAAAGTTGTTTCAAATGATTCCTTCCTGTAATGTGGTGTTTTCTCACCATCACATCTATAGAGAATGCCATAAATTTTCAATTATCTGCAAGCTTTACCCCATCTGCAAGCTTTACATTAACAATCACATTTTTCTTCTTTAACTCTTCGTTCTTTCTTCGCCAAATTGTCCTTTACCGTCAGAACCAAACACATTAAACTTGCTTTCGTCAATGAAAACAACAGTTTTCCAAAAATCAAAAGGTTTGTTTATGTATTCTTTGGCAAAAGCGAGGCGTTTCTGACGATTTATTTCACTGATAAAAGGTTTTTTCTCGGTGTGTTTTGCCATGTAGACTAACAGAGTGCAGTACATTTCTTATTGTTCTTTCAGAGACCTGTACTCCGGAAACTGACTCGACCATATTAGCCAAATTTCTCGCGCTGGCGTAATTATATTTTTCATCTACTTTCATAACTTTTCTCACCATTCTAGCATTTAGCTTCTTTAGTCGTCCTGTTCGCTTTTGGTTTTCAACCGTACCACGTACTTCATACCTTTTACACACATTTCTCACTGAGGAAAAACTTAAATTTAAATAAGCAGCAATTTCACGATGTTTTTTCTTGATTTCGCAGCAAAATTATCTTTTCACGTGTGCCTATACTATGTTCTTTTGTTTTAAGCATGACTAGTTAATTTAAATATTTATATAAATTTATATACACTTAGAAACTTTGTTCACAATTTATAATATGTATTATAGTTAAACAGTGAAACAAAACTAACTACAAAATTTACAGTACACTAATTGTGTCAATACTTATTTCCACTTGACTTACTTAAACAATTTATTTTTTAAAATAAAATTGATAGTTAAAAAAAATTTTTTAAAACACATTTATACCAATGTAAATTTCTTTTTTGTTTGTGAAAAAATTATCAAAATTGTATGATTTTCTTAAGAGTTAACGTCAAAAAACATATTGTGCCGATACTTTTTGCCGCCACTGTACTTCAAATTATTACTTTTATTTAATTTCAAATAGCGAAAACATTTTCTAGTTATTCCATCAATTAATTTCATTTTTTTATTATAGTATTGTTTGGCTAATAGAATTTTCTTCGGAATTAAATTTTGTAGTCAACTTTCACTGAGATAAGGTATCGATTATCATGTAAATGGTTATTCATAAATCAATTTTACGAATCTAAAGAGCAGCTTATAGTCAGTTGAATGTTCGTTAAACATAAAAAAATGCGTTTTAAACTTTAAAGAAAAACTTAGTTAACAAAGAAAAATATTAAAATAGCAAAAAAATACTAAGCAATTATATCATTAAACAAAGCTTTTGCAATTATTCTTTCATTTAAAATGCGTCAAGTTAACATTGTCGGCAATATATAGTTGCTGAATTGTTGTCTAGGCACCGTTTATTTTTTAATCATTGACTATAAATGAAATGTAAGAATGAAGGAAAATAGAGGTATATTCACTCATGTGGTTGAATATATGTAACTAGTAAATACTAACTTCACATATTGTAATTAAACATTAATATCTACCAATATAATTATCTGTTCCAATTGTTTTTGTATGTCCACCATTTACTTTTTTAATTCCCATCACTAAACAATTACTGTGAATCGTAGAATTTGTTGGTGAAAATTTATACTTTACATTGATATAACCAAAGCCTTCTATAGAGTATGGCACGATGGATTCTTAAATAAACTAATGAAACTTGATTTTCCTATCGACATTATTTTACTTATAAAAACCTACCTTGAAAGAAAAAATTTTGAAATCAACTATAATAATGTCTACTCCTCTGAAAGAAATATCCAAGCAGGTGTCCCTCAAGGAAGCCTTCTATCTCCTGTTCTATACTTCCTTTACTTTAGTGACCTTCCCATCGACAGAAATGATCTAAACTCCATTACAGGACTTTATGCTGGTGACACTGTAATCACATTAGAAAATCTAAATTTGCTAACTTTGCTCTTCATAAACTGCAAAATAAAATTGAAGATATTGAAAACTGGAAGGTCAAAATTAAATCTCAAAAATCTCAAATACTTATTATTAAAAAGAAAAAGAAATAATTATCAATAACGCCATCCTATTTGATGCCGAAGTTCCTATTGTTAATAGTGCTACCTATCTTGGCGTTGTAATTAATAACAAACTTACTTAGAAAGGCCACATTACTAAAGCAATTTGTAAAGCTAATGCAGTATTCCACAAACTTCACAGCCTTCTTGAAAGATACTTAAAACTTAGCATAAAATCGAAAAAAGTAATTTACAATATCACTGTAAGATCTATTCTTACATATGCTTCACTTACTTGGGCTAACATTAGCAATTCTGAAATGAAAGTACTTTGTGCCTGTCAAAATAAACATCTACGTATGTTAACAAACTCAAGTTGGTTTATACGAAATAACTCCATTCACAGAGACCTCAAAATGAAACCTTTAAATGAATACATAGCAATTTTGAATAGAAACTTCTACAATAAAGCAAGAAATAGTAAAACTAAGTGCTTCACTGACCTCCTAAATAATGAAATGTAAACTGAAGACAAGAAAATAAGACCTATGGCAGCCTACTTCACATCGGACGCTATCTTACTGAATAGGAGTAGATTCGTACTGCACTTCGCCGGGTCAATGTGACTCTTCTTTACACAATTAAATTTTTTTTCATTAAAGAATTTTCCACTTGAAGCATTCCAAGCAACTAATGATGAATGAGGGAGAGCTATTTTTTAAGCTGGCACTCAGATTTCCACAAGTTACAAGTTTTTTTAATTCGTCACCTACGATCTATTGCATATATAATGAATTATGCTCAATTAAAGTGGACTATGACCAAAACGAAACCAAAAACTGTCCGTAACTAATAATCTCAATTCAAGTGCACTAATATATACTTAGAAATATTAAGGAATATTTTGTTTTGAGCATTGTTAATGAACCTATTAATAGTAAAGTCAAAGTGTTTTTTTATTAAAATTTAAAAATGATCTGCACAAAAATAAAACATTTTATATATACTAAAAGACTATATTTTGTATATATGTATGCGCTGTATCATTCTTTTCTAAATTTACGATTTCTTTAATCGAGTGGGAAAACAGAAATTTCAAATTGTTAAGGTAATAAATTTACATTTGCTTTGGTACTTGGCGAATCATTAGCAGGATCTCTTTTATGAATTACATGCCAAATTATAGAACTTGCTTTAGATTTGGATGACACAGTTTTAAAACCATTATCATCCGTCCTCTCTTCAGTATACTCCTTGTATATTTAATTTACAGAAATTAAGACACATTTAACACACATTTTCAATTATATTAGTAATTTTTGCAAGAAAAAAAAACGCAATGTCAAATGACGTTTCTTAAAACTTATGATTGATTAAGTTAAAGGAGAATATATTTTTTTCATTATAAATGGATAATAGCAGCAAAATTACACTCGGCAGCAGCTTTTCTTAGCAATGGGGGAAAATACCATTCCCAATGAATAAAAGACATGAGCCAGTTTGACTTTCTGTCCTAGTACCTTGGTGATGTCACTTACTGTGATGTCACCACTAATATTGATAGAACACTTTTCCTTTCGATGCAATCACCAGGCAGGTGTGCATTTCTGGAAGGTAAAGAAAAGTATAATAAGCCAGAAAGAGCATATAGTAATTGGGATTGAAACAGTTAAATCAATTTTCCCCTTCCATTTCAATCATTTCTTCGTTTTTATTATCCAAAAATTTGGAGTGCAGATGCACTCCTCCCACACCTATTTGAAAATTTTTTTTTTAATTCTTCTCATAAGGCTTATTCTTTTTAACAAAAAAATTATCAATCATTCTGTATTAGTTTTGCTAATTCATATAGATTTATATTTTTATTGCGTTTAATCAATTGTCTAAGAAAATAAAGTGCTTTTTACATTCAATGATTTCTCTTCTCGTTATAAATTGATAAAGTTGCTATGGTGAGAAAACATTAAAATGCGTTAAGTGGTGATAAGGGATAAGGACTGCGTTAAGTGGTGAAAAGGCTTGAATTTAAAATCAGAAATATCAGAAAAATCCATTTATAAAATTAGAAATAAATGTTAACGTTTATTAATTAGGCTTAAATTTAAGCATAATGGTATTTAGTGTTTTTTTTTTTTTTTTTTTACCAAAATAACATACACATTTATTTCAAATTATTCAGGGTTATTAAGTATTGAATATCATTGCATTTCATATAGGAAATACACATTTTTAATTTCGCGTATTTTAGCAAAATTTAATTAAACAATTATGGTTGTGAAGATTATGATTTTAAAATTTTTATATCGTTGAAAAATATAACAATAAATAAAAAACTTTTCTATTCAAAAGTAATTTTAGGTATTGAAGTATAGTTTACTTTTCTTATGACCGCTATTTTTTCTGAAAATTTTTTCACTATCCCAAATGTATAGTTTAATTGCATACAGTGCAGCATTTTAGGGGAATTCGGTTACCTATGATTTGTACAAACATGTGAAGATTTTATTCTAAGAAATCATTCTACTGTATTTGTATATAAGAAAATGTAATGAAAA
This sequence comes from Latrodectus hesperus, assembly GCA_037975125.1. NCBI lineage: Eukaryota > Metazoa > Arthropoda > Arachnida > Araneae > Theridiidae > Latrodectus > Latrodectus hesperus. Next base: position 68,330,858 of record CM075857.1, on the reverse strand, counting down.
TGTCCAGAGAGTGCATGTTGAACAATATAAAGCGAAACTATTTTTTAAATTCAAAATACACTACTGCCATTAAAATTGCTACACCAGGAAAGCGGCACACCACACACGTGAAATTTGCATGACAGGTAGAACTTGCTGTGATATGCAAATGATTAGATTTTCAGCACATTCATACAAAACAGGCGACAGTAGCGACATCTACAATGTGTATAAAACCAGAGATTTGACAGCAGTTTTCTCATACTCAATTTCCGTTTCAACGTTGTTTTCGGCAAAGAAATTTGTTGTAATGCCTCGTGTAAGAAGAAGAAATGCCTATCAGCACGTGTCTGACTTTGATCGAGAAAGGATTATAGCCTACCGGGATTGCGGCTTATCGTACCGCAATATTGCTGCTCGCGTCGGTCAAGACCCCATGACTGTTAGCAGAATTTGGAATCGATGGGTTCAGGACAATCATACGGTCATGCTGGATCTCAGCGACCCCCCATCATTAACATCAGAGATGACAGACATCTTATCCGCATGGTCACAAGGGATCGTACAGCAACGTCACGAACCCTGAGTCGAGAAATGGAGTCATTTGCAAGGCAACAAGTTTCTGCTCGAACAGTTCGACGACGTTTGCAGCAGCATGGATTGTCTGCACGGCGACCATGCCTTCGACTACCATTTACGCTGCATCACAGACAGGAGCGCCTTCAATGGTGTGATCAGCGACGAACCTGGACGCGGGAATGGCATCACGTCATCTTTACAGATGAATCTCAGTTCTGTATACAGGACCATGATGGCCACATCCGTGTTTGGAGGCATCGTGGAGAACGCGCATTGCCAACTTGCATTGGACATCGCCATACTGGTCCATCTGCTGGAGTGATGGTATGGGCTGCCATTGGATACACGTCTCGATCACCTCTTGTTCGCATTACCGGCACTTTGAACAGCAACCATTATAGTGTCCGATGTATTAAGTCCCGTGACTCTGCCCTATCTTCGAGGCCTGCCTAATGCTTTGTTTCAACAGGATAATTCACGACCGCATGTTGCCCGTAATGTTCTGAACTTCCTTGATATAGAACAGGTTCGACTGTTACACTGGCCAGTACGTTCTCCTGATCTGTCACCAATTGAGAACGTGTGATCAATGGTTGCCGAGCGATTGGCACGCCATCACTCACCATCCACTATTGTTGATAAACTGTGGCATAGGGTTGAAGCTGCATGGACTGAGATCCCCGTACAAGCCATACAATCTCTGTTTGACTCTATGCCTAGGCAGTTAAATGCTGTTATTGCAGCCAGAGGTGGCTGCTCTGGGTACTGATTTCTCAAGATCTATACATCCTAATTTCCTGTAAATCTAATCACTTGTTCTTTCCACTATAATGTATGTGTCCAATAAATATCGTTCTGTTATTTGCATTCCTTCTTGGTGTAGCAATTTTAATGGCCAGTAGTGTATAAGATATCTTTTCTATCGAAGAAACTTATTTCAAATTACTTATTTAATTTCATTAAGTATTATTAAGTAAATATCAAGAATTTAATTTTCAATGATAACTTAATCTCTTATCTCCGCTTCTTAATGAAAAAAAAACTTTTTAAAAAGCAATATCATTTCACGTTGTTAAGAATTTTCATATCATATTTTGTGATCTGAAAAATTTCTAGCATTCAATACATATTATACCGTTTCTTACAACAAATAATGTATACTACATTCGGAACGCATATTTTAGAACAATACTCTAGAATTCTATTAATTTTTTAGCTAATTTTCAAACTAAAGTTGTATTGAAATATTAGTTTCTCTCTCTTACTCCAGTAGTATCAAATCATATGATTTTCATTAATTCCAACTATTAATTTGCATGGTAATTTCAATACTGAATCTTATTTTCCAAGCAAGTTTTGATTTTAACCTATTGTTTAAAGGAGAATTAAAAAATGCATGCTAAAGGTTTAATCACGGGCTATACTTTTACATATTTATAAAAATGTCTTAATTAGAAAGAATATTCTTTGAATTATTAGATCAAATTGCTTTGTATAAGTTGTTAGTGCTGTATTCATTGCTTATTTTTTCTTATATTCATTCAACTTTTATCATATGCTGTTCCCAAACAGATAGAATGAAGTACTGAATTAAAGATAGGAGCACTGATCTCCAAATTATTAATTCTGATAGTGTTATTTGGAATCTTTCACTTATTTGAAAAATACATAATAATTTCACTTAGCAGCAATCATCGTTATTTTATTCTTACTATTGTGTTTTCTGATAAATATGCCTTAAAAACTTGTGTTGATACAATTCACAGATCTCTACGTTACTTAATCTTTACAGAGAATTTCGGCTATTAAATTGTGTGTTTTCTTTTTTACGTGTTCGAATCTAAGCATCAGATGCCTCCAAATCAGATGGTTCGAATCTAAGCATCAGATGTCTCCGCAAGGAAAAAGATGTGCACGTATTTGATCATTACTGAAAATCTTTATTAGCCAAATCCCTTCCGTAGTAAAATATATTTCAAAACAGATATACTTCACACGTAACTGATAAAATTCTGTAATATTTCTTACATATTCACATTACTTTATCATTCACATATATTTGTGTATTTTGTGCTCTCTCTTTCAAGTAGCATTACAAAACTAAGTAGAAAAAATAGGTCATGCAGTTTGAATAGTATACCTGAAATTACAAAATGATCAATATATTAATTTACAGCATATTTTTAATATTCAGTTTTGATTACAATATTACATTTTTGTTTTACAGGGAAGAGCTTTTCTTGGTAGACACTAAAATTTGGCTCATCACTCCTTTAACTACCATACATCAATAGTTTGTTGAAATAAATTATACCAAATACTCATGATGACAGGAAATTCAAAGAGAATTTCATTCATAGTAAAATTTATTTTCTATTATTTTGCATTTTCTCACATTCCTTCAAACAAAATTAAGTGCCAAAATCAGTTTGTCAGACCATGGCTTGACACAGTAAATGTTCCCATAAGATTTGAAAGCGAAGCTCATCAAGCTCAATATCCTAATGAAATCCAGATGCAATATGGACCACAAATACAAAATGACTTTCAATACCAAAATGAATATAGAATGCCAAATAGGGGTGAAATACAAATTCAACAAAGAGACAAAGCACAGAGAGATTCACATATTTTGAATAAAAATCAGAAACATCCGGAGCCCAATTTAATATATGAAGTGAAAATACCATATAAGGGTCAACAATTATTTGGAGATCAATTACAACACGGAGAGCAAATGTCAAATCAAGGTCAGCAAATACCATACAATCAGAATCAACAAATTCAATATAATCAGGATCAGCAAATTCAATACAATCAGAATCAACAAATTCAATATAATCAGGATCAGCAAATTCAATATAATCAGGATCAGCAAATTCAATACAATCAGAATCAACAAATTGAATATAATCAGGATCAGCAAATTCAATACAATCAGAATCAACAAATTCATTATACTCAAGCTCAAAAGCCATATATTAAAGATCAACAACTGCAATATAAAGATGAAGCACAACCAGGAGCACAAACATCATTTGTAAATGAATTGCCAAATAATGATCAGGCACCATTTATCAATGAAATACCTAATTACGCTCAACCACCATTTGGAAATCAAATGCCAAATCCAAACTTACCACAATACAGTGATCCAAATGACACTATACAAGAAAGTGATGAACTGTTAAATAAGGCTGAGTCTTATGAACCCGATGAAGGAAATCAACTTATTGGAAATCTTCTTCCAATGCTATTGGCCAACAATATGCAATTTGCAATCAGAAATGGTTTTAAATATTTTCAAAATCTATTCTTCAGAGATATAGAAAAGGACACACGTTTATCCATACAATCAGGATCAATACCAAACGTTTCACCAGCATGCTTAGGTAGTCTGAAAAAATTTCAGAAAGAATTAGTGGGAGGAAAAAAGTGGGCCTTTCGAAGTAAGTCTGTTTTTCTCATATTAATTTTTATTTCTATGAATACGAATACTCCAACGATTCTTTAAAAAAGCAGATTTTTACAACGAATAATTTAACACATATTTTTCTGTAATTAAAAATAAAATACAAATATTTTTCATTTTATTTTTATCCGTATTTATTAAAAGTATTAATCTAATTTAGTATTGCAATAAAAGAATATTTTTTCTTTTCTTTCAACATACGCCTATATTTAAACAAAAATATTGAAATTGCTATTCTTTTAATCACGTTGACACAAATGAAATTCTCATATTGCAACAATACTTATGATTAATCTTCTTTTTTTATAAATCATATCAATAAATTCACAATTTCTGATATCATTTTTATTGCTTGCACTCACAAACGAGTATATTTTTCTTTATGGTAAAACTTTACACTATATGAAAAATTATCTGATCAATGTTACTAATTGTATGAACGTCATCTCTTAAATTATCCGAGATATTAATAGAATCATAAATAATTTCGTAACTACTGGTGGTCATATTTTCTTCAATTGGAATCTAAAACCAAGAATATAAATATCTGTAATAATAAGTATTTTTTATTTCCAATGGCTAGAGGCAAAATACAAAGAACTAAAGGTTACAAAAAGTAAACTACAGAAAATAGACCGAAGTCATTTGCCTAAGAAGCGATCTTGCCTCCCAATATCTCGCTTCCTCCGTTGAGCAAAAAAGAGCCCCGCAAAGAGGAAGATGGTCCCTGTTCATTACTTCTCCAGAGCCGTAGAGTGAACAAGTAGGAACCGTAAGAATGCTCAAGTGCTTCAAATAAGAGGCTAGACAGCCATTTTCTGTTATTAGAAAGAAAGGTGGCAACTGCATTTCGTCTAGGTAAATCTAGAATAAGAGAAGGACCTAAATTACTCCATTGTTTTCGTGCTACACGAGTCTGTAGGTTTCGTGAGGCATTAGAAGCAAATAGATGCTTTTGAAACAGTTTAATCTTCCAATACGAGAGGGGTTGGAAAAGGCCGACACATTTCTTAGCAAGGATATCTGCTTGATCATTGTCCCAAAAGCCACAATGGCTGCGCACTCACTGGAGAAGAACTTGCTTCGCTCTCAAAGCAAGAGTTCTTAGGAATTCTAGACATTGTTGTGTTGTTGGGTGTTCAACTGTAGAGATTGATTGGATGGCTGTCTGAAAGATAACTGCTCTTGAAAACTTGCAATGAATAGCTGATAGTTGTTTCAAAGCTATGCATATCGCTATAACTTCACTGTCGAAGAGGGTACCAATATAATCTGCGGGGTCATAAAATGAAAAAATTCAGAAAAAACACCCGCCCCAACATTAAAGTGGCAGTAAAACTGGGATCCTTTGGTAAAAATATGCAGCCATTCAGAAGACGTTTATCTGGTTGCAATGGTCTCTAAGGCAAGTGTTTTTAAAACACTTTGAGCAGTATCCCTCTTTTCTGGGTACAGCTTCCACTAAATCAAGCCATATAATTAACATTTTTTAACTCAAAAAATTTTTGCATGTCATAAGGGGAGATTTATCACCTGGAATTTCGAGATCATGATTCTCGAAATTCCAAGTGATATATATATATATATATATATATATATATATATATATATATATATATATATATATATATATATATATATATATATATATATATATATATATATATATATATATATATATATATATATATATATATATATATATCATGTTAATAAATTCGTAATTTCTTATATCATTTTGATTGCTTTCATCCACAAATGAGTATATTTTTCCTTATAATAAGTAATATATTTTCTAAAATTTAGTAAGAATAACCAATTTTGTTACTTATTATATTATCAATTTTGATGACTTTTTTTCTCATTTATAAAATAAATAGACTTTTTTAAAGTTATAATTTCAAATTAAGGAAACAATTTCATTTTATCTGTATATTTTTATATTCCTTTATACATTAGTTAATTTACTAATTATATTCTCTTAATCAATGTTTATCCCTCACTTTAACTAGCAAAATATCATATTTGTGTCGAACCTTATACATATATATATATATATATATATATATATATATATATATATATATATATATATATATATATATATATATATATATATATATGTATATATTAATCATAAAAATTATTATGTTATAAATTTTAAAATATTACATCAGACTAACCTCCACAAAATTCTACGAGAATATTATTTAAAATCGATGCAATATTTGTAATATCGAAATCAATACATTTTCATTAATGATATATCTCCAGCATAGTGAGTACATATCTTTCATTACTATCGTCATTTATTATAATAATAAAATATAATAAATAATAAAAAACAATTCTAATGTACTTTTTTCAGTTGCATGTCAATCTTGAATATATTTACATCATCGAACATTTCTTAAGGACCCCTTGCCATGATATTATTTAACAATTTATTATTTTTGCAAAAAAATAAACTTATACAAATATTTACAATACAAATACAAATATTTACAAAATAGTTTCATACTTAAGTAAAATTAAGCCATAAATAAAATAACTTGAACATTTGGGATATATACAACACAAGTAAACTGGACTATTAGCACATTAATTAAAATGAAATTATTGTATATGTATTATGCAGTTGGTGTAACACAACATTTATAACATAAATATTCCAATATTAGGTTAAAATTTCTCATCAAAAGTTTTATGTCGGGAATAAATAAAAAATCATTTATATATCAGGAGTTAATATATCACTGTTTATCAACAAGGATTTAAACATCCAGTTTAAAAGCAGTATTCCATTATCTTTACAAAGTGTCTTCATATTATGCTTTGAAATAAAAACCATTGTATATTGTGTTTCGGAAAGCATTCATTGAGTTGAGTGAACGCATTGTTGCTGTTATCACATCTTCATTGTACCAATGAATCCTCCTATGTTTAAATGAGCTTTGTAAATGATGAGGCTGAGACATGCTTTGCTTACTAAGAAGGTCAATTATAGAGACAAGATAAAAATATGTAATCAGCTGAAATACAACTAAAATTCAACTTTTTTTCTCTGATCTTAAAGGTACCATACCACCAAATTGTCTGCTGATCGTGTGGTGCCTCTAAGATAAGATTAATTGATTCGCCTTAAAATTAAGTTGGATCGCATATTTAACTTAAGGCTATATTGTTTTTAGCAATTGCATTGCCTTCCATAATCGTCACCAAATATAATTACATTAATGGAACAACTCGTTCAAATCAGTTTGTTAAGATAATTGTGTACTAAATATCCTTTCAATTGAATGAATGATAACGATTTCTAATTACAAGAAATGCTTGCCAATGAATATCCGTTTCAATGGGCCTTAGAATTGGAAGCATATTTTGAGTGCTTTACTTGTATTGAGAAAAATCCGATGCTACATATAGGTTTAAATACAGATACAAATAATCAAAACGCATTTGTATATTTCTTTATTAGTAAGATGTGTTAGATGGAACACAGATCACTGAGTGAAAAGTTGCCTTGCTGCAAAAATAAACTATAATCATGGCTACAATAAAGAACTACCAGCTATAAATTTGTAGTCATTTGAAATAATATTCATTGATTCAAACAGCAAAATTTTCCATAACACAGGTTAGTGCTTAAAATATAATATTGCTTTCATATGATTCCAATTAAAAAATTATAATGTGTGTTGGAATAATTCTTCAATTCATTCTTAATTATGTTAAATATTATTTCGCAAAATGATAAATGAGAGGAAAAGCTCTTGTGAAAGGTTGTATGAATAATGTTCTGTGATATATATATTCCTCACGCCATATTACTGAAATAATAAATGATTCTTGCTTACATATACAAGTAAAAAATTAAAAATTCAGTCAGTGCTCCCATAAATTAAAGGAAACAAGCAAAATATTTATACAGACTTTCAAAATAATAACTCACATATTTTTGATATCGGTTGTAAAGCTGTTAGAAATAATCAACAAATGTTTCTGGTTAAATTATTTAAAATATTATACATATCTGCTACATATGTGAAGAGTAAGCATTTCAAGATTAATTCAAGCTGTGAAAAAAGAAACCTCGCGGCACAAATGTGGAGAATAAAAAGAATGTTGAAGTTTATTTATCCTGCATAGAGTGAGAACATTGAGCATGTGGATAGCAGTGTCTGGTCCTTTTAAGGCCAAACACCCTTGTTAACAGCCACATCAACTTTTTGTCGCTCTCATAGAAAGCAAAATTGGTCAAACTCTTGTTGACGATTAATATGGACTTAACTTTGGATATCGTCTGCAGATAATTTTGGGGGAGATAAAATGATGAAAAACATGCATTGACGGCCACTGGATCTTCAAATTATATTGATAGCATCATGTCTAATTTATTGAATAATTTTGAGTTACAGATTTCAGATTTTTCCATTTAATATTGCTTCTACTCTTCTGTCTGTATGTTAATCCCATATACATATGTTCCATTTTCTTTCACAAATCTTCCACTTTTACAAATGTTCTTATGGCTTACCGTGACTCAGTAGTAAAATATGATAAAAGTTTCGGGTTTGATCCCAGCTATTTCTGCATAAAGGGAGATATACAACAATGCTGTATAACGGGAGATGTACAATAGTGCTGTATAACGGGAGATATATAACATCACTGCATAAGGAAGAAATATAGCAAAGGCTGATATGCTACGATAGATGTTGCCACTTCGGCAAGGATGTCTGTCTAGCTGCTTTTGAGTTTTCAGGGTTTCTTCTCTTGAGACATGTGAATACGGCCTAATATCTGTGGCAAAATTCTTAAAGAAAGCAATTTATATGATAAATGCTAAAATGTCTTGCAACAGCCTTATGTCATTGGATTGCCTATAATGTGGTGTTATTGCACTAGCACACTTCTCTGCACCTAACCTAAAAATGATGCCTACCAGATAGAGAAAAAAAGTGAGAATCTTCGTAATTTAGAAGCAACGATCAAACAGAAGACTTGGTAATAATATTTAACCTCCACAGGTTTTATTTCACTTAGAGTGCATTGGGACCGCAACCAATTTAACGTGCTCCAGCCACCTTTGATAAACAGACAGATTTTTACTTAAGTTGGAATTCCAAATCACTACCTTCCAATAATAAAAACAACCCCTAACCAAATAAGTCATAGCGGCCTTCCACAATGGGGTATCAAAACATATCCATAAATAATGACAGTGCATATCTTCACCAATTATTGTTATCATTTTCAAAGGCAACCGCCGATAATCCACAAATAACCGTAACACTTGTTTGCTATTACCTGTGATTGTGCTTTTCAAGATAGACCATAGACCTAATATGGATTGACTTTTAGGGCTTTCCTTTCCACCCCTTAAGTTTAACTACTTAAACACAACCATTTAGCCTCTTAAACTACTTAAACACGCTTTATCACGTAGTCTACTACAACATCTTACACTTACAATGATATTCCATAAGTTTTCATCTCCCCTTTCTCTAATATAAATGAACCTGTGGTCCATATAAATGTTTATGCTAATATGTTGTTATATTTTATGATTCAAACTCTTACACGGATTTCATCAACGTGCACCATTGCTTCATTTCAATGATTTGCATGATAATAATCACTTATTGATGTTTATTAATGACTATGCGTTAGTGCCTCATTCAAACCAACGTGATTTTTAACGATGAGGTCATTCATTTTTTTTTAAATATTCGTTAATAGAAGTCATTATAATTTAATAAAATGATAATGTTTGAAGAAGTATAATGCAATTGATGGAGAATGACTTCCTTAATTTAAACTAATTCATATGCCTCGTTGTGCATGTTGATCCATCACTTTTTCAGAAACGTGAAATAATAGTATATGTCAGACGGCTAATAAAATTGAGCATTGTTACACATAAATCAGTACCTGCAGCTATCCAGGAGGTTCGAATACTGAAGTAAATTTTCCATGAAATTAATTTAATAAATATTAAAAATTGTTGACATTGGCACTAAAGGAAGGTCAATTACCACATGGAAGATAATCATTTGTTGCATTCTTAAATATTTTTTTTATTTTATTTTTATTTTATTTTCTAAATAAAAATTTGACTTGAATCAGTTTTAACATTTTCATCAAATTTCATTACATTTTTTTCTATAGATAGAAATTTGATTGGTACTATTTTTTACAATTTTCTTAAATCGATACAAAAACAAGAATAAATCATTGCTATGTTTGTCTCAAAGAAAGCAATGTATTTAGCATCATTATTATTTTCTAAACATCATACAAGGAATACTGTTTATCCTTATCATTTCTTGTATTTTTCAAATGAAAATTTGGCATGAATCGCTTTTATAAGTTTCATCAAATTTCATTGCATTTCTTTCTATCGATGGAAAATTCGTAGGTACAGTCAACCCTCCTATAACGCGGTGAGTGCGTACCACGTTACATGGAAACTGCGCTATAAGAAACTCAGAATTAGTACAAATCACATCATTCGTACCTCGTTATACGGAGACCAATAAATAAAAAAGACAAGATAAATTATAAATGATTTTTATTGAATTGAAGAGTTCGTATAAGGAAATGATAAAAAAATGAAACAAAAAACTAAACTAAAAAACTGTTTTTCAACAAAAACAAGAATTTTTTTTGCAAAATTATGTAATCTTTCTACATTCATCTTCGCTGTCAGATATGAGTCGCCTAACTCGCCTTATTTTAATGGGCAAAATGTTTTCCTCACTTGGTTCATTTTCACATTGGTTTTCGATTGTAGCTTTTTTTTCTAACTTCACTAAAACGTCTCTTAACTCTCTTGAACTTTGTACTGAGCATCGTTGAATGATCAGTTTGAATGAAATGAAGTTCTAATTCTTTAGCTAAATTTAGCCCTTTATTTACATCTTGTAAATCGAGATTTGGCACCCATTCGTTTTTCTCATTTTCGTTTACCAATGTATTTGAGGTGGGTGCATCAATTAATTCCATCAGTTCTTCCTCATCTACATTTTCTTCCCCGAATACTAGTTACTAGTTCTCTTACATCTTGATGGTTTACTGCAAATTCTTCATTTCTTAAACGAGAAGCAATGTTTACTATTTCTGTAACTGGGAGTGAAATTGTAGAATCATCTTGTATTGCTTGAACCATTGAGGTAAAAGAGGTTTCCAACACGCATTAAGCGTTAATGGTTTAATTTCCGCACAAGTCGATGATTCTAATACAATGTTTTTTATTTTATTATTATTTTACAGTTTTTTTTCAATTACAGTATTGTGTAATGTTGTCCAATTATAAACCACAAATTAAGCAGCAAAAAGCTAAGCGAATGGACGGTGCAGGCAAAATTTTAGAAAGAATTGGTCACCAACTAGATGTGCTATGAAAGAGCTCTGAGATGACTGAAACCAATGCCGTAAGAGACTAAGAGATTAGCTTGACTGTTTATATAAACATATCCAGTTAAAACCATTCATTGGGTGCATGGAAAGAACTGATGGGACGTTGTTGAACGGAAACCGCGCTGTAAGAGTACCGCATTAAAGGAGGGTTGATTGTACTTCTTTTCTTAACTATTTTAAAATCAATGTAAAAACAAGCAGAGACTAAATGTTTGCCTCAAAGAAATCAATATATGAAGCATCATTATTGTTTTTGATATTCAAATTATGTGACCAAAGAAATTTATCAAAATAACTTTTCCATTACTGAAAATATTGAGAAAGATTTATATCATTTAATAATAGGATAATGTGTCGTCCATGTAAAATGGATTAAAAATGCTCTAAGAGCAACAGGAAAAATAAGATAGAAAAGAACAAAAAGAAGTTTTAAATTAAAAAATTAAAAGAATTTTTTTATAAAGTTGGGAAAATTTCCTTTTTTAATTGTTTTCTTATTTATATTTATTGTTTTCTTATTGTTTTCTTATTTATATTTATTAACTAATTAAAACAGTTAACATCAAAATACTTATAAATAAGTTTTTTTTTCAGTGATAGATTCATTTGGAAAAATTCCAAGCGGAATGTTGGATGGTACATTCAAAGCATTTGGAGATTATGACATGTGCGTTGACACCCAAGTATATGATTTTCAAGGAAGATACTGTTTGGTAGAAATTTCTAAGGCTGGCAATGATTCAGTTCACATACCTTTGAAATTTATGAATTTGACATTTCTCTATGACAGAGACTTTTCAAAAGTATGTATATTCCATAAAAAATGATACTGATAGAATATTAGTTAAACTGAATAATTTTGAATTATTAATCCCTAATTAAATGTAAATTTTGATTAATTAACATTTTGTTATAAAACCATACATAAAAAATCTTATCTATCTTCCCGGAGATTTTTTCCATGCATTCCAAACGTAAGAATTTAATTTATGCTTACAAATTGGATTTCTTCGATTAACATATTTAAAATTAATTCTTACATATCATTCATGTATTGGGCTTTAATGGAAAAAAGTATTTTTTTTTAATTCTGCAAAAAGATTTTCCTAGCAATTTATTTGGATTTATGTTAACTTAAAGACATCCAATTCATTTTTACATATAACAAAGAAATAAAGTCATCATTTTAACACTATATGCTTATGAAAACTAATTTGTATCGGTAAGCACTTCTGTTATCTCTTTAAAAATATAAAAGAAATTTCTTACCATGGATACTCACATGCTAGAAATTTTTATTAGAGTAAGCAATTTTAATAACTTTCAATTGCTTATTTTATCTGGAAATTGTTACATGCTGATGCAAAAATAATGAATTATCCATTTCTTGTGTGACTTCTAGAAGTTACTTAGCCTTCTTTTAAATTTAATATTTAATAGAAACTTGAGAATCTTCTGAATGACAAAATATGTAGTTTAGTTTTCCATTCTTTGTATTTTTACAAGACAACAATAAAAGCGATATTTCACTATGGGCAACGATTGTTTTTTCCTTTAAATATATAATCAATTCAAAATGTTCTTTTAGAATACATCAATTTCATTACAATTAAGGGTATGTTTGAGTAAAGGATTTCCAGAATACGCAGATGATGTTTATTGAATCATTTTTTAAAGCGCATACATAAATATACAACAAGTGGATGCCTGTTCTTTTAAACTTATCAAAATTGTTTATGTTTAAATCGGTGCGTCTTCTTCCAATTATTACCTTGGTATATTTTATTAAATAAATTTGATAAAGCAGTAATTTCACGTTCTTACAAATTAAGTTCTTCAGAATAGTTTCACTTAACTCGCATCTTTCCCTACATATGAGAATTGATATTTCATCATAATTCAAAAGGCTTATCACAATTACATAAAACTTCCAATAAAATCTTTCAAAAGGCCAGTTTCTTTAAGCTCATTTTGTTTTTGAGAAGACAATAAATTGTCGCCATAAATCGAATTGTTGTACTTTTTGAGAGTCATTCACACAATATTCTCGTTTCTAATTATTTGATGTTTTTCTTTTTTACAGTTTTTACTTTACAGAGACATGCTTAAGCATATTTAAATTTAATGTGCCTTGATATTATTTCCTCTGGTGATCAAATTAATCTAAAAATAAGTTATGTGAATAGAGTAATATTCTAAACCCAGATAGATTTTTACATTTGAAATTAAATTGCCTACTCGTCGAAAGGAGTCATTATTTTATGTTTTGTTTTGTATGTTATGCAAAAAGCTTATTTTAAGAGTTGCTTGTTCATCAAAGCTTGACTATAAAGTTAAATAAATTATATCACGCATAGTTAGCTCAAACACCAAGATTGCAAAGTAAAATTGTAAATAAAGTCATTATCATCATATTAGAAAACAAATTAGAGGAATTACAAATAAATTTACAGATTACCTGTTTTTACTATTAAATCATCTAACAATAAACATTAGACAGACTAAAAAAAGAATTTATTGCAATAATTAAAATTTTGAATTCAATATTATGACTTTTATAGCCTTAATTATATTAAGCAGTCATTTTAATAACAACACTTTTAATTTTGCTCCCTTTCTTCTTCTGATATATTGGATTTGACAATTAAGGTCCCTCTGCTAAAAGCCTTTTGTACCAAACTCTAAAGCTAAAATAAGCAAGTTCCATATATTAATGATCCCCCACTTTGTTTATTAGTTCAAATACGCCCTTTACAGAAATGAGGTGTAATTACTTCGTATCAATGCCGCCTTCGACCAAGAGATAGGAACAACGTGACATCACTGGGCATCGACTGGTTGGCATTATCTATGTTAGCTTGTACTTTATTACTACTTTTTCATTCATTTTTCTTTATTCTATCTTAATGCTTTAGTCGTAAGGAAGGATATTTTTTTTAAAAAATAATATAACAGCGTGTGCTGTTGCTACGTGTTCAATATATATCCAAATACAAAAAGGAAAGCCCAAAATATTTCACTGATTTCCAAAAGATAATCAAATAGTTTCGAAAGAATAGGTGTAAAGAAGTCAAAGAAGTGACAAAATCAGCATCAAGAATGCTAGAGTGTGCAGAGAGCATTTTGATCAGGATGGATACATGGATGACATGCAAAATCGACTGCTTAGTTTGCGGGAAGAAAAATATTAAAATCGACGGCTCTGCGTCACCTTAAATTGCTGGGTTTAAATGTAATTTGGAATATTCCAAGAGAATAGAGACAAGTGAAAAGAAGATTAGTAGAAGCGTTTGAATGAATTGAACGTTTTAATCCACATAAATTATGTGATACAGAAAATCAATATGATAGTTATATTAAAGGACTTAAATGCAGCAAATATTTAAAAAACATAGAAGAATTAAAAAACAGAATATTATGGGCAAAAAATACTGCAAAATTCTTTAAAAATGAGTAAAAAAGGAATTGAAGTTCAACTACAAGAATCATTAAATAATTAAAATTAAATAAAAAAAATTGCTTTAAAACGAAATACAAAAGTTAAAAACCAGAATAAAATTACTTCAAAGGAGAACATTAAACTTAGGTAGATGGGGATAAATAATGTATTTATTTATATAAACGTGAAAACAAAGAAAATAAATTTTAAAAAATGGTCACCTGACACTATTTCAAAATGTTTCTTGATTCGATCACTTTCATCAAACTCTAAAAATTTTTGGCGGAATAAAATAGAATTAAATATGTCAGGAGTAAGTACTTTGAAAAAATTGTGTTCCAAATTTATCTTCATGCCTGAAATTTTAAAAGATGTATTGTTATTAATGAAAAAATGTGAAACTTCAAGTGATTTAGTAAAGCTATGTACTGTAGCTATGTAGAGCTTTGATGATATGTACTTATATTCGAAATTATATTACAACTCTTCATTGGGGGAAATATAAAGCCCACTTTGTAAAATTGAATTAATTTTATTGAGAGAGGTAGTTTCCTGTTGGAAACAGCCAATAATTTTTGATTTTGATTGTAAAATGCATAAAAAACTTTTATTTTCTATAATAGAAGAAGTTGAACTCATTGGTGTTCAAGTTCGAGGATTAATTTTGAATCATGGTGGGTGTTATATCTAACGGAAAGATCTGGAATTAACCATTGACAAATCGTTTTTTTTTTAATCTTTCAAAAGATATGGTTTTTGTTGATTGATATTTTTTTAGATAGTGCTTAGATTTTGCATGATGGTACTTTAATAATTCTAATGTTTTACTGGAATAAAGATGTTGGTGAAATAAAATTTTGACATAAACTGAAGCCTCAACTTCTAATCATTTAAAGAGATGAAAGATAAAAAGTCGCAACTGCAAAGACCCTATTTTCAGAAACTGCCACTAAAATAATACATTTAATTGGAAACATCAAAGCACCTGCATTCTTTTCAATGACAGATAATTTATTTGATGTTATGAATAGTTCCGTATCAATTAATAAACATTTAAAAGCCGCTTTTGAAATACAAAATTTATTTGATATTCAAAAAGAAACTTTAAACGCAATTAAGGAGAAAGTTTTCAATTTACGTGCAATTGGGAAAAAATCAGTTTTACCTCTTTAGAGAGAAACTATTGTTTCCATTAATTCTCTTTATGGATCATAGGATAATTTGAAGTATATAAATGTAACCAATATTTTAACAAACAGGCTTATTGAAGAAGTGCTCAAAAATCCCTTCAGACAATCTCATTAAAATCTCCATAATCAGATAATAATTCGCCTAAGACTTCTAATTTGAAATCTCGGGTGATTTAATGACCATCTTTCTTCTTCTGAAGCAATTATTCATTTAAAAAAATATTGTTCATGAATAAATTACTTAATTTGTCACTGAAAGTAAACTATTTAGAAAATTGACCCAACATATATTTAACGACTGTAATCTTTCTACATAGTCGTCAATATTCATCTAAATTAGCAAGTGGGTAATAAAGAGTATGAAGCCATGTACTAAATTATAGATAATTGACCAAGTCCTTATGAATTTTTGTGAGAGACTAACCGGAGCAAATGTCGCTAACATACCAATCTGCATTTCTTAAATAAACTCAAACGACACTACTTATGATTTGTCTTTCATACCAGTTACCAAGTTAAATCGATTCTATTCAGTAAAGAAAGTATTTAATTACAGATTTTTGCAGAATTCATTACAGAATGTCTAATTAGTCCCGTGTTATAGGACATGCAAATCTGTTGACTTTTATGAATTTTTTAAAACTTTTATCCATAAATGGAATGATTTTACATGGATATTTGATTTGATATTTTTTCCCGTTAATCACTGAAAAATCTATTTATTTCTGTAAAATGATATTTTGCTATAACTTGATATTTTTTTCTATTCTGCTCACTTTTTTATATAATGCTTTATTAAAAGATTTAGAAATAGCGAATTTAATGCGGATAAGAAAAGTTTTACTTTTTTTTATTAAATTCAATATTTTCCCTATTGATTAACATTTAAGAAAGCTTAAAATGTTCACAATGCTTTAGTTGATTTACGAATTTACTTTACAACATTAATTTTAGATACCCTTTTCTTTTAACAGTATAGGCAAAACAAATAGAGATAATAAAAAGCAGTTTTAAACATTGTGTTTCTCACAAACTTAAAATTTACAAACAAAACTAATAATTCTAAAATTAACTTAAAAAATCTTAAATTTGCGTAATTCTGCAATAAAATTATTACACAATTTGAGAGAATTATTGATACAATCAACGAGAACAAAACAGTTTCATTCCTTATTGATCAATAAACATTTTTAAAAATATTTTATTACAAAATTGCTTGAAGATAAAAATTATCAAAAAGATCTTACCCGAATTTCTCCCAAGTTTAAGTTAAATGAATGACTAATTAATTTAAAAAGTTTAATTCATAAAATTTAAACAATAAAAGAAATCATAAAAATAACTCATTAAAATAAAAGAAAAATAATGTTTTTTTGCATTAGTTTTATGTTAATAAAGTTTTCGAAATAAAAGTTATTCAGATATACTAAATAAATTTTATGGGTAGCTATACGCTAAGCGTTTCGAATAATTTCCCGATTTTATTTAGGAATTTTGTCGAACTTTTTCTAAAAGGATTAGCAAGTATAAATGTGCATGTGTAATAACATAAAAAAAAAGAGAGAATTTAAAATCATGCTTAAAAGTGCGCCAAAAACACTATTTGGATTTCAGCAACAGTCAAATAAATAATGTATAATCATTCATAACATTTTATTTGAATTATTAGAATTATTTAACTAATTATCTACAATTTAGTGCAATTTGCATTAAATTCAGCTAGCAATTATCTCAGCAATTTGGCGCAAGCTTCTTAACTGTTTCCAAAGCAACATTAATGAAAAAATTTTAAAACTCTGCACCATATTTATTAAGCAATTACTGATGTAAGTAAATACTAAAATAGTCAGTACAATTCAAACTTTAAAATTCCTTTGTTATTTTGTAAATGCGAATTATCTACACTGAAATAAATCCACAGGATTGAATAGTGAGTTCGTATGGCTCATTTTATGTTTCCAATTTTAACACGTTTATAAGTTAAAAACTGATTACTATTGATTCTTACATGTATATTAATTCAATCAGCGGAATTCAGTTGATTGAAATTTTTTGATTATAGTTAATCTATTTAAAGCTATTCAAAAATAAAGATTGAAATGTTTTAATTTTAAAACACTTAAAATATAAATTAATAATTTTAATCTCAAATAGTTTTTCCTTTTAAATCTTTCATTAAAGATTAGGACGTGTGAATTCCTAGAAAATTAATCATGACATGAAGAAATAATTGAATTTATTTGTAAACTAGAATTTATCCTTATGGTCAAATGGATCTGGATATGGTTGAAAAAAAGCACTCCTTCACCAATTGTGCAACTACGATGAAAATGGAATGAAAATGAAAAGAGAAATAGCTTTTACAAATTGAGAGTCAACCAAACAAGTTGAATAAGCTAAGCTAGTTAGAAAGACGTTATACTTCCCTAGTAGTACTTAAACGCGTTAAATCACAAATGAACTTTTTTGGGGTGATAACTTGTGATTTAAGTAAGTTGGAACTGACTTATCTTAAACTTGTCTGACGAACTAATTTTAATACGTTTAATTTGATTTAACACCATCTTGTTTTCTGCTGCATTGTTTACCTTGATTGTTGAAATATTTGAACATGATCAAAATAAATATAAAGTAAGGAAATTTCGAAAATTAATGAAACAGAATTATTTATAAAAATATTAACTAAGCATAAAAATTATATATTTTAAAATTATACATGTTATGTTTGAGAAGAAATAGATATCTACGACATTCTTTGGCTTCGTATTCATCATTTTCAATATCATAATTTGAAATAATGTCAATTTGACCTGCAAATATTTAAAAAATGTGTTTATCTTTGAAAATTTCAAAAATATACAATTTATAATATCAACAAATTCACTAATTTTCAAGTCATTAAAGATTTGATCAAAAACCTATATTTTTAAGCCAATTTCGAGAGTAAGGCTGCGCGAACACCGATTTCAATGTGGTTTTTAAGTTAAATCTGATTTATATATATATATATACATATATATATATATATATATATATATATATATATATATATATATATATATATATATATATATATATATATATATATATATATATATATATATATATATATATATATATATATATATATATATATATATATATATATATATATAACGTAAAAATTCTTTTTAAAATGTGCAGTGCAAATGACACTAAACTTTCAGCAATCGGATTCCCACAACTCCAATGCAAGAATGTAGTCATCTTAACGAAGATTTCAATAAATAAGTAGGAAAAAATGATACTCTCGTATTTAAACGAAACAGTTCGTTACGTAGCCTAACCAAATAGTCATTTCTTGAAACCCATCGGCATTCAAGCAGTTGTATTATATCCTCCCACTGCACTGTGAAGAAGTGGGAAGCTCAATATTCCAGATCTGCGGTCGGTCACTTCAGTGGAATGTGGTTCAAAATTTCTTAGTGGTTGGCTGCTTTAAATGTCTGTGATTGCCGAAATACGAGGTGGGATTATAATGTCAATATGATTAATTTGAAAATATGGCGCGAATTTTCTTATATTGAAATTGTATTTTAATACTCAGATATTCGTATTATCATTTGGTTTTAGTTTTCTCTTTTGAAAAGAAAAAAAAAACAAATTGCTTGTTCAATTTTAAACATAAATAATTCATTTACAAATTTAATAGTATATATATATATATATATGCGTTAAAAGTTTTACATCAGTTCTAACCAACCTACCAATGAACAATATATGCAATATTATTTCGTAATAAACCAGATTTTTTTTTAAAAAGCATTTTTTATTAGTATTATCGTTAATTTTTTCTTGTATAATATTTTTTCGTCCATTTGAGGAGTTTTATACACTAATGTGTAACATTTTAATTATTTATGTCTTAAATTTGTTCAATCAACTTAAACAGAAATTTCCTTTTTGCTTCAAATTTAATTAAGAATGAACTTTATGTCGCAGAATTCCCCTTTGGGCTCAGATGTCGTATAATCCAAGATGCCAAATTCTGAATTTAGTGATTCTTTTCGCGGATTTTCTTGTTTATCTGACAACCTTGTTTTTATTACGTCTTACAGTTGAGGACCAATTAGAATTATGTTGAAAATTTTTTCATTTTCCTAGTGTTAAGTCATCCCTACGAGATTTAAAACATTTTGTTCCATTTTCACATTTTATAAGAAATTTTTGCAAGGAAATTTCGTTAGGATTTTTTTAGTGTGTATTACAGATTGCTTGACGTATTGGATACTTAAATTCCAGGCTATGTTCTTTTTCATTACTTTAAATAATCATTTTTACTCTGTGCATTAATTTTTTCAGCATTTGTCAAAATTGTTATGAATAATTATGTCTGTAGCTCAAAGTAGCGTTTTAAAATACCTAGGTATTCTTAGTTGTAGTCTGACATTCAATTTCTCGCGTGGTAAGCAGATTTTAGGTCAAGATAGAGAAGTAAATTGTTTTTTCTGTTTTAAATTGTCATAGAACAAGGAAATTCATTTAGAGTTGGTGTGCTTGAAATTGGAGTTTTGAAATCAGGGTTGGTGTGCTTGAAATGCAGAAGTCAAATGAGAATTTCGGTAAAGAAAAGCCTTTCGGATAGATATGTTTTGTACTACAGCAAAAGTTTTGAAGGAAAGTTTTGTGATTCGCAAAAGTCGATTAGGTATGGTTCTTGGTTTTCTTGCAGTACATTGAAGATCGAAATTTTTCTGTTGCCTTCAAATTGTTTGCAGTAGTAAAACAGCTGATATTCAAAGGGAATACTTTTTTAGCAATCATGCTTTAGCAGATTGGAGGCAGTTTGTAAATGAAATGATGCTTTATTCAATAAAGTGATCTTTAGAAAAGATAGGTAGTGAAGGTAAAATTGTTGAAATAAACAAGTCAAAATTTGGAAAGAGGAAGTATCATAGAGGGCATGCGATAGAAGGTCAGTGGGTGTTTGTTGGTGTTGAGAGAGGCAGCAGAAAGTTATTTTTGGTTGCAGTGCATGATAGAACAAGGGAAACTCTAGTTAATATTATTAAACAGCGGATTGAGCCAGAGGAACAGCCATTTATTCCGATTCTTGGAAGGCTTATGACTCATTAGGAAACTGATCATCAAAATGTTTTAGTTTTATTTCATAATATGCTGTTTTATCTAATCTATTTTGAAAATTTTAATTTTTTTCTCACTGTAAAGATTTTGCAGCCATTTAAAGGATACATACTATTACTATAAAGCATTTGCCGTCAGCATTTTCTGAGGTGCATGTTGGTTGGACAAAGAGTGCTTTTTAAGAACTTAATTACTTTTAGAAAAGTATTGGAAATGTTATATTTATCAATAAATTTATTTATGTAATTTGAAATATTGTTATGTATATTTTAAATTTGTCAAAAAGAGTATGCATGATACTATATGTATTATAGTATCTTTTCAGATAAGTAATATTAAAAATATTACTTCTAAATCAAATAGTGACTTATATAATTGTTAATGTGAATTTATTATTTTCAAAGTTAGTTTGCTGAGATGTCTTTTACATACTGCCACTCATCTTTATTCAAACACATTATTTATGCAAAAGATAATTATTTTCTAGAAAATATTATTTTAATTGTTACTCAAGATGCTTTTTGGTTTAATTTATTAAAAAAATTTAAGGTAATTTATTAGACCTATAAGTTAATAATTTTTATATTAACTTTCTAACACTTGTATTTCACTAATTTAATATGTTTTAAAATAATAAAACTCACCAAGAGAGAATAAATAATTCTAATTAAATAAATATGTCTTTTTTTATATTTTTAGCCATTATTTGATGTTGATTCTACAGAATATTTTCAATCACGTATTACCACATCTGTCTGTCTACCAACGAAATGTTCTAAACCTGACATACAAGGTCTATTTTCAAAAGGTACAGTTATATATATATATATATATATATATATATATATATATATATATATATATATATATATATATATATATATATATATGAAAGATTGAAAGACATTATTTACATACTTTATGTATAGAATAAAAGCTAGGGATTTCATGTTTTCCTCTATGCTTATATCAGACAAGATTGCTAACTTGGTTGACTTAAGCATTGAAGAAAGTATTTTTTTTATTTAATTGATTTCACGTAAATTTGTTGAAGTCAGAAATAAGAATTCTCATGAAATATTGCATTGATGTTTATTTTATTTTTGAGTACTGCCATTGGCGAGTTTCTTCAGCATAAAATACAATTTTATCTCATGGCCATTTGAACAGTCTTTTACTGAGAATGCTTTCCTTCGCCTGAGAAACTATTTACGATTTTTGATCATTCAGCAATTTTCAAATCAGTTTATCCATTATTTTAAATCTCAAGGTCATAAAAATATAACCTGAAAATTTTGTGAAGAAAGGTGTCTGACATAAATTGATCCTATTTTTTTTATCAAATAATGTGCTTTGGTTATTGGTAACATCTCAATTAAAAATACTGCCATATATGAAATAAGTAGATTACAATTAATAGAAAAATAACTTAAACTATATGAACACACAGAATTTCTTAAATCTTCTTGGCTCATAGATAAGGAAGATTATTGATCAAATACTATTAGTAGATTGGAAGAGAAAGGAATTGTAACCAAAGTAAGTGTAATTCATCATGCGAATAATTTTTAAATATTTGTAAGTGAATTGAACATTAAATTCAAAAGACTTATTGCAACTATATCCTGCTTTTTTGTCAAGGTAAAATGCTATTATTGAGTAAAATTTGTTGATTTTAGCATAAAATTATTTTTAAAGTTTTCCATTTGAGTTGACAAGGAAGCTATTCTTATAGTTTTCATGATCTGCTCCTTAGAGAGTTTTAAAGTGGAAGTCTTCATCTATATATACTTATATGGATATAGAAAGAAAATTTTTAAGCAATGTATTAATTTATGCATATAAATTATTTTTTTAATTAATTTAGTTGCAATTTAAGTGTTAATTACTATAAAATAAACATTTAATTAATTTTAATATTTATTCTAAATAGTCTTTTGTTATTATTTGTATGTGTGTATTTCTCTAGCTTCTTCTTTTGGACTTTCGGCCTTAAACATCACTGTTGTCCAGTGTCTTACCAGGACAGAAATTACTTTCAATTCTACTCAAAAAACCATATTGTGAGTGAATTTTTTTACTAATGCTATACTTTAAGTTCTTTTGTTTATTGTATTACTAAACCCATAATTTATAAAAACATAATAATCTTTATGATTTGATAAAGATTATTATATGATCAAAGGAAATTATCTTGAGAGTTAAAAAGATAAATATATTAAAATCGAGAGGAAAAATTCCAAGTGAAACTGACCCACAAAAAAATTTTTTTTAATAAAATTTAGTTAAGACACCAATTTGAATGTCAGTTTTATATTTCATGCTTACTAATGTTGTTGTTGCTAATCTCTGGATTATTTAGCAGAGCTAGACAATCCCATGAATCTGAAAATATCTAAAAAAAGATGAGGGTCCTACTAGACCTCATCTTTTTGAAAATTTAAACACACTAAAATATGAACAGGATAAAGCATGTCAGCTGTGTAGTAGTGGCACTCTGAGTGTATTTTTTTATCCTTCTTAAAAATGAGGGGTCTTGTTTGGCTATTCAAAATGCCCAATATAGCAGTTTGGTGAGATCTCAGTCTAAGTTGGAAAGATCCCCATGGAATTTTTGCAAAATACTAAGTGGTCAGGATGAGTTTTAAAAAGCTTGTTTATCAGTAAGTATTAAAAATCAATAAAATATTATATAAAATTAACTTCCATTTTAGTATCCATCAGAAATCCTTTCATTTAAATTACAAATTTATTTAAATAATTAAAAATGTAGTAAAGAAATGAAAATAATTTTTTTTAATATTTCTGATAGATTCTTATAATATTATTATAGTGAATATTGCAAAAATCTTTAAATTTATATTCTTTTCATAAAAAATTATAATTAAAAGTGCAATATTTTAATTTTACTATTCAAGGTTTTACTCATATTAATATCCTGTTTTACTTTATTTAAATACAGTTATTACAGTCAATGTTTAGGAATTAATTTTAATTTAAATCATAGAATATGACAGATTTTTCTATTATTTTTCCCTAAAGTTGTATTTTAAGATGAGATAACATGTTTGTTACATCTTTTAACAATCCTTATGGCATATATGAGCAATTCTTTGGTATTATGCTAATTTTGTTATACTTAGCAATCTATAATTATAATATAAAATTAATTTGATAATTTTTGTGTTATGTTATTCATGTCATCAAATTTGCTTCAATTTATAATATTATTAATAACATACATTTATTGAGCGCTTTCTAAGGTTATACAGATTGTCTTCTTTTGAAATATATCAACATTAATGTGTACTATGTACTTTTTGATATGCAACTCAAAAGGCTAAAAGAACATGCCAAAAATTTAGAAATTGCTACTTTTTTACTAGATGGGAAATCTCTTTAATCCAGATATTTTTACTTAAAGAATGTAACTATTGATGATTGTAAAACATATTAATGATTGTAGTAAGTCAATGGTGGTAATGAATACTTAGCGATGGAATTAAAATAATTTGATAACCAAATCTCTATTTTAATGTTCTGAACATGTAAGTTTTGCATTGAAAACATTGTTTAACTTTTTTGTGATATTTTTCAGTATTCATGAGATTTATATGAAATAGTAGATAATTATGTGATGCATTTATTCACTATTACTTTTCTATTCTCAAATATATGAACATTATTTCATAAAATTAAGAAACCTGCCTGAATCCTATACTGAATTTTTTTATTCATTGAGAGTTTTCTTTTAAAATGCAGATTTAGGACCTTTAATATTGTGGCATTTAAGTGATAATTTAGTTGTTGAGAATCATTTCTGAATAATCATAATATCATAAGGCATTTTTGATTATGATTGTTTTTATTTATGAATTTAATAAGGTCACATATATTGATATTGTTTTTCTAAAGCTATAGATTATTCTTATTTTTTTCTGGCGAACTCTTAATCATATTTTGATGCATAAAATCCAACTGCTGACAGTTATAATAATTATTTTATTTTTAAGAAATTAATTTCTTATTTCATGGAATATTAATAAAAAAAATTGTAATCAAGTTTTTGTTTTGTTGCTGTTATAATATATTTTTGGATTAGGAAATCTACTTAGACTTTTTTTTATGATTTGTTGCATTGATAATATTGTGCTTATTATTCAAATTCAATTAAGCTAAAAATTCTATATGTATATAATATAAGATTTTTCCCAGCTATATTTCATTTTTAAATTAGCTCATAATCATAAAATATTGAATAGTTTAGATAATTATATTAATTTGTACAATTTTTTAAGTTCTGTATCTTCTTCTTCTTCGAGTTGGGTTTGTATGTCATTGGGCACCTCTGCTTTTATCAGCATTTTGTACCATTAACTCCAAACCCAATGTTTCCTAGTTCCAGTTGCTCGAGTCACCCACTTTATTAATAAAGTCCGATAACCCTTTAATGGAGTCTAGGTGTAACTCTCTAGTATGGATGATGCCTAAAGAAGTTAATCTAGGGAGGGCAAGAGCCTCACATTCGTGAATGATATGCTCTGCCGTTTCCTCTTGCGTATGACATTTCCAGCAGATAGGGTCTTGCTGAAACAGTCCCATCTGGTCAGAAAGTCAGTCATGCTAGCGATAGCTTCCTGACTTTCACCAGAAGAAGATGGTTTGGAGGCCATTTCTGCCTCAAGTGAAGGATTCATTGCTGCCCCTTCACTAGATTGCCTCTGAGTTCCCTTGTCTTTTTCAGCAAGGTCTACTTCAGAGGCTTCACTTGCAAATGCAGAAAGGTTTGTTATTTCTTGTGTCTTTTCAGCCACAAGATAACAATTAAAAAGCTCAGGTAATATAAGTCCACCCAGCATTGCCTGACTTACTGGGCAAGGCAAATTACTCTAGAAGTTCGCCAGGCAACTAGAGGCTCCGCTAAGACACCAATACCGCGGTGCCAATTAGTCCTAGGCACGGATCGCATAACACCAGGGTTTACGGGAGCTGGTTCGCGGCCTCTGATTCTATATTCAAGGCTATCCTGTCATTCCTACAAGACATTCGGCTATCCACCACCTGCCGACGTGCCTGGCGGCTGCTCAAGCCCCAGGGAGGTACGCGTACCCCCTGGTTCCAGGAAGTTCTGTATCTAATATTATAAGTTGAAAATTTACCTTTATGTAGCTGTTCAATATATGTAAAGTTATAAGTGATAAATAAAATCAGTATTATAACCATTATATGTGAAATGTTTTTATATTACCCGATTCAGATTAGAACCTGATTCGGATGGAATGAGAAATTAAGTGAGAGGCAAAGTATAATCCTGATTTTCAGGTGGAAAATGTCTAATTTTATTCTCAATGATTCAGAAAAAATCACAAAAAACAGGAAAAATTTTATTGGTACTCAAAATTAGCATCATCTATGAATGAAACCAAATCATAAATGAATAATTATTATGTGAATTTTTTAATGTACAATTTTGTGTTCTAATCTTGCTCTTACACATAGTTTTTTTTAACTGTTTCCTGCTTATGGCTATATTAAAATCTCCAAAGATCATTCTCAAGGATTCATTATTTTTCTAAGGCTATTTCATTGTGTGAAATTTTGTCTCCTGCATGATATAAAGTTTGTCATATGATGAAACTGGATAGCTAAATTTTCCTAAATGATTCTTCCTTTTAGGTACTATAGATTAGTACTATAGAATACCATGATACATAACTGCCCATATCATGGCAGATCCACTTTTGTTTTTGACAGTTCATAGGAGACAACCATGATCATGGACTTGTACTGGGTCCTCCAAATGTGCACCCATCCTGTTGTAGAAAAAGAATAAAAGATGATTTGTCAGACCTTAATACTTTTTTCTGCTAATTAATCAACCAAATTTTGTGAGTATGATGTTTGACTTATACATCTGTGACAGCTGACCTTGGAATTATTGTTCTGTTGTAAATATTCTTTTTATGAAAGTGTTATCATTAACACTAGAGAATCTAGATGCCAATTCAGCTGTGAGGTTACTTTTCTTGCCTTTTGCACTTTGGTTAGTTTTGCTTTTCTTTCTATCTACAATTTTGCTTTGCTGAACTTATCTTGCTGTATTGTGTGTATACTGTCATGACTTTTTATATTATTTCTAGAAACATGATATTTTGGTTTCATTTATTCCTGTTAGATATGCTCCTGAAATTTGACTTCTTTGAAAATCTGAGAGGTTTATCATTTTGCATTTTTGAAAGAAATCTAAGACTTACCAAACTTCTAAGTTTAAAGAAAGTTTCCATTTATTAGAATGTATACACTTCTATGTATGAAAGCAAACTAGTAGCTAGTACATTTTAATGCTTAGAAATGTGTTTAAAAATGTCACTTATTCACAGGTGTTTCCATTATTTTGATAACCACCTGTACATGTTTATTGTTTTCATTATTAAATATTATCCTGACATACATTGCAAATTTTCAATTATATAAGCATAATTTGCTATATCAAATTTTATAAATTCAGCTTTTGTGTTATTTTACCATAATTTTTCATTTTAAGCTCTATTGTATTAAATGTTGGCAAATAAAAAAAAAAATTAAAAAAATGTATTATGAATTTTTTAAATTTTAAAATGTAAATTGATAATTTAATAACTTGATAAATAAATGAATTTAACTGAAAAATGAAAAAGAAAATTTTAGTTACTGTATAATTGATCAAATTTCATGCTTTCTATTATATCATTTTACAAATTGATGAATAGAAAAAAAAAATTATTTCACACATTTTTAATTTTATACACATATACAATTTTTGTAAAATTTTATAAACTTTGCAATTGTAATTTTGTACAGTTTATTAAATGTATTTAATATCATGATTATGATATTTAATAATAACATTAATAATACTTATGAAACTAAATTGTGACAAGTTTTTTTAATCTTATGGTAAAGAAATTTAAAATTCACATGAATTAATATAATTTTTCATAATGAATTCTATTTTATGATTTGATCAAAATTTCTTTTTCTAATATATTAACTTATTATTGCAGCTGTATGATAATAATTATCATTCTTTTTGAAGTGTTTGCAACATTCCTGGATGTACGACTAAGAAATTTATATGGAGATCAATTTGATAAAGTAGAGTTAAGTATGTTTTTTTTTGAAAATATAATTTACTTTGATTATGGTTCTAGTTACCTTTAATATCTGTACATATTTAACTTTTTACATGTATTACACTGAATTATTAAAACTTTGCAATGATTATTCAATAACATATATTTGCTCTTGAAAACTATAGGGCTGTTAAAAAAATCTTAATAAATGAGAAGAGGTAATTTGTATCAAATATGTAGCAATCATGGTAAATCGAAACATTCTGATAATGTGCTACTAGATGTCTAATTTGCCTCTTTATGAAAACAAAATGAGTTTTATATGTCATGTGTCTATATGGATAAATATTTAATGAGTTAAGTGAGGCCATGGTATTAATTGAAATTCAACATTATACTACTGGAATCATTTTGACACAATTTTAACCTTGTGACATGGGATATTATCTTGTATAAAATTTCATTTTCAGTTAGAAAGATTGATGCAACATAGTGGTGTAATTGATCCCCGATTATCTTTAGATAGTTTGAAACTTTTATGACCTATTAAATTATAATTATAGTTTCTAGAGCTACATATGGGAACATTCCCTAAAACATTATACTGTCACAACTTATGTATTACTTGCTGTTCATGAGGTGAAATACTGTTCTGGAGAATAACATATGATATAAAATTTTCATTTATCTGATGATGTTATTTTCTTCTAATTATTCATGGTTCAATTCAATGTTCATGGGCACACTGTAGGTGTAGTTTATATTTCCTCTTCTTCAACAGAGATATAAGTGGGATGTTTGCTGTACAGTTTCATATCCAACAATATCTCATATCCTGTGTGTTCAGAAAGACTTACTCTTAAACTTGCATTGTATTGAGCTTGTAATGTCTGTTCTGTAGAAGAAAACACAACTAGAACAAATACAAACATTTATTTAAAAATTAAAACTAATAATTAATATTATACTATAGTAAAATTATAATTAATAGAAATTTGATTATGGCTTTACACAGCCAACAGAACAAACACCCAAGGAGAGCCAGCTGAACATCCTCGTTCGCTGGTCAAAGGCAACCTCCCATTGTTGGAGCAGACTCCCTGCTCTTCTCTCTTCCCATGACTACAGCGCCATCAGGTGAAGAGAATGTGGAGTATCTTAACACTACTGAGCTATTGACAATTTTGTTTTACCAGTAAGAGTCTATTGTGACTTTTTTCTTTTACAATACAAAACATCCAATACCTTATCTTCTGATGCTAATTTTTCATTATTTATTTATTTTGTATAAATACAAATAATGGTAGATTGTGAATAAGATTCGAAATTACTGTGCAGTTTCAGAAATACTGTTTTTGAGTCTTTAGACCATTATGATTAGCCCCCCCCCTTTTATTAATTTAAATAGACAGCTTTTTCATTAATTTTATAAATAAATGTAATAATGATTCCTTACCTTCTACAGTCACAGTAAATTATTATTCTCTCTTAATAATATACTTTCCATATCATCCAGACAAGTTCATTGAAAATGAAATCAAAGGAAAATAGCAAAAATCAGTGAACGTGACAATTAAAAGGTATTGAAGGTAAGTTGGAGCTAACTATTCAAATTTTTGATGTTTAGTTAGCAGTCTCCCAAACAGCCACGAAAATCCACACGATATCCAAGAGATATCTCTCAGACATTTATCTGGACATCGCTTTGTCTCTTAAGATATCCACAAGATATCCTAATATCTACATTATGTCCACCAGTAATCCTAAGGGTCGCAACAAATAGATATCCTGTGGATATTTTATATTGTGACATCTGGTGGATATCTCTTAGATATTTTGGATATCCTTTTTGGATGTTTCCTAGATATCCAAAAGATATCTGTGGGATGTTCTGATATCCATGAGATATCTATATAAATAAAATACAATATCCAAGAGATATCCAGATCGAATCTTATTAGATATCTTATTATCCTAGTTATTTTTAATAAATATATATGTTCCAGAATTATTAAAAACTGGAATGCATTTCTAATGAAATTTTCCTTATTAATGTTAGTATTTTCCCTATAATTTTTAAAAGTTATCAACTGAAATAATATTTTGAAATATTTTATAGAAGTTGCAAGCATTTTTTGTGGGTTCATTTATAGTTTTAATTGACTAAATACTAAATTTCAAAAGAAAAAACATTAGAAATAATGTTTTGTAATATATAACTCCTCTAACATTAAAATGTTAACACAATGTGACTTCATTTTAAGAATTTATAAATGAATTCAATGTTATTGATAACTTTTCAAATTATTAAAAATAAAATCATGTAAAAATTTTTTTTATCAAACTTTTAAAATTTTTAAAGCAACTGAAATGCATCAAAATTAAATTCTGTATGAATTATGGATGGACTTTTGTCAATGTGATAGTTTCCTGAAAATTAAAAAAAATGGAATTAATTTCTTTAAAATGTTTTTACTATTGCATCAGCCTTTAACATAAAAACAAAATGTATGGAGTTAAAAATTCAGAATTAATTTCTTTATAAACATTCTTAAATTTTAACAAAACTACTGATTTTGAAGATGCTTCTTATTTTTTATTTAATGTACATAATAAAAATAAATATTTTGTATTTTAATCTCAGTTTCAATAACATCTGTTCCTTAGAAATAAAACAATATTGAAAATATTAGTTTTTAAAGTAAAAATATTACAAAATATTAAACAGTAAAATGATTTTGAAAATTATATATAATGCACAGATGCATGATAACTTTAAAAGAATTCACTGTCAAATTTTTAGATTGCCAAACAGTATACTTACTTTTTATATTCAATAATAAACACACACGCCCCTAAAGAAAACTTAAAGAAATTTTTAGAAAAGAATAAATTTGTATTATGTGGAATAAATTCTTTATTGGAACATAAAGCATTACATATTCATATTCATCACTTCTATGATTTATTTCTCAATAAAAAAGCAGCAATATTCATATAATTTTTAAATTCATAATTAAAAGTTTAGTCCGATTTTTATGAAAAATAATTTATAAAAACCAATTTAAGATGCAATTAATGCATTTTAACCATTTAATTGATTAATTCATATATTTTTTTATAAATAGGGTCAATTTATCAATAAAAACCATCACAATATTTATTTTAAGATCTAATAGTGATTGTAAAAGATTTTTTTACAAAAATATTCTAGTTTAAATTTATTTCTTTTAATTTGATACATTTTCCAGAAGTAATAAAAACTACTGCAATAAAGAAATGTTAAATCTTAGAATATGCAAAATTTAATGCACTTAGTATAAATTGTTTTAAACTTTGAACATAAAAATGACAAAAATCTATATTTTAGTGATAACAAGTATATATCATGAGAGTAAATAAGGTAAACAAATATCAGAAACCAATGTTTATTGTGTGCGTGAGAAAATTTATTTTTATGTAGTTATAATAAAAACATTAAAGTGCTTTCCATGCCAACTAAACATCCCACTTCTCTGTCTCAGTTCTAACTAAATCAAGAAAGAAAAAAATAATGAAACATTAACATGAGTAAAGATTAATATTTTGCAATTAAATTTTTTAATAATAAGAGCACTTAATAAAATATCTACAATGAGGTCACTTGATAAAATTCTACAATAATCATTTATTTATAGGACACTTGTAAATCAAAACGTAACTAATATTCAAAATATATTTTTGACAACTGAAATAAGAAAAAACACGCTAACTTTTATAAACAGATAACTCTATCTTGCAATGTTCACAAAACAACTGTTTCAAATTTTATTGCATATCAAAGTTCAAAGCATATTGCCAACCTTAACAGAAGTTAAATTATTTAAAAAATTTTCATGTAATAAAATATTAGCCAATAATTAATTGCATAAAAATTCATAAATAGTAAATATCAAAATTTATCTAAATCTTTCAGATGTTACATTAAAAAATTTAAACATAATGTAACTATTAAATATAATTTATTTTTATATTGATAAAGTAAAGAAAAACAGAATCCTTGTAGGAAATTAAATATTGCCTATCAATCTGTCAACAAATACATTGATAACAAAATAAACAAGCATTTGTATTTTATTAGCCCAAAAGTAAATTATATTTGTTTTAAATACAATACACATTTATATTGAAAAAATAAGATACACATCCAATGAATTAAAAACAAAATTTCTTTAAAATTTTAAGATTCAAAATTAATACTAAAACAACATATATTACTTTTTAATTTAAATTACAAATATTTCCAAATGTATACTCTCTTTTGTTTTTAAAACTATAACAATTGAAATTTTTTTCTAGTAACAATGGTGCTTTTAAAATGTTGATGTTTATTCTTTAAAAAGTGACCTGTTTTACAAAATACGCTAACAAGTAATAACAATTTTGCAATAATCACAAAAAAAGAAATTGTTTCTGCTCTTACCAATATCATTACAGAGGATTTGACATCAATTTAAATAATAATTTTGTTAATTTCTTAATTCAATTTATTACTTCACACACGCATCCAACTCCAATATTACAAAGTAAAAATATGTAAACAAAAGGTGTGATGATATGATGAAATATCCAAATGATAATGTTTAAATGCTATTATTTTACGATATCTAGCGACATCCAAATTTAGGATATCCATGGACATTTGAATTTTGGATATCTCATGCATGTATTGTAGATGTATCATCTGGATATGAATTGGACTTGATTTGGATATCTCATAGATATTTGTGGTTGTGTGGGCTGTTGTTTAAATATAATTCTTTTTATTAATTTTAATAGCAGTTTAAAATTTACTTTGAACTACACATTTTTGTAGATCTTACAATTAATCTTTTTTAAAAAAAATAATCATAGTTTAATAAATGAAACTATAGGGTTTTGTATTATCAGGAATATTACAGTTAACAATTATGTTTCATTTTTCTATTATTCAAATATCCATTTAAATATATCAAGGTTTCAAGTATTGATCAATTTTCATTTTATATTTACGTATTGCCAATGTTGCAAAAAAAAAACTTTCTATAAATTTATGTGTTGATGAGTGAATATATTAATTTTATCTATTTAAACTACCAACACTAATTGAAGCATTCATATATTTTTTCTTTGATTATTCCATAACTTTTGCTTTGATTATTTTAACTTTGATTATTCTATAAGTGTAAACAATATTATTTATGCTTCGTTTGTTTGTTTGTGGCTCAACAGTCATTTTTTGCACACGAGGGCTAATTAGACCGGGACTTACGGCTTAAAGTGGATTCCGAACCACTACAAACATCCATGCCCAAAGTGGGATTCGAACCCACGAACTGTTGAACCGAAGGCAAGAGCGCTAACCATTCGGCTGCCAGCTCGGCTATTTATGCTTCAAGATGGCACAGAATATAATTATATTAGATTGATCAGTTTCAATCTTTAATATAAATAATATTTCAAGATCATAGAAAAATAATTTTTCATAATTTCTGTTTCTAAATAACAAATATATACTGTTGAGTTAGTAAAAATAATTAAACATCTTTTATTTTTAAAATTTCCTTCAACTTATAATGTTGTTTCAACTATACATTCCATAAAGTCTTCCTTGGTTAAACCATAATTTGTTACAAATATCTTTGGGTTTTCATAATTAACATAATTTTTGAGTCTACTTTCCTATTTGCTTAGTAGTACAAATGTTTCCTTTTGACCTAAAATAATTTTATGTAAATTTTTGATTTATATTCTTTTGTATATTTTCTTTCAAGCATAATTTCAAATTAACTTTTGTATTTCATTTCCTGATTATTATACTTCTATTTTTTATTTCTATCATATTTTCATTAATGGAATAAATATCACAAATGATTTTCATTAAATTTATGTTGCTAACTTGTTTATATTTCAATGCTATGCTCCTTAATCAGTGAAATATTATATAATTTAATGGCTAAATATTTTCTGTTAGTTTTTATATACAACTCATTTTTTTCTAATGTTAATTTTCAGGAATGTTAAAATCTTTAACCAACATTAAATGCTGGTTAAAGTACTCCATTAAATTTTATATTTGAAAAAATCATCATTTTACTTTCAATTTAATTTAAGACAAAAATGCTGTTAATTTTTAAGAATTAAATTTATGGCTGAAAATCAGATATTTCTGGGCATTTTTATGCAAATATATGTTCACATAAACACACATTACATATAATTAATATTTGAAATATATATATATATATATATATATATATATATATATATATATATATATATATATATATATATAATGTGTGTATATGTGTATGAATGTATGAATATTTACCTAACTATATATTTGTATATATATATATGTATACATATGCACTCATACAATCATTTATATTCATATTTATATACTTTATAGGTAAAGCTGTTCAATGTATTTTGGCATTCTCTTACTATTCAAACAGTTTACGTCTATTTAAGAAAGATGAAAATCCCGATTCTGTCAAGATATTTCATGGCATAAAATTTTTTACAATGGCATGGGTAGTTTTAGGTCACACCATAGGCTTTTTTTCACAAGCATTAGGTAAGTCTAAAAATGTTATTTACATTTTTCCTTCTAGTATTATTAGTTAAGTTTAAAAATGTATCCCTAGTGATAGCTCTTGGAGCACTGTAACAATATTTTTGTGTAATGCTACTGGGATGAAATTATGTTTTACCTCCAAATTAACTGCCTTTGTGAATCACTTGTGGTGCTGAAATGATACATCCTTTGAGAACACCACTCTATTGATAAGATTTCCAGTTTTTGTTTCCCTTTCACTACTCTAAATGATGTCATTGATGGCCTACTTTTTTAAAAGGATGCAGTGGTCAGACAAGTCTTTAAATAGGCTACATTTGTGAAGATGTCTGGAGTAATAAATCACAACATTTGCTGCCTTGTTGCTGTGCAAAGTTTTGAGCACTGGTGATTGCAGGTTGGTTTTGGGCATTTTTTGACTGCCAGATGATATATTGGTCATATACTTCTCCTACTTTCCAGGAACAACTAACACAAAACTTTCTAACAGCTATACTTATGGTTCGGAAATCTTTCCAAGCATGTAAAACGACGCTTTTGTTGATTTTAAACTCTTCACCTATACACTGGTCAGATCACATTATTTCCTACCACTTCTTTTAAAAAATAAAAGTTCATTTACTATATGTATTTAAAAAGTTCATGCCAAGAAACACTATACTCTAAAAGATCATTATTTGGGAAGTAAAAGCTATCTGAATGGATACACTGAGTACTTGCATCTAAATCATTGCTGAATTTCCTTTAATTATAAAGGCATAATTATGAAGAAAATTTACATTCGTAAAACTGGCTTTTTTCTTCAAAGAAAAGAAGGGATGACAAAAAAGTTTGCATTGTTTTTAATTCCTTACTTGCTACTACAATTTAATTTCCATGTGCAATTAGGTGTTTTTTTTTTTTTTTTTTGTCTTCACGCCATATACATTTTCCTGGAAAGAAATGTATCAGTAATAATTTGATTTCTTTTGAGAATGTTGTAATTTCTTAATTTTCCTATGCTTTTTCTTGTTTATTAAGGAAAGTTTAGCATCTGTTATTGCTATGACTAATCTAATTAGTTAGTCTGGGCAGTATCACTTTTGTGAAACCCTTATTTTCTGGGACGAAGAAATTTTGAAACAGGGACTAACTAGGAGACCCTAACACAACCTCTTTTAGTGAATATAACATATCTTCATCAAAGTCAAATATACAATTTGTTTGTTCGCAGGAAAGACAATGGTACATTTTACATCTTGGTTACCACACCACGAATCTTATTATCACAACAGGAAATTAATTCTATAATTTTTGCTAATGACCAAAATAAACGTTTTTTGTTATCTTTACAATTTCTCCTATTTTACGTGATCGCTTTTCATTCTGTTTTCGTACCAGTTGACTCAAATATTCTTTTTTAAAATGTTGCCTCAAATCACTTTAAAAGCTTACTTCTATATTTTATTCATTTTACAAGACTGTCTGTTTATTTGGTCAATATCCTGAACATCGAAGTTCTGATTCTCAATAAGAAACATTGCTGGTGTCAAAGGAATCAAATCTTGAGGATTTTCAGATACACAAGTCAGTGGTCTACAATTAATTATAGATTCATAATGACAAATAATGGTATACAATTCTTCATCCCAAGAAATTTTCATTTTTCACAGATTTTGCAATAACATTATAGGAAGCAATGTAACTGGTGTTAATAATTCAATATGATCAAAAATTCTTTGTATAATGGATAAAATTACGCTTTTTGTAATTTTAGTATCACAAGTCAAGGCATTAAAATCTGTGGAACATTTTAATGTATCGTTATCCAAACTTCAAATTACTCCTAAAACAGAAGTATCTTCTGAATGTTTTTCAACATTTACATCAGCGACATTGCTTTAAAAAAATTACGCAAATTAAAACATTCATTCATCATAATTAATTTAGCATGATTTATAAATTGCTATTAAATACACCTGACACGCAATTATCAATATCGAAGGAATGCTTAAGTTTCTGGGTTACATCATAATATTCAGGTTTACAGTTTTCTAATAAATGCATTATAAAGCAATAAGCAGGAACGGACTTGAAGAGACCAAAAAAAATAGACATGCAATGTCTATAAAATAGGTGACCTTCATTGTATGGGAGAAAAATCTAAGAAAATCTCTGTGATGTGGTGCTATAGACAACATTAAAAAAGCTTTTTCAATATCAGCACTAATACCAATAGGATACATTCCAAATCTATCAAGAATATCAGGTATTAACTCAATAAGATTAATTCCTTTATACAGACATTCATTTAAACAAGGCTTCTCTTTCTCCGAGGCAAAAACATCAAATATATTACGGATTTTAGTGGTTTGGCTCACTACTTTAATTACTGGTCTGTGAGACAAATAATGACATTCATTGTTTATCTCAAAATCTGGCACAAGTTCAATAATTTTGAATTTTTCCCAATCCTGAAAAACACGCTGATAATCAACAAAAAACTTGCTGCATCCTAATCTGTTAATAATTTTTGTGTGTCTTTTCCACACGAGTTCTTTATTATCCAATAGATTCATATTATTTTTCCATGGGAGTTCTACTTCATATCTTTCATCAAGAAGAATTTTCATTTTATTACTGCAATCATCTAAATTAAAATCACTTTTATTCTTTTTCAACTGGGGTTTGATTGGAAATTCCTAGAAGTCAAGTTCCCATAATTTACTTAAAGGTATCTTCATAGAATGCACCAATAAAGTTTTTGAAATATTATTTCCCTCACATGAATTATATTTTCCAAATACAGTCCACCCGAATTTCGTTTCAATGGCTGTTAGATCAGATTTTAATTCAAAAGAATTTCCAATTAATAATTTTCCAAATAAATGTGCAACAATCAAAAGATTTTCTGCTTCCTTTTGAAAAGAATTGGTAAAATCTATTTTATTTTCTATTAATTCATTCAAATCTCTTTTCTTAACTGTAGGAATAAATTCACAAATCTGTTTTTCCAAAAGAGCTTCAAACGAGCTAGTAAAATTTCCTTTCAAATTGCAGACTTCTACAGAAACTTGATATTGTTTTGGTTTAGTTTCATTCCTAACGAAAAGCTCATGCATCATAGTCTCCATCCTAACTGGGTCATTAACGTTTCACTTATATAACTACTCTGACTCTTTGTGTCTATTACTGAGCGAATAGTTTTCTGGCGACCTTGATACTTGATCCGAACAGAAAGAGTCTGAAAAAATACTCTTTCTTTTCTGCCTGTAATAAAAAAGGAACTCTCCTTTTGAATGTACTTTTGTTCTTTTATTTTTTCTTGCTTATTACACATATTATCATAATGATTAATTTTACAATAAGATCAATGTAATTGATTTCTTAAACTACAATATTTACTTTTTTAAACAAGTAAAGCATGCACCTTTTTTGATAACAATTGTTTATCAATTAATGTCACTTTCTTCGTGGTAAAACATTTTTCAGTAGGGTGCAATTTATCGCAAAAAATACAATTATTAATGGTCTTACTTGAATTGTCCAAGCTTACAAATGCTGATGCTATTACCTGTTAAATTTTCCATTGAATTTGATGGAGGTGAATCCAGAGCAAGCCAGTAGTACCATTTCTCCCTTTACCTCCTGACGAAGGAAGCCCATTATAAGCTCTAATGATCTTGTTTCTGTAGAGTCATTGGTTATGGCTATTTTCCAGGCGAACAATGCTTCTTCGGAAAGGCTAATTCTCAACCAAAGGTGTCAGGAAATCTCCATATTTTTCCAGAGTTCTTCCAAGGCTTTCCAATACACTTAGTTTACTTTCTAGCTCATCATAAAGAGATGCTAAATCAGTTCTCGCTCTTCTTGTAGAGGCATTCTTCATGACCATTGACAATAAATCTTGGATATAAATCTGCACTAAATCTTCATGCCCAAAATGCTCCTTTAACTGTTCAATTGCCTTTGAATAGTTATCTGCTGTAGTTGGGTATCTAAGCACCAAGCAGCTATAGAGTCTGGGTCCATAGATTGCAATAAATATTGAATTTTGTCTTCATCGGCAATGGCTCTGTCATTATGGATTTTTTTAAACTGACTCAAAAATATGAAGTATTTTTTGCTTCTCCATTGAATTTTTTAATTTCAATTTTTGGTAATTTGAACTTCCTTGATTCCTTATCACATGAAAGGGACAGTTCTTTTAATTTCAAATCAATTTGCAAAGAAATTGATTT
Source organism: Latrodectus hesperus (assembly GCA_037975125.1). NCBI lineage: Eukaryota > Metazoa > Arthropoda > Arachnida > Araneae > Theridiidae > Latrodectus > Latrodectus hesperus. The sequence goes on along the minus strand of CM075857.1, from coordinate 68,291,723 downwards.
CTGTAATTTTCAGCTTCAACCAAATAACTATTAAATAACTGTTCGAAATTTTCAGACTGCAAAAGTTTCTCAGAAATTTCATTTTGACAAACATTCAGTCTCTGAAATTTATCATTTAACTGACATTTCAAAATTGAAAACGTTTTTATATCACTTACTTCTTTCGATAATTCTAGCTCAATTTTTTCAAAAGATAATGCTGTTCATAGTCCTTTTCTGTGTGTTATTAAAAAAAAAAAAAAAAAAAAAAAAAAAAAAAAAAAACAGAAAACATGAAGTGACAAACTGTGCCACATAACAGCCAGGCACAGTTCCGTTCACTTTCTAACACATAGTAATAATTTAAATTAAAACTGTTTTATCTGGATTCCTTTTTTAAATAATGGTTTTTTTTATTCGGTAACTGTTTATAGTTGTTTTATCATTGCGAAACTGGCAAATTTTATAAGTAAAACAAGTGTTTATTAGGTATATTAAGTTATCTAGTATAAAAGAAATTTAGCTTCACACACATCTTTTTCTCAGATAAATATAATAGTTTACATCATTAAAAAATTTGCTTTGCATTCAAAACAGAAGTATTAATTGTAAATTTGTAAAATTATTAAAAACTTTCAATATATTCAACTCTGGTTTCTTTTGTCAAAAGACACAATTAACCAATTAATTGAACTTATTTCAATATAATTTTTTTAAAAAGTATTACAGTAAAAGGATAAACAATATTACTTATTCTTTATAACTGCTTAAAGTATAGTGTTGTGAATCACAAAAATCTAAGACATTTACAAAACATTACGAGTGTAAATAGTTAATTTTAAGTATTATATCATGGTGTTTACCTAAAATTACTATTTTCTAAATAGTTAAGTGGGCTGTTGTTTAGTAAGTGTTTGTTTGAGATGTGTTTTTTAAATATTTTTTTATATGCTAGAGGTTTTTCCAAAAAAAAAAAAAAAAAAAAAAAACTACAAATTAATAAAGAAAATAAATTTCTCAATATCACATTTGATTTAAATTTAATGAAATAAGTCATTCTATAAATTTATGTTAAAGAATTTATTAAAGCAAAATTTCTTTTAAAATTATGTATCCATCTTATAGTATTTTCCTTAATATTTTTGTATGTGTATTTTTACAATGGCTTTATTTTTGAATTTAACTTTTCACATTTTTTAGGTCGTTTGTATGATGCTGTTATACTTTGGAGTGGATTTGGTTTTCAAATTGCAGTAAATGGATTTGTTTCTACTGAAACTTTCTTTTTTATGAGGTAATAATTAAAGTGTACATTCTGATATAATTATCTGTTATACTATATCAGGGGTGGCCAACCTGTGGCTCGCGAGCCACATGCGGCTCTTTGAAGCATTAATTGTGGCTCTCGATAAATGTATCCAAGTTTTTTTTATTTTTATGTTACTATATATTAAAAAGTTACTATCGTTGTGTGTGTATTTCAAAATATCTTCTTAATTACTGACAACAAATATGAAAATCTAAGTGCAATGTTTTATCAAATTTCACTTTCGTCCAATTTAAGAATGATATGACTCATTGAAAACTGACCAAACGAACATAAACAGTGGCATAATCGCATGTAATCGACTGTCTCCAGACTGATTTTGAATTTGTAAACTTTCATTGTGTGCAACAGACAGTTGACATGCATTCTAGAGAAAACAATTTGAATCACTCTTGCTACAGGTATAATTTAATCTGGAATTTTTGGTTTAATCTTAATCAAAAATTGTAAAGCTAGAAAGTTAATTTTAATTTGTTTTGTAGTATTTAACATGGGTTGTTATTGTTTTAGTGACGCAAAACTTGTGTTTTTTAAATTTATTTTCAACTCTTTTAAAAATATAACAGTAAATAACAATAAAAAATTCAAGCAAAAAAATAGAAGTTTTAATAATCAGTGGGAATTCCCCTTTTATTGGCAATAAGGGAAAAACATTATGTGCTGTTTGCAATTCTACAGTCAAAGATTGTAAGGCTGGCAATTTACATCAATATTATGAAACCAATCATCTTCAATTTTTTAATGAGTATCCATCAAATTCCAAATTAAGATCATAAAAACTTGCTTCTTTAAAATCAAATTTAAAGAAACTGTCAATTTTGATGATATTTAGCAATCAAAGTAATAATGAGGCTGATGCCAGTTTTTTTATTTCCTGGAATATTGCTGATGCCAAATGCCCGTACTGTAAAAATTAAACGATGTATTTATAGATTCAGATCCAAAAAATGCAGCATTACACAAAGTTGTTTCGCAAGCTCCCATCTCGAGAGACACAACTGATGACACATAACTGCAATTAATACATCCCTTGAATATAATTTAAAAAAGGATTTGAATAACTATATTGCATTCAGCTTAGTCCTTGATGAATCGTTAGATATCATAGATCTTCCCCAAATTAGAATTTTCATATGTTTTGTTTCACCCGAATTCGTTTTTAAAGAATATTTAGATTTAGTAGTATTTCAAGATACAGCCTGCATTGTTGATATTAAAAAGTGCATTATATTCCATGATGAAACCTTTTGATGTTCCTCTTAATAAACTTGTAAACATTGCAACTGATAGAACTCCAGCAATGCTGGGTAAAAAATTCGATTTTCTTGGGATTTTAAAAGATGGTTCTCAAATTTCACATTTCATACTGATTCTTTACGTAATTCAACGAGAACATCTCATTACAAAATATTAAAAATATTATGATGTTATGAAAACAGTGTTACACATTGTGAATTACATTTGCACCAATGCAATAAAATCATCAACAATTCAAAAATTTTCTTGAAAAATAAAGGACAAAGAACTTCCAAATGATATTAATGTCTTTTGCATTGTTAAATAGTATATACATGTATTAAATTAATTTGTAGATTTTTTTAATCTGATCGCTGTATTTCTAAAAGAGAAGGAAATGATCTATTCAGAATTAGATGTTGACAAGTGGTTACAGGACTCAATGTTTTTGACTGATACCATGAAACATTTAATAACACTGAATTTATATTTGCATTTGGAAAAGTAAAATAATATTTAACTTCTCACAGCTTTTAGTTCATGTTCAAACTAAATTAAAACTTTTTCAAAAGGACATTAAAAATAAATTTCGTCATTTTATTCAAAATAAAAAAATTCTTCAAATATGAAACAAAAAAAATGCAACAAACATATAAAGCTAGAAGTGATATTGATAGAATTCCAAAATATATTTCAAGACTTGAAATATTTTAAATCGTCTGTTGATTTTTTCTGAATCAATTTTAAATTAACATATTTTAAGGTAAGTTTTTCATTTCCAATATATTTATAAACCAGAAAGCATTTGGAGAATTAGAATTAAGAGGTACAAAAAGATCAAGCTCTGCAATTAAAATACAGAGGGTATTAACACATTTTTAGAATAATTTTGACTAAGAATTTTAAAAAAGTATATGTTTTAGAGTAAAAATGCTTTTCAACATCTTATTATTTGAAATGAGAAATATCGTCTGCTACTTTTAAATTTATTCTTCTTTCAAAATGTCGCATGTAAACAAACTGGATTTAAGGATATGTTTTTGCGCTTTCCGATAAAAATATTCTTATTCCAGGATTCAAAAGCATTGTGAAATGCATGGTATTAAAATTTCTAAGTGCAAAATAAGCAACAATATTAATCAGACAGGTAAAAACCGTCAATCATTATTTCTACATGGAAAGAAGACTCCAAACGAATATCCGAAAAAGTTCAAATGTTTCTAAAGTGAAATCCCTAGTAACAAGAGAAAATTCCCCAACACAGAAATCACTTGCAAAGTCATTAGATACATCTGTAGCAACAATAAATAAAATAATAAATCAAGATTTACAACTTATAAAAGCTAAAAAACATAATGTTCACCAGCTTTTGCCGAGGCATGTGGCTCAACGCAAAACATTTTGTAGAATTCTGTATGAAAACCATTTAGCAGGAGATAAATGGAAATACAATGTGACCCTTTTGATGAAGCATAAGCTTACCTAAATGAGTGGAACAAAAAAGGTCTATTTACTATAGAAAACGAGGAGAAAAATGTACAAACCTGGTTCCGTCAATGTAAAGAAAGTTTCAGTAAAAGGTTTATGATAGTGGCAGGTTTCTCCTACAATGGGAAATTAAAAATAAAAAGAGTAGAAAAAAATTTTAAAATCAACTCCATACTATCAGCAAAAGATTTTACGTCCAATATTTACAGAAGAAATTCCACTTCTTATCCCAAAGACTTTCAAAGAGTGAAACTTCATCAAGACAAAGCTACAAGTCATACTTCGAAAACTGCCACTGCATTCCTTGAAAAAATGAAGACTGATACAGGTATTGCATATATACCTTTTCAACATATTCCTGTGAAGTCCCCTGACGTTTCAACTATGGACTATTGTGCCTTTGGTCTGTTAAAAAGAGCTCTTTCTAAACGCAAACACAACATGATATAGGGACTCTGGAAAGTATTGGAAGAGGAATGGAAAGCAATACCTCAGGAAATTTTATGAAAAGCTCTTCTATCATGGGAATCATGATGCAGACTTATAGTCCAGAAAAAAGGCTATCAGATCGAACATTTAAAAAAATAATCTTTAAATTTTAAATATTAATTAAACGACCCCGAAATCGTTCTAAAAATGTGTTAATACCCTCTGTATAAGTCGACGACCTTTACTGAATTTTGGAAATTTGCACCAGAATCAAAGTATCATGAATTAATATAGGCTGCTTGATTTATTTCAGTATTCGGAACAACATACTAATGTCAATCATTTTATTCTACTTTAAAATTTGTGAAATACAAACAACAATCAGTATCAACTAACCAGCATCTCAAAGAATTACTGATAAGTGCTGTCACCAATTATACTTCAAATTTTAAGGGATTATCAAGAGAAGTAAAATAATTACATTTAATTTTTAATATTTAAATTCAATATGCATATTTTGTACTTTTATTTATTTCTATAATTAAAATTTCTGTCAAAAATTTTAATATTTGTTTGCATATCTTTTAAATATGTATTTAATTGCAGCTTGCGAAAAATTTCAAATTTTGAAAAATTACTCAGACTGTCAAAGAGTTTAGCCACCTCTGTACTATATTATTAAAATCATTATCCACCTCATTACAGCATATATTTGTCATTGTTCTTGTGTGCCATTTGCTGATGTTAATTATGTGATTCTTTTTTCAGTGGATTTTTAGTAGTATATTCATTTATTAAATCAAATTCACCACAATTCAGCTTCTTTATTTTTGTCCTGTACCGATTTATCAGGTTGGTAAAATATTTCTTTTAAAAATTTTAAGGTATTTGAAGTGTGCATGAATTTGAACACACATTTATTCTATTATATGTAATGTTAGTATAATACCATATTGTTTTACATTATCGTTTGTCTGCATCTAAAATAAAGTGTTTCATTTATTTTAATTCTGAAAATTGTATATGTACTGGGTGTAGAAATGGGTACTTCCTCATTTTGTATTAAAATAACACAAAAAATATTAAATATATATTTTTATTTATTTTTGCTTAAAAAAGTTATAGTTTCATTCAAAAGTAACGTTTTGAAGTTTTAGGTTATATAGTTTTAACTATCATATTGGGTAAGTGATGCCCGCCATTGGCAAGACACTGGGTGAATCCAATTCTGCTGTTCTCATTACTCTCTCCAGCACATTGACAGTTATAATCTTCATTTATCTTTGATTGTTTCTTTTCAGATCTTCCAAAGTGTGTGGGAAGGCAGTATTGGCACATGATTTCAAATATTCCCACAAAAAGAAACTTCATGGAACCACATCTGTGAATTTATTGACTACTCTAAATCGTTTTTCAGTGAAATGAATCATCAGGAAAAATAGGCCTCTGACAAATGCACAGTGTTTATTACTCCAACATATGAAGGCGAATTAACCACAAAGTCTGGCGCGGCTTATCCTTATTTGGACCTTGCGCATAAAAAACAAACAACCATTAATCACAAAGTCACACACCTTTATGATCTCCTCTATTAAACAATATCACACCAGCTTTATTATCTTTACTACCTTTTGTGTTATTGCAATTCAAAATGAGGAAACTAGCTTGCTATACCTTATATGACAGAGCTCATGAATTCCCTTAGCTTTTATATATCGAAGATTTTTTAATGCATTTCTATTTGTGCTCAATTATATTTGATTCATCTTAGCTATATAACAGGACATCACAAATAAATTAATTGCCTGAGACTGAATTTTTTATTCCATTCCTCTTAGTCAATACTAAGGAAATGGCATAATCATTAGATGGGATTATGTTGTTACTTTTTTAATTATTTACTAGTTTCAATATTTCTATAATAATAAGTAGTTATTTTTTATGTCCATTACATTTACATTCAGTGAACCTAAACAAAAATTTCTTAAATTATAAACACATAATATTTTTGGAAAATAAGGTGGAAAAATGTGAGTTTATCATTCAAACAACTTTTGTTGACAAAATTTTACTCATAATATTTTTAAATGTTGTTTTACTTAACATGTTAATCTTCTCTATCTTGTTGCATTACTTTTTCATCTGAAGTTTATTAAAAAAAATAGGAATTTTTATTTAGAAAAAAATAATACTAAAAGTGTTTTAATTTTATTAACATAAAAATGTAGCTCTCTTTTTCTCTAATTACTCCCACTGATTAATGTTGCAGTTGAGTGCCAAAAAAATATTATATTTATACTAGTTTCTTAATTAGAGGAGCATCATCTTTATTCTTTAATGTTCTATATCCTAACAATTTAGTAGCACTTTGATCTATAAACAATTAAGACACAAAATATGAATGCAATTTTTTCTATCTACACTCCATCAATATCATTTAAAAATGTGTGAATACCTCTATATGAAATTAAAGCTAATTACTGCTAACAAGATACATTTGAAATGTTATATAATGTAAAATGTATTAAAGGAAAAAATAAAGAAAAAACTCCCAAAAGATTTTTATTTTATAAAGTGTGGAATATTCTTATATTTTCATCTATACCAATAGACAGGCCTAAATCAGTTTTTACAGAAACTTTCAACTCTCGATATGACTTAACTTTCTATGTGAACACCTATACTGTATTGGTGTTGTTGCTGATGATGTTTGTATCCATTGTCTGCTGTGTGAATCTGGACATTTTTCACTTGATAACTTGCACTACACTTGATTTTACAACTCTTAATTCCAACTTTATTCCTCAATTTTAAATGTGATATTTGCCATAAGACTTAACAGCCCAATGAAATTAAGCTAATTTTATTGGGATGCCAAGTCTTATGACAAATATTCACTACCAGGAAAAAATTATCAAAATATTAAACTATTAAAATTAGAAATCAATTATTAATTTATACATACTAGAAAAAAGCTGTACAAGTAAAATAAAATAAAATAAATCAATTTCTTTTTCATAAAATTGAAAATAGAAATTTTATTCAAAATATTATGTTGCCATATCTTTCTAATTAAATAATAAATGTATGTCTATAACGCACTATATTATTTTATCAATGGAAAAATTTGTAACAATTATTATTTTTACAATTGTATACAATTTTGAGATTTATATATAGTAATACAAGCTTTGAATTGAAATTTAAGGTTTATTATTAAAATAACTAAAGTTTCTTTTGAGATAGGAAGATAAACTGGTAAACATTTCACACCAATGTAGGAATGACATTTGTTTCCTTTAGAAAATGGAATTTGGAATTCCTTAGGAATGGATCATTCTTGTTGATATATGGTAATCATTTAGATTATATTAACCTTTTAATGAGATAAAAAAAGAAATATTGGCAATGCATAATGGATCCCAAAACAGCTGAAAGTGGTTGCAAAGCACTTTGCCACCCCTTGTGTATTTTGTTTCACTGATAATTGGAAAGGATTTCATTTATCAAATCACGACCTGTAAAGAAATACAAATCAAAGATTTTGCAACTATAATGGATGTATGCATATCTGTTTGGATAAGTATTTGAAAGTTTTCCAGATTTCTTTTCTTAATATATGTGAACATAACTTCCTATTAATGAAAAATTTATTTTAAAGTCAGAATATTGTAGATGAGAAAATGTCTTCCATTACTTAGTGGAAAATTTCTTGAGTTCTGTTATTTTGTTTACAATTAATGAAAATACTATGTGATATTGTAATCACTCTCAATCATGAATATTCTATCTACAATAGTATAAAATTATAAATAATTTTGTGTTATTTATAAGTGTACATTTTTATTTTATATTATACATACATAATTTAACATGTATAAAAATACAAAAGTTGAGTATTTGAATTGTTAATTAAAACAATGTTAAATTACAAATAATTCACAAAATCTTGTAGTTACTACATTGTTTAAATTTAAATACTAGATTAAATAATTTTTGAAATATTTTCAAACATGTTTTAATTATTTCTACCTATGTCCACAACTGTCTTAAATAGGATATGATTATTTTAAGAAGTACAGGATGATCTTTGGGCAGCTTATCAAATCATTTATACTTTTATGTATACTTATTTTTAGTGAATATTTTTTTGTTATTCTAAAATATTATGAAACAAAAGTAAGGCAATAAAAGGAAAACTTCCTATATACCACCAAAGCACTTTCACTGATATTTGCTCTCAGTTTTTCATAGATGAAGGGACTTTTAAATATGTGCAATTATAAATAGATAATTACTCAGAATTATTTAAATTCAATCCATTATTTCATTTTTGAATTATATGAGAACAAGTATGTATATTTTCCCAATTAATCTTAAAATTTTGTCTTTTAATATTGATAATGTAGGAAAGATTTTTATTTTAATCCTTAAATTAAAATTTTTAAATAATATTTATTATTTTCCTTTTATTCATTTTACCTTTTACCAGCTAAAAAGCTAGTCTGTAATTTTGTTGTCTGTTGTTCTTAACCTCTTCAATTACATACATGAATTATACTCTTTAAATTGCTTTTATGTTCTAAATACGTTTTTATTTATGTTATTTTTGTTGTTTTCATATGGATATTTTTGTTTCTATCTTACTTTCTTAGTTTGCAAATATCATTTAAAACTCCAAAAGTATATGAATTTAATTGTTTATTGTTTTCCATTAAATCTTTCTTTCAAGCTTCATTATCAATACAGTTCATATTATCAACTGATGATATGGTACTCATGTGTATCATATCATTAGTTGAAATTATTGAAATTACTAAAAAAAATTTAAATTGAAATTATTAAAATTTTTTTGATATGTTAATCATGAATGAAGAAAAAACTTTTTTTATAAAAGTAATATCTTAAAGGTAATCTGTTAGCTTTTTATTTTATATCACTAGAATAAGACATTTAATTTGTTAGTAGTATTTTAGATTTTTTACAATTTTTAATTTTGAAAGATTTTAATATTCAAATAGCTATTAGATTTTTTTAATGTATGAAAAGGAAATTCAATCCAAATAGAAGATTTATTTATGCATGCAAAATCATGTAATACTTTTTTATAAAAATATATAATTTTATATAAATGTAAATATTTTTTCATTTGCCAGAAATTATAAAAGTAAAATTTTTTCAATTATTAGTTAAAGTTTTCAAATTACTCTCTATTCTTTGCTTACTTCAGCAAAGAAACTTACATTATTGAATAGAATGCTTACAACTTCAAAAAATTTTTCATTGATTTTAAAATTATTTGACTTATTTCTATGATAATGTTAATTTTTAAACTTCGTTGAATTTAGCTTCGTCTGTATGATATCTATTGAATGGGTACTTCACATTGGTACATTCAGTCTTTTCTATAAATTATTTATAATTCAATTTGAGAAAAACAGTTATTTTTTATCGTATGTTTCCAGTAAAATTTCACCTAAAACATATGATTGACTTTAGACCATTTCTGGATTTCAAATAGGAAATCTCAAAATATTTAATTGTTCAAATTTTTAAAGAAGCATAGTAAAGCACAAAATCAATTCATTTGTAAAAATATTTACTTAGTCTAGTTATTTATGAAAACAAAATTATTCAATGAGGGCTTATTGGCTTTGATGATGATTTGTCAAAATTAAATATTTAGTTTCATTACTTTAATGCAGTTAAATTCTTAAATAATCAGCTAAGTTGTGGAAAAAAAATGTTCTTAACTTTTTTACTTGGGTACTGAAAATTGGAATGAATATAATATTACAATTTTAATATTGATTGAAATTAGCATTTTTTCAATTTTTTAACGGAACACTCAAATTTGAATTATTTTAATCTATACATTTGATTGAACCTTATTTAAAATGACTGTGATTTAAACTCTCACTAAACTATAGCCCATGTTATTTCTAAGTGAAAAATCTTGTTATGATAATGACTCTAATGCATAAAAGCTGCTAACTGAAATTCAATTTTTGTTATAGTTAAAATTGTCAGTTTTTTGAACACCTGATAAAACGTATTGTCTAGGGTTTATGGAAACTCCATTAATAGCCAAAAACATTATTTTAATGTAAACTTATGCAATAATATGAAACCCATTTACTGATTTCATAACTAAGCAATGCATTATGTGATCCAAGAATTTTCATAAAATCCTAAAAAAACACTGTTTATCCAATTTTATTTCCAAGTTTGCTATATAAAATTTGCAGTTAACTGTTTAATATTTTTTATTTCTGAATAAATCGGAATTTTTCGTTTATTCAATAATTACTGATAAATGATTTTTGAATATTTTTTATTCCAGACTAATGCCTCCTGTTTTATTTACTCTTGGAGTTATGATGTTATCAGAAAATTTGAGTTCAGGTCCTCTGTGGAAAGAGTATGTGATTGATTACTTGGTTGGAAAATGCAAAACATCTTGGTGGAAGAATGCATTGTTTATCAATAATATGTTCTCTTTAACTGAGAGTGTAAGTTTTGCAAACATTTAATCCATTGATAATTCTTTGGGAATTACTGTTGCATAAAGTATATGGTGTTAATGTTAAAAAGTGCGGATTTTTTAGATATTTAATCTAAAAAGCAAATTTCAACTAAGGAGATATAAATTTTTAAATAAAATCAGTGTGTAAAAACAGTGTTTGAATAACTGAGAAAAAGATTCAAAATATAAAGAAAAAGTATTTAATATAATTTTCAAATTATTCCAATGTTTGTAAAAAATAATATGACTAATATTTTTATATGAAATAGGAATATTGAAATATATTTTGGTGATTATACTTATTATTAGAACAGAAATATTTCTTACTATATGAATTTTGAAAGAGGCAACTATGATAGTGTAATGTGCAGTATCCTGATCTTATGAATTTTATATTTCCTTAGCTCTAAAACGTAATCAATTATAGCTGTTATGTAAAAGCTTATCTATTATGATTATTTTTGATTTCTATATACATTGCTTAAATATTCTGAAAACTGTTAGAATTGCAAACTTCCTTGTTGATGTAAATAACTTTTGAATAAGATACAATTATAAGTTCTTAAATTATTTTTTTTAAAGTAAATTTCAGCAATTGTTTATCTTTATAAACTCATGGTGCTTTATATTCATGCAAGTTTTAAAAATGGTGCATGTTTCCTTGGATGTACAAATAATTATCTCATACAAATTAATAGCAAAGTTGGCAGATAAATGATTAGCCCTCTGATTTTCAGTTCAACAGTTAGTGAATTTGATACACACTATAAGCATAATATTGTATGTATTGGTTCAAATTCTGCTTTAAACTTTAGGTCCAAGTTAAATTCTTCATTTTGTACAAAAACTCAAATTTGTACAAATTTTTAAGTTTTTAATATATATAATTATTCAATTTTCTAATCAAATGAAAAATCGTAAATTTTGAGTAAATTAGAAATTATTTGTAGCATATTCAATAATGATTTAAGAAATAAACTTTTTACATGATAGAATTTGTAAATAATTTAATTGTAACTGTTGGAAGCACACATTAAGTTTTGTGTATTAAAATTTCGTTACAAAGTTCCAGGAATAAATTGGTGTTTGAATGTTCTTGATGAAATCTACATTTTAGGAAGAGAATGAATACAAAATTATTAAACTAAGAAATGATTATATTAAGTATGAAGTATTACTGATAGTTACAGTTATGATATCTATACTTCAGTTGTATTATTGGATCTTTGCCTTTTGTCCCATCGCTTAAAAATATTTTAAAGATCTTAAATAAAAAAAGCTATTTAGTATCTAATATTAAAAAGTAGGAGAGCCTTGAACCATATTGAAGTTTTGTTAAAAAACTTGCTTTTTATTTTTGTAAGAAATTATAACAAAAGAATGATTAAACACTTATCTAAAAAATTTGGTTAATTATCCAATTATAAAAGAAATTACGCAATGATTGCTGTAGTTCAAGATCTCATATTTACGTGAAAAAGAGGATAATTGCATAACTGCATTTGTTTTCTTATTTATAAATAATGCTATAATATTTAAAAAAAAATTATATCACTATATGTCATTATTTATTAGTTACATTTAAATGACATTGTTAATTTTATTTTAATAAAAGAGTGATTTAAAAATGACTGGGAAATATTAATGAAAATACATCATAATTAAAACTGTTTGACTATAATGTATTCACTGGTATTCTAAAATGACTGCTTATGAAGCAAATTAAAAGATGTTTATTAATTTCATATCTCATAAGGATAAATATACCAGTCAAGTGATAAGAAGAAATAGAAATGGCACTTCTGATAAAATATCTCAAACTTTATTAATTCCATTGATATTTATTTATCTATGAAACCATTCTTTGACTATCAAGTTATGCTCATATAATTGGATAGAAGTTTATAAAATACATTCTTCAATGAGCATTTTATTCTTTAGAAAAATTATGCTTATGCAATGAACATTCTTGTTTAGACAATCAGAATAATTCAGAATTGTTCCTTAATTGATTTTTCAGAATTACAGTTATTCAATATGTCAGTAATTATGGAGAAAGTTAACTAGTTACCTTCTTTGTCCTAAATATACTTTTCCTTGTCAAAAAAATAATGATGTGGATAAGTATAACGTACATATAAGAAATCTCTGCTCCATATCTCATCTATAAAGATGCCATAACATTTGTGATAGGCCAAATCTTTGTTTTTTCTACAGAATTTCAAGTTTCTAGATATAAGATGAATTTTTATAAATTTTTTCTGTATTTAACATTGAAATGTTTCTGGTTATAATAGATTTAATGAGACACATCAATCTCTTATGTTTGCTGTTGGCTACTTATGTTAAATAAAAATAATGTTATGGAAATTTTCCCATATAAATTAATTTTTCTGATTATTGAAATGATTCTAGTATTTTTATAAATCCTCAAACTAATTTGTTTTCTACAGTATTATTTGTTTTGTCATTTTTTGTTTTTGAGAGTTATCAAATAAGTAATTTTCTGTAAAAATATTGGGATAATTTGAATTTTTGTGGGAAAGAAATGGTTGCAATTGCTAAATATCATTGATTTATTTCTGAGTTACCAGTATCATCTATTGAAATGTGTAATTTCAATATAGTTTATTTTATGGAATATATTATCTAAATAAATTTATATAAATATAAAAATATATTTAATCATGTGCTTTGTATGAAGTAGTTATATCAAGAGAAAAGGAATATGCATGCATTATCACCTCTTGTTTCCCTGTAAATTTGTTTCTTAAAAATATTATTTAATTAAAATGGCCAAATTGAACATTTACTAGTTATAAATGTATAAAAAAATTAGATGGATAATTGATTTAATTTACATTTTTTGTAATTTAAATTTCCATTAATGTCAAAAACAATGACACAGTTCAGAATTTATATTTTAAAAGTTAAAGCAATGAATTCTGTAGATTTTTATAGCTTTATTTATTACTGAATATTCGAAGAACTGATAGGATGAATGTTAATTTAAGTAATACCTTGAATTTACTGAAATTAGAAATTCTTTATGGACTGGAATTAATTCATTTTTTTGACTGATATGAAAACTAATTAAACATAAAAGGGACAATGAATGTATTGAAATAATTCAAAAATTAGAAGATTTTAAATTTTAATTTGTGATTAATTCATAAACAGCATTAAAAAATTAACTACTTTTTCAATCATACATTTAAAATCTTTTGTTCCATTTGCTTTTAGTGTATTATTGAACTAGATTCTTAATGACAGCTTATAAAAGAAATTTAAAAATGTGTGCACATATGAATGAATATTTCAATATGCATAATTTTAAGTAAACAAACATTTTTTTAATTGAAATGTTTATTTCATATTAATATTTTTTGTTATTCTTTTGAGTCATTCAGTTTTCTATGTTTGAATTTAATTCTTATTTTCTGCTCATAAATTACATCTATGTGTCAGATCGCCTGAAATTTCCATAATAGCAAATAAAGATGTGGAATATTTGATATATGACAGGAAATTCTCTAGATTTAAATCCCTTCCTGTCATTCCTTATTTCCCTGTATTTTCTTCGTAAAAAAGAAATTCTGTGAAAAAAAATTTTTTTTTTCACATTCTCCATTAAAAATGTATTTTTTACTTTTATTGCAAGAAGTATAATTTTTTCTTTTTCACCATTAAAATATTTTAGGATGACTATTGAGCACTCATCCGGTATTATTTTTAATAGTTATTTATTTTCATATAAGCACACATAGTAGCATAGCAAAAATAAAATTCCTTTTCAACATTTTTAAGGAAAGTAATATAGCTGATTTGTTTAATTTTAAAAATTAATTCCATTTGCTCTTAGTACTCTATTAATTCCATTTTGTAATTGCAAATTTATTGTCTTTCATGTTATAGTATATAATTAATGATTTCAACTGAATATTATTTATGTAACATATTTAATTAGCTTGTTGTGTAAAAGAATGTGCTATAAGAATTTAAATAAATGGAAACTAAAAATAATTGATACCAACATTTGAATATAATACATTATATGAAAAATAATTTGTTGTGTTTTTTCATAAAGTATGTATTATGTTCATAAACTATAACTTGTGTAAAAATGTTGGAAAATTAAAACAGAGCTACAAAATAAAATGATTTGTTTCAAATGTAGTACTAAAATTACATTCTCACTAATCCTACTGTTTCATCAAAATGAAAAATGTTTTGTTTTATAAGTCTTGATTAAAATTAAAATGAATGTAATAATTATGATTTTGATCTTTAAGTGGAAACAGTGATTTTCAGGGGATAATCAATGTTAAATGTACACTGTTTATTAAGATTTCGATCAAATCTTTACTAATGTGTTTAAAAAAAGCCAGATGTGGCCCCATTTTGGATGCAACAAATTATACCAACCAGTTGCATATTGAATGATAAAATTTCTGTAGATTGCAGTAATTTTGGATAATTATGATAAACCTATATGATGCATGCTTGTAATACTATTAAAATCTTTTTTTAGAAAATACTTTGATTTCAGTTAAATTTCTTTTAAAAGAGCAAAAAATTAGATCATATTAAAAATAATTCTTTCTTATAGATTCATTGTTCATCAATGTTTATAGAATTTGAACAAATTTTGATTAAAATGTATAAAAAAATTGAAATTCTTAAAAATGATAGTTTTTACATTTATACACATTTGAAAATCATGAATTATTGATATCCTGAAAAAAAATTGATATAATCTATTTGATAAATTGATATACATTAAAATATTTCTCCAGATAAAATTGTCATTTTTTAAAAATGATATAGAGATAGATCAGTTTAAATTAAATGTTTACTTTTTTAACTTTACAGTGCCTACCATGGACTTGGTATATTGCTGTAGATATGCAGTTATATTTAATATCATATTTTATGCTTCTAGTGATAAAAAGGTAAATATTATATTTTGTTACTTTAAATGATATTTTAAAATCTATAATATATTAATAGTTTTATTCATAGGTTATTTATTGCAATAAAAATATATTAAAGGATCAAAAACTTTAATTTTATTGTAATATCTAAAGAAAACTAACTGTAATATTGATATTAAACAGAAATACAACAATATTAAACAGAACTCTAATTTAGTAAATTCATTTAATAAACGAGTTTATGCAAACGTTAATATTATGTTAAAACCCAAAAGGATATTAAGTTTTATATGAAATAAACTTTTCACTGAAGCTATTTTTTTGAGTTATTCTTTTTACTTTTTAGAGTATACAAAAACATATATTTAATATTATTTAATTGTTATTAAAGGTTTAATAATATTCCAAGTAAAAAAATGAGGACTTAAAATAAGCAGTCTTGAAGTAATCATCATATGTATAAAGATTTTGTTCTAATATATTTATTGAAACGTAATATTTGTCATTAAAATTTCCAGTCCTTCTATCACATATGCCAAATCCCATTACAAATTAATCAAACATCAAACTTTTATGTTGCTAATTATTTTGTTAAAATATCTTTAATGATAATTGATAATTATAAGTATTTGACAGTAAATATAAAAACACATTAAAAATCGTAGCTATTTCTTTAAAAATATTCTTAAGATTCATATTACAGTAAATTATTTCAATGGAGATTTATAATAGTCACAAAATAAGCATTCGTTTATTTAATGACTTTTTGCGCATTCATTCCAATTCGATGATCCACACTAAGGACAATAGAAATATACTGAGGTTATGAATAAAACAAAGAGTTACCACTACATGCTCTGGATAACAAAGCTCAGTAATGAAGGTTGATTATATTTATGGGAACAACATCAGATGTTTTAGCTGAATAATGATTATCGCACATTTCTTGACAATCTACTTACACATCTATTTACAAATTAATTATGTATTCATTATTTTACAAAAAGGTAATACAGGTAATATAAATAATAAAATATCTCAAACCAAAACGGCACACTAACTCGCTCACTCAGTGACCATTCCTTCTTTCTCTCTGCTTGCCACATGTGTCCTTGGAAGCTTGAGGGACAAAGTCTATTCCCTCCCAGGTCTTCTGACCACCGAAAACGACAGGACCGGTTTCCGAGGAAGTAGGGTATCAAAGTGCTTTCTGTGTACAATGCCACAAAAGTGTAAGATTAAAAAATTCAAAAGACATAAAATTTTAAAACAAATATTTTTTCACATTTTACAAATGATTAAACTTTTAATGGAATTTGGAAGAAAAATAATTTTTTAATAAATCTTTTGAAAGAATAAAACATGACTGTTGAAATGTTCCATTTATTAAAAATTACCTACAAAAATGTTTTAAATTAAACATTTTTGTTTTAAAATCATTGTTAGGTTAACTATCCTTGACAAAAGCCAGTATTTAAAAAAAAAATTGCTATATAAATTAAAATGAAAATATTCTGTTTTGCTGAAACTTTTCAGATATTTTAGTTGTAACAGATGGTATTTTTTACATCAATTGTAAATTTAAGAAAAAATTACAATCTGAGTATTTTTAACAAATGCAATTAGAATAGGTGTAATAATAGAATACAGTATTACCAATAATGAAAAATTTGGAAATTTTTAATGTGAATTTAATATAAAATTTGCATTAAAAGATTTAAATAAAGCCTACCAAAGTAATGTTTGACTTAATTTTAATATTCACAACAATTATATTTGACAGTTCTTGAATAAGACCTAAATCTGGTATACTTTAAATGATTTTAACTTATCCATCAAATTAATTTCCCCACATTAAAAGGTGCAGGGTTATTGTAAACTGAGGATGTAAAATAAAATATGATGAACTAGAATGTTCACTATTGCAAAACAAAATGAAAATTTGATTTGTTTTATCAATGCAGAGAAAATAAGTATATAAAATTACTGTTGAAAAATAGCATTAACTTTATGAGATGTCTGATGCAGAATTAATTTTTTATTGATTATTTTTCACTGGAATTATGAATATTGAAAAATTATTTTGAACAATTGTTCTGATTTATTCTCTAGGAACAGATAAAAAACTGACTGATATTTAAATGATCAGAAAATTGTTCAAGAGCTGTATTGTTTCTTTATATTAATTCAAGAAATGCATTCAGATATTTAATTTTGAGGAAATTTATTTTTAAAAGTAACAGGCTATTAAAAGAGACTTGTGTTTAGTAGTAACAAAGCTAAGAATTGTCTAGGGAATAATATAAAAAACTGTTTTCCTCAGAAGCAAAAATTGCTGGTTAATTTTTCTAATTTTATGTTAAATTATGGATTATTATTTTAATAATTTATTCAATTTGATTAAATCTATCAAATAATTTTTCTGTATTATTGAAAATATGGGACCATTTTAAATATATTGTGGAGAAATCTTTCTAAATAGCATTAAAAATTAATTCAATTGAATTGATTTTTTTCATAATTTACTAATTTTCAAAATTATTTATAAAATTTTAAATACAATTTTTATTTTGTTTCAATTATAGATAAGATAATTGTAATTTGTCTGTGTTTAAGCATTGATTTTTTAATATAAACATAATATTTAATGTAAATATTATGTCTTATGAAAGTATTAAAAATAAAAATGTTGAAATCTTTTTTCAATATGGAAAATTAAATTGTATTAATAATAGTCTTATTCATTTGCATATTGTTGTCTTTGGAATTTTTTTAAAAATATGTGTGTTCCATTTAAAATTAAGAAATAACATTTTTGTAATAAGATTTGATAATATTTAAGAAAGGTTATCAAAGCAAGTATGAAAATCATACTTGCTTTTTAATGATCATTTCCTATCTTGTTCAATCTTGTTTTGATGATCATTTGCTGGGCATCCTAAAAATAAAAAAAAAGAAGAAATAATACATCTTATGAAGATTGAGTTCAGAATGAAATTGGTAAGAATTATTTTAAGAGTAATTAACAATAAAACTTTTTATTAATTTTTTTCATTCTCTGTTATTTTTTATATGAAATAATGAATAAAATAATGCAAAATGATTTATAACATAATTGAAACTTTTAGTCAGCTAAAGTCTTATTTTACTTTTATTCAATGTGTATTTGCTATTTATAAAAATGTTTATAGTTTTAATGTTAATATTTTTTTAACTGAAGGTTTATAAATACTTTTTCTCATGTTATGAAAGTTTGGTTTTAAAACCATCCATTAAGTCCTCGTGGAACGATTTCTTAACAGACATGTCAACCAATTCACTATAACCAAATTGCATTTTGCACCCATGTTAACTTTGTTAATTAGTTGACTGGCATTATGCATTTTCCAAACCCCAATATTTATAATATATACACCATTTTACACAGTTTCACATCATACTGATGCATTATTTTCTATGTATTTTACTGGAATTTTTATAATCAGTTTTTTAGGAGATTTAGTTAGATATATGTTATTACATTGTAATTCACATTTGAGTATTCTAATTTATTTTTGCCACTTTAAATTTTTGTTTGATTTACTAGATCCTTTCATTTTGTTGCAATTTTTGCATTCAGTAATATACTGATACTTTTTTAATTTCTTCCAAAAGTAGTCAAATTCACAGATAAAGATCAACATTTTTATACAAATAACATCTATACATAATCTTTCCATTTCTTTTGTTTTGTACATTATTCTTCTCAGATTAAAAATAATCAAAATTGCTTTTAATATGCTTACATCATAAGTTGCAAGTAAAAACTTACTATTGAGATATAAAATCTGTAATGTTGTACTTAATGTGAATGTTATATTTAAATGACTTTTTTTAACTGTCATTTTCACATCTTCCAATTTTCAGGTAAATAGTGATATTTTTAAAGTTTCCATATCTTGTTATATAAAAATAAATTTATTAGGATAAACATATTTAATTTAGAAATGATAAGCCTATTTATATTTGATGTAAAAATGTTTAATTGAAATATTTAGAGTATATACTTCTAAAAGGAAAATTATTTTAAATGTGTAGGTCATATAATGATTCTATGTGTAGGCATATATTAATGAATTTATAAGAAATAGTGAAAAATTGGCATAAGTTTCAAATAAGTATATTGGATAATATGTTATTAGAAATAATACAAATAAAAATTACTTTAAAAATTAAATTCTATAAATTTGCAAGTATTTCATATTTGCAAATTTATAGAATTTAGATTTAAAAATTTCATTTGCAGAATTACAGAATTTAGGTTTAATAATTTGTAATTCCAAATTCTGTAAATTATAATTTGCATTTTAAAAGAGCAAAAGATATGCTCAAATTAAGTAATCAAAACACTTATCAGAGCTTTTAAACTTTAATATGTAATAAAAGAAAGAAAATATTTATAATTTCATTACATATTTGTTTCAATCACACAAAAAGAATTAAAAAAAATTTTTTACATCATTTTCATTAAAATGTTCAAATTATTGAAATGTAATTTAAAATACAATTAAATTTATGTATATATTTAATATAAAATTTAAAACATATGTAAGAAGTAAATTCATGTAAAACTTTTTTTATATTCAGTCCTCATTACTCTTAAATGATTGAGGTTCTTCTAGGTTTCTTCAGTTAATACACTTAAGAAAATGTCTTTAAAATGCCAAAATTTTCTTAATGTGAATTAATTTGCCTTCCTTTTTTTCTATGCACTCTATTTTAGGAAAGAATAATCTTATATGTTTGTTTCTGTATTTTTGAAATTGATAAAATTGTTAGCTTTTATAAACTAGTATAAACTGTACTTTGTTTAATCTTGTTATTTTTATACCAAAATTTTGTATAATATATGATTATCAAAGACTTCTGATGACTTTAAATTCAATATTTGGTTTGTTAAATACACTGTGGAAAAGACAAATGTAAAAGTATTTTCATTGTATTTCTTATTTCTCTCTTTATCTTGTAAAAAACCAATTACTATGTTACGCTAATCTTATTGACTCATAATGTTATTATAATCACATTAACTAATGATTTTAATGTCTCAAAATATTTTTCACTTACATAAATTATATATATTACAGTTATCTCTAATTTTACATAATATATTTTAGCTAATGATAGTTTTGAACTTTATGGTAAGTGGTATTATATTACCTAATTTTTGATAACGTATTTTAACCTCTTACATTCATTTTCAACTTTATTTTTTGTTTGGTTTTCTAATTAAAAACATTTGTAGTTGTATAATTATTCTATATGAAAAAAATGTTTCAGTGAACACTATAATTTTCTACTTACAGATATGAAGTAAATGTATTATTGCTTATTCAAATAAATATATTGTTTTGGTTACAGGAATCCTAAAAAAGCTCTATGGGTCTTGAAAATTTTCATTGTAGGAAATGTCATTGCATTAATGATTTATCATTATGTTTATAATCTTCCACCTAATCCTGGGCTCGTATATATACATCTTTTGTAAGATTTTAATATTTCTAATATTTAAATTTTAATAAAAAATTTTAGTTTTGATAAATTTTTATTTTAGCAATTTTTGTTAAATCTTATTAAGTGTCTTAAAAATGAAATGGAAGACCAATATAATTATGTATACAAATGATATTTTTTATAATGAAGTCTTTAACAATAAATTTTTTATTTAATAGCAATAAGAAAATGATAATTTCCAACAATTCATTCAGACAGTTATACTGTATAACAGCCTGGTTTATTTTTCAATGATTGAAATTTTTTTTAGAATGAGAGATAATATGCAAGTGACTTTTGACTCATCAATAGAAGCTGATTTGCTTAAAATCATAGTAATAATTTCATTAATTGTTCAAGTGCTTAAGAATTGTAGCAAAATCGACTATTCAAGTAAAAATTATTTTCATAGAAGAATTCTTAAAGATGGTAAATGTGCATCATTTACTTAATTTGCTGAAGAGTTCAATGCTAGGTCATGAATAAATGTCGGTGTGAGAAATTCAATGAGAACCATCATTGATGTATGCTTTTGAAGTTGAAGGCACATAAGAGTATTGTTGTCTAGAATACTGTGTTGTGGTCAGAAAAAAAAACAGTTGAGAAAGACTTTGCATTTTATTTCAGCCACTGAAAACAGAAGAAAGTTGTTCATATCTTTTTGTGTGGTTTTGAGAGATTTTGGGACTTGTGACTAGGATTTAATGTCTGAAATCTTCCCATAGAGCAATTTATGCTATGGTTATTAAATGTTTTAAAATATTGTTTGGCCTGGCCACTATGTAAAGCTTTACATCTTGCATGGATCCAACAGAACTGGACTATCAGTGATTGAGAATACATTGTCTGGTCTGTTGAAATTTGTTTCCAATTACCAGGAAGATGAGTATTTGAGAGTATGGAATAAATCCCATGAGTTTATTTTCCTTACATGTCAACAGGGAGCAATCCAGTGTAATGAAGTCTTTGTTATGATATGAATTGTAAGCATCTGATATGATTTAGGAACCCAGTTATGGCTAGAGAAAGCTCTAAATTCTGATAGAGCATGTAATCTATCTGTTTTATATTTATTTATTTCTACTATGCATTCTGATGGTTTTTGAAATTGTAGTATGACAAAGTGACTTTCTACTGAATAACAGTTACTTCATGGTTTGAAGACATTCGTCTGATTTGAGATACTTAATTGGTGATTTAAATCTCAAATATAAATTTATTGAGCTCATCTAGAATGCTTTGCTAATGTGATGATAGAAAATTTACATTTAAAATTATTTTGCTTACAGGAAATCTTAGAATTTCTGATTATTTTCTAAAAAATTTTCATGTTATAATTTTTATACTTGTTATGTCATAATTATGTCTACAATAATTAACTCTGTTTGAAAGAAAAATTTTAAGCAACCAGTTTGAAAAGTTATTTAATCTAAATTTAATTTTTTTTGCACTCATATTAAACTATTAGTAATGAAAAAGTAACATTTCTTAACTATTAAGAATTTTATTTTCTTATTTTATAAACACATCACTTTATAATTTTACTTTTAAAGCTTATTTCCTTCTAAGAAATAACATTAATATAGTGATACTAATGTAATGCTGGAAAAGCTTTATTTTAAATTTTTTTAATTTAAAAATATTTAGAATTTTTGATTATTTTCCAAAAACTTTTTGTTATAATTTTAGTGCTTGTGTAATGTTGAAAAATGTCTTTTATTACAGTGATCGTACTTACTTTACTTATATGAATCATATCCAAACGCTTAATCATGTGACTCCATATTGCGTTGGTATGATTGCTGGGTATTTAATTGCAGCAAAAAAAAAGAAAAATTTATCAGGAGTAAGTACTTATCACAGATATTTTTAATTTGGTGTGCATTTGTTTAATTTTTAAATATTTTCTCATTCATGTTTGTAAACGCAAACATAAATTTAATCTGTAATTAAATATGTTTATTAAAACCTCTTTGTGCAATTTAATTAAAACTATCATTTAAGTGACTTTCTTAATTCTTTTAAAAACATGTTGGAAGAAATTTAGATAATTTGTAATAGTTTGAATATAGAAATTATCCATGACTTTAAAAAGTTGTTAAGACCATTGTTTATATAAATTGCAATTTTCTAAGCTTGTAATTTGTTTTGATTTTATGCTATCCAGTGTGATTAGCAAGAAGATTCTTGAGCCTATTATTGCTTTATAAAAGTATAAAATATCTATATAGAAAAATCATCTCCTCTTTTACAGCACTACAGGCTGTTATAGACCAATTCTGTTCTTAATAGTTGTTGCCATGGGGTCCTATTCATAATATGACTCCTCCAGTTTCCTTTATTTATCAAATTAAAGTCTTTTTCCACCGAGTCAAACCACCTAATTGATAGTCTTTCTTGTCTTGTTTTCCATGGGATTAATAAGAGTGAGCTTTCTTACTGGGTTTGAATTGTCAGATCAGAATAAATGTCTAAGCCTTTGTAGTCTATTGCATTTTATGATTTTAAACAATATCGGATTGCTTGTACTTGTGATAAATTTCCAAATTAAACAAGGATCTCCAGTTATTATTTTAATGGACTGCAACATTTTTTTAAAATTTTGTGCTCAAAGGTTAATTTTTTTCCTTTGATTTAGTTTTGTTATTGCCAAGCTTTTACTCCCGTAATGCAAGATTGATTGAATTAATGTTTATCAATGTTAATTTTTATTTTTAATTTCATAAAGTGAGATTTTAGTTGGTTTTTGAGGCATGATAGCATTTATTTGCCTGTTGCTTATCTCTATGGTCAAATCATTATCAGTGGTAATGATAGTTCCATGATACATTTTAAACTGTTCCATGATTCAATTCAACTGTAACACTAATTCAAAGGTATAATTTTACCATTTAAATAATCGTGGAATAGGTGTACTGCGTGAAGTCTCTATGAATTTTGTTTAATCATAAATACCAGAAATTAAAAAAAAATATCCAGAAAATTTGCAGAAGATTTCAGTCTTCGAGGCAAGTAAATTAGATCTAAAAATAAATGATGAAAATTCATTTACCTTGTGAAATAATTTTTGAAAATGTTATTCAAATTATTTTATTTTTTAAATGATAAAATTAATAAATTTCTAAATTGAAACAATAAATCAACAAAAATTATTTATAAGAACAAATAATGAAATTCAGAACTAAGACTTGCTCTGAGAAAATCTTAAAACAAATGCTAAGTTCTAGATTTTGCAGTCATAAAATGTGCTGCATTTTTTATTAGAATTACTAGAATAATTTTTTTTTATCTTTTGTAAAAAGTGAATCACTTTCATCTGCACAATTTATCAGATCATATATCATTTAAATATATTAATTTTCTGATAAGTAAACTTTCTCGCTATAATAATACAGTCCAGGTTTCTAAAAATGTGATTAAAATCATGGAAAATATTTCTGAAAACATAGTAAATATTAGCAGAGCTGATAGTACAGCAATAAAAAATCACTTTGTTACAAAAAACAACTTTTGATAGCTATCAGAAATGCAATGAAGTTGAGGAATTAAGCTCTTTGTTTACATTTTTCTTCTCTGTCCAATTAATGAGCAAAATATTTAAGTCAGATTATAAACAATAAACTGATCAGAATTGTTTCTATACATAAATTAAATTGGAATGATGTGCCACCCTATAATCAGCAAAAATTAAATGTTCATTTATATCATTCAACCAGAATGCTTGTTCTTCCAAATAAGTGGGGCTCTCATTGACCATTTCATTATTTTGACCTCCGCTTCTAGTAAACAGGAAGTGTATTGTGGTTCTCAGCAAATCTCAATCTGATTACATGGATCAAACAATCATACATCTGTTATATGATATAAACAGGATGGAGGCTACTTCAGAAATGCATTAAAAAGTACAGCTAGCACTTATGCTGTTATCCTATAATAAGGGGATTTTAAGAATGTATCAAGAAGTACTAGGCCAGGTTAGCACTCATGCTGTTGTTTTACATCCCCTTGTAGGGCCTCATGGTTTGCGATGTGATCAAGATACTTTTTTAGTTCTTCAACAATTAAAACCTTTCCGTTCATTCGATTTAGACAACTGTTTTCCTTAAATTCTACTTTTATTGAATTTCATTATTGAAAATGATTTATATAACAGCAATCCTTTTCCTTTAATTATAATTGAAGCTGATATAAATGGACTACAATTCTTCCTAATCTTACTATTGTGCAGATTGAGCACATTTAACTTAATTAGCTGTGATTATTTGCAGCATGCTTAGAAGTGAGAAGATTGATGCTGTGTGAAAAGCTACTGATGCATTTCTTGATGCTGCTAAAAGCATGGTTTCCAAGTGCTCTCCGATTCCATGCAAATGTCATTAATCATGGTGTAATAATAGGTGCCAAGCATCATATAGGAAAAAATAAATAAAACTGGGCTATCCTTCATAGGTGTTTTACTACAGAAGACCTTACACCTTTTAAAATAAGCTAAAGCTTTTGCTGGTCAATGACAAAATAATTAAAAAGAATCTGAATAAGATACATCTCTATCATCACATCATCAATTTCTAGCAAACAGTTTTGGAGGAATATTAAAGCAGTATATATGTGTGACTCAGTATTATCATTTATATCAGGATTTTTCTATTCTAATATAATGAACATGAGCAGTCACATATATTTTTTTCAATATATTTCCAATCTTTTAGGAGAAACTTTTGCTAGAATATCTAATCCAAAAACTTTTGATCCCAAATTTTTCTGGACCAAGCAGCAAGCTTAAAAGAAGTTTATAAAATTTTCTGATATAATCGTTCACCCACATAACTGTAATTTCTCAACGCTGGAACTACAAAGAACAATATCCCAAACTAAAAATACTAGCCTGGGAGAGAAAGAGAAAAGATGCATTTAATAAGTTTCTCTGCCATTTTAACCATTCCTTAATGAACATTCTTATTCTACTCAGTAGAATATGCTATGAAGATGTTTATCCCACTCTTTGTTATAAATTAATAATACTGAAACCCAAGAAAGATCCAATATATCCTCAGAACTACTGTCCAATTTCATTGAGGAGTTGCCGTGTGACACTTGAGAGTATGGTCAACGCCCATCTTGTTTATGTACTTGTTGATAATCAGTATTTATTACTGAATCAAAATTAATTCTGTAAAGGTTGATCCACTCTTAATAATATGTTATACCTAAAGATACAAATTAAGAATGCTTTTACACAGACCTCATTCAGTGCCTTTGATAAGGAAAAGGATTTTTATCAAAGACACTGAATGCTTTATGGAATTCTTTGTATTTTGTATTGTTTTAATTTCAGAGGAAATTTATGTTTTTTTATTCAGAACTTTTTAAACTCTCATTTGTTAATATTCATGTATTATCTGTTTTATCCATTCTGAGGATATTCCTTAGAGAAGGGTCTAAAATGTTATCGTTTTTAATATTTACATCAGCAACTATCTAGCTATAAATCATATGCTGATGATCTACCTACACTTTGCCAGTCTCAAATTGGATGAACATTGATGATCTACATACTCCAACTTGTGACTGATTGAACGACAATTACAAACTGCTGTTATTAATCTTGTTGCATGTTGTAGTAAAAACGGCATATTTTATCGCCTTACAAAAGTAATTGTGTCCATTTTTGCATAAAGCTCAGGTGTCATTCTGATTCAGAAATTAAGATATTAAGTGTAGCTATTCTTATAATTAATCATATTTTTTCTTGGGATAGTATTTGATTAAATATAAATTTTCCTACTTCAAATTTTAGATTTGCTTAAGAGGTTTGAAGGCTGCTAAATATTCTCACAATGCTCTTTAATACTTCTAATAAAACATTTTTTTGTGTATGTCAATAGGTTATTCTATTTTGAATTGCTTATGGACTGCAATTTATGGATCAGATAAATTTTTTATTATAAAAAGCTGATTGATGCATATACATCATTTAGTTTTGCAAATCTGTTCTGGAGCATTTCAGATTTCTTCTATTCAGTGCTTTTATGTGATTTGCAACCAATTACCTTTTAATCTGAGAGGTTAGCAATTGTTTCTAAATTTTAAAATATTATCCTCATCACAACATCTTTTGAGATCTGTGATTGCTCTTCTCTAAAGAGAATATATAATGCAGGCATAATATATCATTATTTTATAGCTGTATTAACTCTCATCTATCTTCATATGAGTTTAAAAATACAAATTACAGATGCTTTGAAATTTCGAGCTTCAGACATGACTATTATCATCTTTTTACTGGATGTTGTAAAGTTGCTACATCTCTTATTTTACAAAAGATGTTCTCTTACATACATTATCATCCTGCATTTCTGTATTTACTAATATCTCAAAATCAAGTAACTATGTTGGTTGTGATATTGTTGAAAATAAATTTACAATTATATACTTCATATTTTCTTCCTAAGTCAAAGTAATTGCTCTCTTGCATGCCTTGAACTGATACAATCCAATTATCATTGAAAATATTGCATCTTGTATAGATGGAATATTTAGTCTAATTGTATAATCAAAATCATACTAGTATGAATGTGATTATACAATGAGACCATTTTAACGACATTATATAAAGGATTTAACATGTTTTGTTGGATTTGACATCATATTGGCATTATTGACAATAAGCTTGCAGAAATCTTAAAGTTAGAAGTACTGTACTGGTTCATGGGCTGGAGTTATGGAGTGATGCTGGGTGGCAGAAACTAGATCCTGATGAACTTAAATTCTCCTGGGAGGGCATCTTATAATCTTGGAGAATAGGAAGGAGCATTATCCATAACAAGCAAGACTTAGAATGGCAGGTTCATCTCTATTTTTTATAGAAGAACTAAATATTTTTTTATTTACACAGTAGAAAGTTCATATATCATTCAAACCTTTTTGTTTGACTTCTATGTCCCCTTTACCTTCTGGATTTTGTATTTATTGAAGATTTGTGGAGCTCCTGAATGGTAAACAATCAGTGGTTCATTATTAATCGCGTTTTGCATTGTCACAGAATAACAATGTCAGGTGGTCATTTGTTGGCATGCGGCCTGGCAGTGCATTCTCCTCTGCTGTATGTATATATGAACTTAAAAATCTTTTTCCAGAAGAGAGCTGTTTCAACACACTTAAAAGCATTTTGTGGCCAGTAACCTTCAGAGTTTATGAGCTTCTTGAAATTGCTGATGAAGTTCTCTGTTGCTTTTATGTAGGAACTTGCTGGTTCCCCATTCCTCACAATGCTGTGGATATCAGTTCTAGTCTTGAGCTTCTTGAACTATTTATGACTTTTAAATACTTTTATGGTCATTAATAATCCTATATTAATGATTTATGAGGTTGACAAAAAATCGTTTTTGCCATCTGCACAAGTTATATTCTTGTTAATAGTATCACCTTGTAAATGCTTTTCGTTTATCCATATGAGAAGCAACCTTTCAAGATCTGCTAAGAATATGTTTCCATTACGTAAATATTCTTGTTACTCCCTGTAAATCATCTATCTCCTTAGTCTTGTCATCGTTTTTAAGAATATTGCAAACTGTTGATGAAGACCGATTATTTGTGTGTGCTAAATTAGTTAAGCTTAGACCTCATTTTCGCTTTTCAGTGATTTGATGTTTCATTCTGGACTATTTTTGTTAAAGCTGTTTTCTTATGGGTCTTCCATTTGCGACATTTTTGCAAGGGTTTATCAGACTTCTCACAATTTAATCTGTTTCCTGATTATCTTCGTAATAGTTAGTTAAATTAATTTTTGTTCCTGTACTTGTAATAATATGATTGAGAAAATCAATTATCTTAAAAATAGTATGTTATCACTAGGATGCTACTGAAACGAGTAATTAGCACAAACTGATGTAGCATATGCACAGTTTTTGACTTGCCTTTCCATTGTCACTTGTTATGCAAAACATCACATTCTTTTTACACTTGTTTTGCTCATTACTTGTTAAAAGAGAAGCTTGTTATGTAAAGATTTTTTGTAATGTAGTTTTCATATTTAACCTTTTAGTTTATGGTAAGAAGTTTTGCATTCAGTTCAACAGTGGTTACCTTTTTTCCTTCTAGATATCTTCAAAACTGTTTTTTCTAGTGATACATATTTATATTGAGAAAAAATATGGCAATTGCATGAAAATTTTTTATTAACATCACACATTTTTATAAAGTAATTTAAAAAAAAGAAAATTTAAGCTAAAGTTATTTTATTATTGACCATGCAATGAAAATATTGTCTCACTGACTATTTACTTTGACAATATTATCAATTCAAAAATTTGAGTTTAGTGAAGTTTTTGATAAATTCAGTTCTGGAGATTTTTTATCTGTTTTTCTTAACAATAATATTATTTTTTCAGCTGAAGAAACTTTTTGGTTCATGTATGGCCATTTTGTTTGGCATGATTACAATATTTCTTCCTTATATATGGAATCATCGTGCTCGTATTGCTACTGTAACAGAATCAGTATTATATGGGGGTACACACCGATTGTTCTGGTCTTTAGCATTATTGTGGATGGTATATCTTTGTTTGAATGGTGAAGCAAGTAAGATAACATATCCTATTTTGATTTATTTTATTTCTGATTGTTACAATAAATATTGCTTGTAGATTTACCTTTATTTTTTGTTGAAATAAAGAGTTGTTCTAGTTTGTTAGACTTCGATTTTTAAATATGATAGAAAACTATAACATACAAATTTAACTCAAACAAATTTATTTCTCATTTTAAAGGGACTAAGCAGAAGACATCCAAAGCTTAATCTGCTGCCCCCAGAGGAATCATTTCACTTTGAGGCCATTTATGACCACGGTGTATTTAACATGCCCCATCTGCTTTTAGCCAACATGAGGGATTTTCAGTTAAGCTGGTATTTGAACTCACTACCTTTTTATAATGAGAACGATGCTCTAACCAACCAGTCCACTGTAGCCCTATTGTAAAACAAAAAACAACCCATTTTGTCAAACTGTCAGTCAAATGTTTAACACTCTAGCTTTCAGTTCAATACTTTGTGTGCTGAATTCAATATTTGTTGCGATTTGAAATAGATTTTATACAGTAAATTCTGATCTAATTAACTTTTATGAGCAAAATATAGCATTAAGTGACCAACAAATTAAACTAAACACATTCCCTGAAAGCAGAAAACAGATGCACAACAATATCCTTCATTGTTCAACAGTGCTTGAAATCAAACCCATGAACTCCTGCCTCAAGAGAATGATCTTGCCTATAGCCCATGTTGAGCCCATATTTAGTCTGATTATAAAAAATTATACAATTATATATATATTTTTTATTGAATTATCTCTTTTCATGGGCACCTGTATCAGAAAGTTATATTGTTTTCCAAATTTATGCAAATGGTTTGTACCTATTGCCATCCACTGGAATGTAATTCTTAATTCATGATAACAAAAGATAAAAATTTTTAAAAGATTATTAATTGCTTTTGATTTTTGTTTTATGCAAAAGGTTTCAAAATTGCTGTATCATTGCTTTCTTCTATTTAATTTGTTATAGGACAATATCTATAGATACATTATCTTGTAAAAATGAACAAATTTCACTTTTCTTTACTATTGCATGTTAATAATTGAGTCACATATGTTGATTAGTGTAACATTCATGTGTCTACTATCAGAATCAAAATTTGTCATTCTATGATAGCCAAAGAAAACAAGAAAAATTTATGTTATCCACCAACCAATGTTATACTTTTTGTGTTGTTGTTTTTGGCTTATCCATTTTAAGGGTTTGACATTTGTTAGATCAACTCCATTAAATTGTTGACAGTTAGAAAGTCAATGACTAGCAGGGAATCTGAGGATAAATCCTCCCAGGAAAGTACAACGCAAACCAGAATATGTTTCGGTGAGGCTGGATGGCCACAGAATTTTTTACAAGTGAGATAAATTTTTGTACCACCTTCAAACAATAAACATTTTATATGCCTACTTGAGAATCTGACCAAGGCAGTTTGAGATTTTCGGTCACATTTTACTTCCAGATGAGTTCCAGGAGATGTTCCAAAGTGCCATTGGTGTGTTAGTGGAATTTGCCAGATTGAATGAAGTCTAGATTTTTCATTAAAGTTCCTGATATGTAAGTGATGAACCAGTGGGTGTATCTTCCTCACTGCCCTCTTTGGCCAGTACATCTGTGGACTTAATGCCACTAATATTTACATGGGATGGAATCCATTGGAGATTTACATCATGGTCTTGGGAGATCATTTTCAATTTCAGTAGAATAGATAAACTTGTTTAATACTTTATAGAGGACTAGTCACTGAGATGTTGCAGTGCACTGCAGTTATCTGACAAAATCCAAAGTTTTCCAAAATCACAGTTGCTGGAAATGATTGCAGCAAGTCCCACCTTAATCATTATCAACTCACTTCTGAAGACTGAACAAGTGTCAGGGTTACTTTGCTTCAGAGTAATTTCAGATTGAGGGGTTTTAATATAGACTTCGCTCTTAGTACACTCTTTTATAAGACTACCATCAGTATACATTTGCACTGCATCACAGGGAATGCAATTAATAATTTCCAGTGCGAATTGTCTAAGATGATCTC
Source organism: Latrodectus hesperus (assembly GCA_037975125.1). Taxonomy (NCBI): domain Eukaryota; kingdom Metazoa; phylum Arthropoda; class Arachnida; order Araneae; family Theridiidae; genus Latrodectus; species Latrodectus hesperus. The sequence goes on along the minus strand of CM075857.1, from coordinate 68,259,654 downwards.
CAATCTGAGTTTTCTTGTTTATAATAGAATTCAGATCAAAGTGAAAGATGACTCTTGGCATTCCCTCTGAGGGATCAAAATAAGATCTTAAAGATTGAGGTTCAATTCGTGAAAACATGTTTTGAGATTCTGCCAGGCTAAAAGGGGCGAATTTCTTTAATCTTTGATTACTCCACCAGTTGTCCAGTCTGTAAATACAAGGAGGTTCTGTAAAAGGATGTGGGTCATAGCTATAGATTTTGTTAAAATATTTAACTAAGTTAGCTCTTCTGATGTGCAATGTTTATACGTTTTTGAGATTAGAATAGAATTTACCCCATAAATTATCAGTTATGATGAAAACCATATAGACCTAGTTAATTACTTTTCATAAGGAAAAATTCAATTGTAATCTCTCCAGGACATCTAGTATGTTATATACCAGTATCTCTCCAGGACATCAGAGAATATCCATTTCATGTGGCTATCTCTACTCAGAGAATATATTATAATTGGCTGAAGCCGTCTTTGATAGTCACAGATCCATTTTACTTTCTGGACACAACTCTAATCAACCATGAAAAAAATTCCTTATGTATATTTTTGTGCAAGAAATTATTGAAAGATATTTTCAATATAGATTACATAGAATTTAATGTAAAATAAGGAATCATCTGTTAATCAATAATAAGTTATTCAAATAATATATGAGAAGGCAAATTGAAAATTTCACTAATGCTTTGAAAAGAAAATGTATTGTCAAACTTTGTAAATTGATTGAAAAGTATTTAATATAAATTTATGCAAATTGAATGATTTTTTTAATATTGCTACAAAAATGTTAATGAATCTAGAAACTTTAAATATTTGATTTTTCAATCAATTTAAATAGATGAAAAAAGGAAGTATTGCTTAAATTTAATAGAAATAATTAGTCGGTGTTTGGCTAGGTGATTCCTTATCGCCATTATTTTTTGTTGTAGCACTCAATGTTATTATTTGTCAGATTGCTTTGAGAGATTCTTATGTTACTAAAACTATTCATTCATTTGCTTTTCCTGATATATTGTTATTTTAAGTAGAAGTAGACTTTTAATGTTGTTGCTGATCCCTGTTGTCTAGCAGCGCTAGACCAAGTCTATGATATTGTACACTCTCAGGAAATCAATGACCAATAATGGTCGCTCCAGAAGATCTTTATCGAGTCCCAAGCACTCAAAGATATGATCCGGAGTGGCTTGGCTTTTGAAACACTTAGCGCAAATTGGAAATTTCTTTTCTTTGTTGTTAAATGCCAATGATCTTAGGTGGCCACTTCGAAAACGAGTTATTGTAGTTTGTTCCAGTCTGCTGCACCGGAGGGATAGAGATCCGCCAGGACGATTACCCTGGTACCAATGGTGCACGGGGGAATGGCAAATGCTGACCGAACAAGGCCTTTCTGTCTAGAGTATAGTTCAGAATAGGTAAGAGATGCCGGAGTAAGCAAAGGCTCGTCAGTACCTCTTTTTGTTAGGGCGTCAGCCAATTCGTTACCCGCAATGTCTACATGGGAAGGGAGACTTTTAGTAATTACTTTAGCAAGCCAGCTTATGAAAGCTGCAGAAGAGTTTGGTCATATTATTTATGAGCACAGAGTAAAATTTATAGAGAACAGCACTTATAGCAGATAAAGTTGAAAGGGTATCCAGTTTATTAATTTTAGTAAATGATTGTATACTAAAATTAATAAACTGGATACCCTTTCAACTTTATCTCTGAAGAAATTAGACCTGAAGAAATTAATTTCAGAATTCAAAAAGAAAGTGAATGCTATTATTTGTATTAAGTTAAAAATAAACACCTTACCAACGCTTTTTAAAATGATTTATAAAACTGTTATCAGGCCTATAATAAAATACAATAGAGAAATAATGACAAATGCATCTTATTAATTTTAAAAAGAAAAATTTCAAGAAAAATGAACAAACTAATTTGCAGTGTAGAATTAGGAAGGATCATGAACTTGATCATCTAATCAAACAAGAAAACATCATTCTATTTATTAAATCTTAGCATTTTGCATAGTTGAGCCATAATAAAAGAATCAATGCAAATAAGGTTTTGAGAAAAATTACTAGTTGGAACTTTTGAATCATAGATCCAGAGGAAAACACAAAATAAGGATGGTTGGATGTTACCAACAAGGATTTAAAGATCATGAAAATTAAGATGGGTAATTTAAGAATAAGAATATTAACGTTTGTAGTGACTTTATTCAGCTAGTTATAGGCAATCTCTGATTGTAGCGCTGTGAAAGAAGTGTTATAATTTCATGAATCAAATTATTTTAAATAAATTCTTAAAAGCAATATTATTTTTCCATTACCAAGCAAACATTTTCAATATGTTTCTTTTATACTAATTTTATTAGTGTTGACTTGATATTTGTTTTATATTTGGCATAAAGTTAATAATGAATTACATCATTACTAATTATGATATAAGCATTTTGTAATTCATGAATTTCATTAGTTATAATTATTTGTAAATGTGTAATTTTTAAATATTTTTTCACGTGAAAGTTAACTACAGTATTAAAAATGATTAAAACTTAATAAAGATTTTTCTAAATTATAAGTTTTCATTGTTAATTAGCAAGTATTAAACATGATTTCTAGCACATGATAGATGTTTATTAAATTGAGGCATAGCATCTGGTCTCCTTAAGTAATGAATCTTTTGAAGAATAGTATATATTTATCTGCCAGAATCATTTTAATATCCTGAAATATATTTCTAGGTTCTTGAAAATATGAACCATCTTAGTTCAAGAATTATCATAACTACATTGAACATGAAAAAATTATATGATTAGATTTGTAAAATGTAACAAAAGTAAATAGAAGTAGCTATGGCATAATAATAGAAATAGTGGGAGATTTTAATGCAAATGTAAAAAAGTCATAAAAATATTAATATAAGAGTATTTACTGCCTACATTTTTATGCAAACAATATATAAGTGTTTTAAACTATTTAATGCATATATTGTTGATTGCTTAATATTCTCTTTACAAAATATTATATCTAGAAAATATGTCGAGAAATGCTTAGATCTAAATTGAGTGCAACAAAAGTATATCAGCCATGTTTCAACATTTAATTACAGTATAATTCATCATCTTTCTTACTGAAACTTAAAATTAACACTCATAGCAATTACTGATGAACTATTTATCTGCTGTTTTATATTTTCTCCTGTATTCTAGGTATAATAAAAGGAATCCTTTCTTGGAATGTTTTCGTACCTCTTGCTCGTTTAACGTATTCAGCATTTCTTGTTCATCCTTTTGTGCAGCTGCTTTTTCTTGGGCAACTTAAACATATTATCTTTGCTCAGTTAAATGTTCTGGTAAAAACTAATTAATTTATATTTTTTTGTGACTTTGTAGTTATTAAATATGCTTTTCGAGCTCAAATATTAAATTATTATTTTGACTTTTATAATAACATTATATTTTAACATTTTTTATTAAGAACAAATGCTTGATATCATTTTGAAGTATGAGTTGAAGCATAATATTTCATAATGTGTTGTTTATAGCAGTATATTGTATTTTTTTGAGTTAAAAGTACTAAATAGTCAAATTTACTGAGAGTACTTTCCATTTGAAAATTTTTTTAAAAAATCAGTTTTCATCAGTTTATTTCTATCAAAATAAAAATAAGAGCACAATGTATGTGTCAAGATCAAAAAGTTTTAATAATAAAGAACATAAATATGTATATTAATAATTTACTTTTAAGTGTAAAAATTAATTCTTCATAGTTAATGTTATATAATTATTATACTCAATTGTTTTGCAAAGCTTTGCTGCTTTTAATAAATGGATATTAAAATGAAAGCAAATTTTTAAAAGCCTTCATATCTTCAAGAACTTTTTTCTGAATAAATTATTGGAAGTTCATTTTTTAAATTCCTCAATAAAATTTATATCACAAAAAATTAATATGTTGTATTTTTTCATAAAGTGCTTATAAAGAGGCAAAATTGTTAAATTTCTGATCCTTTTGATAACTTGATATTTTCTTATTTAGAATTTATAGTATCCTATTTCATTGTATTATGTTTGATATTATTTTAACTAGGTTCTTTTTCAAATTATTTACTTTTCATCAAAAGAGTAACATAATAAACAAAGTTATCAGAATTGCATAATCCTTCAGTAATTTTTATAATCAAATTTCTTAATCTAGATGTACCTATTTTTGTTAACCATTTTACTATTAACTAATTACATTTAAAATCTTACTTAATTAGCATTAATTTTAAACTTTATAAACGTATATGGTCTAATATTTTAATAATAAATAAATACAAATAATACATTAAATCACTAATTTCTAATGATATACAAACATGGCAGAGTGGACTTTAAATTACAGAATATTTATTAAATAAATACAATAATTAATTTTTTTAATAGTTTATGTAGTAGTGAGTTACAAATATTAAAATTTATTAATATTTTAAAACCTTTATGAAAAATTATTCCTTTAAAGCTTTGATTCTCAATGTGATTAGTAGATAGGATGGAGGCTTTTTATATAATTTTAGAATAAAGAGACATTACTGTAGATTAGGATGACTATAAAGAACTGAGGAATGTGATTCTTTTCTGATCTTATCTAACATAGAAATAGATAACTATTTTTGCGTGATTTGATAGCATTACATGCGTTTTTAGTCCTTTATGAATGACTGTTTGATATGACCTTAGTTTTTGCATTTGATTTTCCTTTTCTTCATTCCTATTTTTTTGCTTTCTTTCAACTTAGTTTTATAGTTTATTTAGCCAATTGGCCAGGTAAGTGCAGATATTAGTTCTTTTTCACTGTGCTGAAGTACCAATCTTCAGGAGAGTAATTATATTTCACTCATTATATTTTGCTATCAATAATGATGTTTGCTGTAATTAATGTTATGAGTTCATTTCTATTCACTTGAAGTTTGGATGTGTTTTTTGCTATTGAACTAGCTATTATGAGGGTCACTCTGAAATTTTTGAGATACAACTAGGTTTTTAAAGTTAAAATTACAAAATTTTAGCTGTGTTCAAAGTAGTCTCCTCCAGCAACAATGCACTTTTGTAGACGAATTTTCCACAGATTGAATGCCTCAAGCCATTCATTTCTTCGAATAGATGAAAAAAATGCATTTATAGCCACATCAATCTCTTCTTCTGAATGGAAACGACGTCCACGTAAGTTCTTTTTAAGATTAAAGAATAACCAAAAGTCGCACATAGCTAGATCAGGTGAATACGGCGGATGTTCGATCACTTTAATTTGTTTTTGTTTAAGAAACTCAACTGTTAATCCGGCTTTATGTGAAGATGCACTGTCATGGTGAAGCATTAGTCCCCTAACATTCAGTTCTTGTAGAATTTCTGGAAGACATTTAGTGGTATACCAGTTTGCTGTTACTGTTTTCTGTCCTTCTAACTTGATGGCTTTAACCAATCCCGTACTCCTGAAGAAAACGGCATACATCACTTTTTTCAGTGCGCGTTGTTTTTTCACCATTGTCGGCGTGGGATCATCTTCAAAGACCCATACTTTGCTTTCTTGACGTGTTGGAACGTCAAAAAACGGTATGTACGTTTCATCACCTGTTACAATTTTAGAAATGATGCGGTAGCCACCATCATTCAGCATATTAAGAGTTTCTTTACTGATTCTGACACACTCCTCTTTTTGATGCTCAGTTAGATTATGGGGAACCCAACGGCAAACTACTTTTTTCATATGTAATTCTTCATGAATGATTTTGTGTATGGCTGCGGATCCAATGTTAAGTTCCTTCTGTATCATTTGATAGGTACAGCGATTATCATCCATTAACATTTTTCGTATGGCAGACACATTATCCTGGATTACTGCCGACGGCGGCTTTCCTGTGTGTTCTTCATCCTGAAGAAAATTGCGACCTCTTCTAAATCCTCTAAACCATCTGAATACAGTAGCACGAGCTGGAGATTCATCACCCAATGCTAATTGCAACCGTTGAATGCATTCTTCTTGATTTAATCCTTCTTTGAAATCGTAGGAAATCATAGCGCGAAAATGTTCTCGCCTCAACTCCATTTTCTCTTCTGTTTAAAATTTATTCCACGCTAAACAAGTTGAAGTAAGTCAGTAAAAAATCGTCTTCTGTGTTAAAATACTTTGTACTTTAAAATTAAACCGTTATTTTTATTTTGTAAATTCTCGTCTGCGCGTACCTCAAAAATTTCAGAGTAACCCTCGTATCTATTAACTTCATCTAATGAGGCAATGAAACCACCTCTTGCAGGAGTATCTGCAAAAAGCTTATCCTGAGAAACAAAATAAAGATTCATCATTTTTTTTTCAGACATTAGGGGCTCATTTCTGAAGGCACCATCTATGTTAAGCTTAATAAAAACTTTATCAAAAATTAGAATTATGATTGATAGTCTCTTCTAGCATATCAAATTGTTTTCTGAATTGGATAAGCCTCATTATCAATAGATAAAAAGCTATTACTACTGGCATTCAAAGAAATTTTAGAAAATATTTTACACTATATATCTGTATCTTATACTGTAAAAAATATCATGTTAAACAATGATGTATGACAACAAGTTTATGAGTGGATTGAAAATGTTGAATAGTTTATACCCAATGAAATTTCTCCCTAGAGTAATGAATCAATTATGTCAGGTACTGATGTGACTAACTTAATTTGTGAAGAAAGTAAATAATTTTCAAAACATATTTTTTGCATGAAGCTTTGTTGCAGATATTAAATATGAATCTATATTTAATATACCACTAAAACAAAGGACAAAACTATTTTTATGAACATGTGTGTTGCCAATGATGACACAGTTGCAATGATAGGCTGTTAACCTGAGTTTATCGTTTTTTTGAAGGAGTAGCTACTAGGTATATTATTTGTTCCTTGCATGATTCATGGAGTTTAAAAAAGGGAAAAAATCACTAATTGTGTTATTTGTTACGATATGTCATTTCTTTGTTAACACAATTTGAAGCAATGTTTTCAATTATAATTATTCCGGCAGATATGTTAGGATGACAATGAAGAATTCTATAACTCTCTTCAATACCTAATTCATCCCCTTTTTAAGCATGTCTGCCTCAGTAGGTTCTGGTATATTTTCTGTTGTATATTGGAGCTCCTTTTAGCAAAATATGTAGCTTTGAGAAGCAGAGTGCTTCATTTTAATATTAATGTTACTTATATGATTAGTTTATTGAAATTAATTTGCAACATTAAAACTCAATTATGATCACAACACTTCTTATTTCTCGTTCTTGAAAATATTCACTTTGTAGAAAGAATTTTTTTCAAGAGTTCTGTCATTTTTCAATCTTGTTGACTTTGCATAAATACAGTAAAATCCCCTTGGATGAAGTCTAAAGTTTCATAGTAATGCTTTGAGATTTTGCCCAAGGATGTTTTTTGGAGCATTTTGTGGATATTTTGTCCTTGGAAGTCGCTCTGTGGATTATGAATCAATAAGTGAATGGTTAATGATCTTTGGCTGTCAGACAGGATAAATGGCAGATGCACTGGTAGGGGACAGAATCAAGTCTCGCCCAACATTATTGGCATTCAGCTCACTTCTGGAAACTGAACAACTGTCTGGATTTCTCTTACTTAATTTTGTTGCACATTCTTAGGATAAAATATAAATTCCTCTTCAGTCAAGTTCATCTTTACTTCTGTCTGCGCATATTATGGAGGAATCTTCTGGGATGTTGTAATTGATTTCAAGGGCAAGTTGTTTAAAATAAATTGGTGTATTGAAATTCTTGTTCATTTGGGAAGGAAGGTCTGCATGGAAGTAGGTTCCATTTAAACCAATCGAAGGGTCAATGCTCTGTTTTAAGCTATGTTGTAAGGCATTTTTGTCTTTCAAGTTATTTGAATCAACCAAGCCAAAATGGTTACTTTTCTTTAATCTTTGGTTCGAGAAGTATTGTCTGCAACAAGATAGTTTAAATGAAGCGATCCAAGAAAAGAGGCTGATATTCCAAGAAAGTGCAATCTAAGAAAGAGGCAAAGAAAAGAGTTAATCAAAAATTGCAGAACTAGGATGGGAAATTCTATCCCATACATCATGTTCCCCATACTTACCACTCTTTAAGTCTCATTTGTTTCTGTCCTTGCAAAATATTTCGCAGGGCGAAAAATTCAAGGACAAAAAGATATCAGACAAGCACTTGCTGACATTTTTTAAAAATGGGATATAGAAATTGCTATAACACTGGCAAATAATCATAAATAATGATGTTAATTACATTATTCAATAAAGCTTATTTAAGGTATGAAAAACTTATTCTCTTGTTTAAAATGGACAGAACTTTCCAGTAGACCTAATATTTTGCTATCCAAAACAAAGCCTAGGAACTTCAGATGTTTTTCATAAGAAAACAGATGGTTATTCAAATAGATTTTATGTTGATAGCTAAAAGGTTTCTCATTTGTTGTAGAAAAACATTAGATTTGGATGTATTAAAACTAAGTTTATGATTTTCTTCAAATTTTCAAGAACCATTAAGGCCTGAATTGATGTTATATTCCAGTTTCTCAATGTCGTTCCCGAGTACCACAGCACAATATCATCTGCAAACATCCTCACTTCTCAATTATTGAATTCCACAATTTCAATTATTATATTGCCCTTTTAAGAGCAGTTAAAAAGTGATGAAAATAGAGTTGATCTTAGAATATATCCCTGGGGTACAACCTGAGAAAGCTTGAAACTTTCTGACAGAGTGTTAAACTAACTCTGATGACTCTATTTCATAAAAAGTCATAAATCCAAGTTAAGTCTTTTCATGAATTTCAAAGGAATTGAAGAGTTTAATTATGAGTTTTTGAATTCTCACACTATCAAAGACCTTAGTTAGGTCCAAGAAAACTATTGTAGTATGATTATTGGTTTATTTTTAAATATTTTTGGCACATATTTTTGTTCTGTGCATAATTTTAAAAAGGAATGCATTTATCTTCTAATCTAAAAGTATTCAGCTAAATTAACAAATTTACTTTTTAATCAACTGAAAAGTTCCTTTGCAATCAAATGAAAATTATTTTTTCTTTAATTATTCATTAGCTGCTCCTTCCCAATATCCTTAATATATAATTTTTTTTCCAAGAGAGGCATTGATATATTGTTTTCTACTGACTGAGCTGTAGCTTTAAAAAGATTATTTGCTGGAAAGGATGTTTAATGATTTTCAAAGATTAGAAATACTTTTATGTAGCCATTTAGATCTACTAAGTAACTATATTTTTGTGAGTCTAACATTTTGTTAAAATTAAAATTTGTAATGTTATTAATATTAATTCTAGCGAAAATTTATTTATTTAAGAAATCTTCAAATGTAAAATAATCAAAAATGCTCGAATGAGTAATGTATTGCCTCAAGAGCCATCTGTCTAGTGAGTTCAGGAATATCTGACTTTTAACACACCCTTGTCAAGAGTTCAAGCTGGAAATGTATGCACTCTGGAGCAAGCATTAAAAAAGGGGTGGGCTTTAAGGAATATGGTGGCACTTTATCGGAAAACAGTTCCATCTCACTAGCCAAGGAAAAAAGACCATGTTTCTTTAAACGCTGATTGTTTTGCCTAGAATGCAGAAAGGCAGAAGTTCCATGCTGATTCCTGCTGGTTTATTGTAATATTTTGTAAGGCAGAAGTTTCCTCTCGAAAAAGTGGCGGCAAATCACTCTCATGCAATACAACGTTGTTAGGGCAGCTGTTACAACAGCCAGTAATTACTCTGGTAACGTTCAAGTTTCATTAAGTTAGTCTCCAATGCACAAAAATAAATTAAAAAACCATATTCTAATATTGGTCTGATCAAAGCGATGTAAGTTGTTCTCAGGGTATTGGGTTACCGAGCTGGCAGCCGAATGGTTAGCGCTCTAGCCTTCACTTCAACAGTTCGTGTGTTCAAATCCCACCTTGGGCATGGATGTTTGTAGTGGTTCGAAATCCACATTAAACTGTAGGTCCTGGTCTAATTAGCCCTCGTGTGCAAAAAAATGACCGTTGAGCGACAAACAAACCAAACCAGGGTATTGCCATCTGCGACCCAGTCCTGGCCAGAAATATTGTCATTTAAATTACAATACAAAGCACTTCATTAAACTTACATAAACTATCATTTAAATTACATAAACAAATTTTTTCTGTTTAGTTATAGAAATATAATATTTTAAAATCTTCTATCTTAACAATCAATATTATCATACTTTTTAAAATTTATATCATAAATTGCTTTATTATAAATGTAGGTCCAGAGGAGATTGATTACAAATATAATAAATTTATTTAAATTAACATTTTGGTAGAAAATATTTAATTGAATTAAATCAATTTTGTATTCTAAAAATTAATTTTTTGTAATTTTTTTTTGTTGCAGGTTTGAATTTTATTTTATTTTTGTTGTATTTTTATTGAAATGACACAAGTTTATTTTTTAAAAATACAATTTTTTATTGTTATTTTTTATGAATTATTTCTCATTGATATTTTTTTACCTTATAGACAATTGCTTACTTGGGATTTTTGGTGGTCAGTTATGTGTTTGCATTTGTATTTTGTTTGATCTGTGAGTCACCTTTTTCAAGATTGCTTAGCATACTTATTTCATCAAAACTTGGCAAATCAGGAAAGGAAAAGAAAAAAGACTTTTCTGTATGACTTAAATAATAAATAAATATTGCCAAAATAATTTTTATTTATTGTAAGCAGATTAAATATTTATCAAATTAAGTTATATCTATTTAGATAAAAATAATCAAATTTCTTATATATATTCTATTTTAGGATATATAAAACCTATAAAATTATATTTACTTATTGTACTCATTTTTTAATAAATTATTTTTGCTGTTAAACTTTTTTATTCTATTTATTACTTTTAATGCTATTAAAAGCAATTTTTTACAGAAATAAGATTACATTTTCTATTTATATCAACTTTTTTAAAAGTTAAATAACTTTATATATAATAACTTATATTATAGGCATTAAAATGTTTTAAAATTCTTGCAATTTTTGAAGTATAAAAATTAATTGATTCAAATTATTAAATTTGCAAATTATTTGATATAAATTCTGAATTTTTACATTCATACTCTTATATGTGTACAGTATGCTTTCTAAAAATGTTATATATGATGAGATCTCTAGCTTTGATGAACTATTTAACCAACAGATTTCTATTAATATTTTTATCAGTTTTTGGTCTAGGATTTAATTTTTGTATTTGAAATTAATATTCAATTAAGATTTTCAATTTGAAATATAGTTACGATTGATTACAAAGAATAAAATCACATTTAATAAAAATGCACTTAAGTAGATGTAAATAACTGACAAAATGTTTTGTCAATTTAGCTATCACAAGATTTAAAACAATATATTCCATTATAATACAATATATCATTGAATATAAATATTATTAAATATAAAACAATTATATCATTGAATTCTATTGTATTGTTAAAGACATTAGTAAAGAAATTAGTGTTATGTAAAATGAAGTTCAATTAAGTTATAAGGAGTAGTGCTATAAAAAGAAAAATATTACAAATGTTACTGTTTGCTGTATTGCATTGTAGCTTTGATGATTCCTAACTGTTCTGCAATTGCAAGTTCTCAAATTCTTTTATTTATATATTTTTAATTTGGTTTGGCAGAACTTTCAAGTGGAGGAAATTCTTTTCTCCTTGATATAGGATTAATTTAATATAGATGTCTTGTTAGTATGTATAAAATTTCTTTTCTCTGTCAGAAAGATATAATTATAATTTAGTCATGAATACTGCTCATAAAAAAGAAGTCAAATATTTTGATATTGAAATAAAAAACTTTTAAGCTTAATTTAATCTTTTTGAATAAGTTACCCAATTCTGTTAAATTGTGTAGTAGCTTATTGCTGAAATAGAAAACTATTTCTACATAAATATGCAAAAACCTTTTTTAAATTAAGTCTTTATGTAGTAGTTTGTATTTTATTTTTATTTTTTCTAATCTTATTTGCATCACAAGATGCCCCTTTCATTACTTATTACTTTTTTTACTAATATTAAAGTTACTAAATTCATAGTATACTTTTCTCAATGCAGCTAAAAATTTGAAATCTTCAGTTGTCATCATGACTCTGTGTCTATATAATGCATATATATAATTGCATATTCAACACAATTTAAACATTTCTCCACTAAATTTATTTTCTTCATTTGCCATAATTCTTTGATCTTTCCTTCTCCTGAAGCTAAATTTTTTCCTCCAATAGTTTGCCTAATCTAATCATTGTTAAGTTTTAATAAGTTTCCACTTTCATGCTTGTCAACCAGTTAGCAGCTAAATATTTGATATTTAATGCGAAAAATTGTAGGTATGTCTGCCATGTGGGTCGCGATTGTTAATAGTGGTTCAAAATTTTTTAAACTATGTCTTGCTCAAATTAGCCCTTATTTACAATAAATGATTTTAAAATTAACCAAATCCAATTGTTTGCTGCTATCCTGATCCACATAAAAGAAATATTTGCCTCTTAAATATAAATTTTTTAAAAATATATTTTTATTTACAAAATGTTTTTAAATTGCTTGTGAAATCATAATTTATTAAAGACTTGTGTGTTTAGAAGTACACATTAAGCATAGCATAAAACTAGTAATCAAGTTATGCAAAATTGTTAAAATTGCTTACAAAATACTTATACCAAGTCATAAAAGTATTAACAACATATATTATATACTTTTAATGTTACTTAAAAGAAATGTTTTATTGTGCAATTAAACAAAAGTAATGTTAACATTATGCTAAAAATTCACTTTGGTTTTGCGAAGTTTTTATCAATTTTTTAGACATTTGATTTGTAATTTCATCCACTATTATGAACATAGCTAAGCCATTAAGTAGATTTTACATAGCAGCTAATTGTAAAAAGTTCGTAATTAATTTTAATTTAGGAACTCCTTATACTTCTTGATATAGTTATTTAGCTATTTAACAATATACTAAGATTCAAGCAGAATTTAACTTTATTATTATATATTGCTTTTTTTTTTAAAAAAATTTCTTCTGCTTATTTAATCCTTTTAATTTTAATGGATACAGGATCAGTTGAAATTCAGTAGTTTAAAACTTATCTAACTCTTCATTAATAGCAAAATTTAAAATTTCTTTTTTATATTTTTCTTTTGTATCTTAGACTAGTTCATCTTGTAATTCATGTGAATTATATTCTTTTCTTGGATAATATCTCACTATTTTTTATTCAAAATTAGTCTCAATATCAGTTGCAAGTTTTCTTGAATTTATAATAATTTCATTGAAGGATTTGTTCAATTAAAATTTTTTGAGAATATTTTTCATTTTTATAAAATGCGATGAAAAGTTGCTAGATAAAATCATTTGCTTGGATCAACTTACTGATTAGATTAATGTAATTTAATACTTAATGCTGAGTACTTAATAAACTCGAAAATTTATATTACGAAAATTTATATCATTTATTAAATTTGAAATTTATGGTTTATTAAATTTTAAATTTATTGATTCGTATAAATACCAAGCAAGACTTTGTATATTTTTCACAAATAAAATTGTTAAGGTCTCGTTATATGCTCCCATTCTAAAATCATTGAGTAGTGAATATTAATCCTTAACATGTTTAAAAAATAATGGCTGTATAAAAGTAAATTCAAAAAAGAAATATTTTAAGATTTTTTGTAGAAACAATTTTTTCAAAGACATTTTTGCTACATTATTATCAAATAATTTTGATAGGATGACTGCAATGTCGGAAAATGAATGCTTATAAATTCAGTTGCTGCAGCTGTATTTCCATCTCATATTCTTGTCATCTGGTATTCTGCAAATTTAAATTCAAAATAAAAAGTTATTTTAATTTTAGATAATCTTTTCTGGCATATTTTTTTACTGGTAAAGAAGTCAAAGGCATTATATGTGATTGCAAAGTTATTTGTTCTACTTTTGTTGTGCAAAAGCTGCTATCAGAGATTACAGAAAAATATTTTGATTGCTTAATTTCATCAATAATATGCGGTTACACATTTTGAAGTCATTTGTCTATTATTTCGATTTAAATATATTGTTTTATACTAAAGGTTTTCTTCTTGACTAATAATAATTCTTTGAACAACCACATCTGTTTTACATCACTTTTAGGCATGAAATTTGATCTTGAATATGATTTGTAGAAACTTATATAATTTTAATTTAATGAAATAATTTTGACTATTAAATATCTTTTAAAAGAAAATTAAAGAGTTGAAAATTCTCAGAAAATTCAATTTTGTGAAAAATAATTCATTAGCCTGCCTTTCAAAACTTGTTCTTCAGTACTTAAAAATTCATATATTACTATATATGCTAAAATGTAGACTAGTGTCATCAGAAGGAAATACAATAGTTTATGTAATCTTATCTTGTTAGAAAAGTTCTCTCCTTTTTTTTGAATTTTCGCTTGTCATACTAGATCTGCGTGTAAAGTTAAAGAACACTTTTTGTGCATGCAATGTTGTCAGTTCTTATAAGGCTCCCACTCGAGAAGTGACTTTTTAAGTTTAGTGGAGAGCAATTTGATTTCATTAATCATTCTCTCAGAATTTCATTTCTTTTTATAAAGATAGGAAAATATTAAAAACTATCTCTTCATTTACAAGGTTTCTTTCCTTCCTAAATTGTTATCCATCATTTTATGCTACAACATTTGCGGATTTTGTTCATGACTGAAGATAAGAATTTCTTTTCACATTGCTTGTGTATATTTATATTACAATAAAATAAAAAAAATCCTTGTACGCACAGTCTGAGATTGCAATTTTCATTAAGCAATATGTGTATGTAAAAATAAGTCCATATTTAATGTAATAATATCGAAATAAAATAATACATGTCAATAAAACTATGGGAAACTTTGGATCACTACAATATAATGGGTAAACTCTAGGTGGTATGTTTAACGCATCAACAGTGAAAGTCATGCAGTCCAATATTATCAGGACACATCAGATGTGTCTGTTGATCAAGAGCAAAAGACCTATCCAAACTGCACAAACTACAACTCTGTGCAGGCCACTTCCAATCATATATTGATTTATGCAGGTCTAGATATGATTGACCTTTTTAACAGTCCTTTATCTGATTTTTTGAAGATTCATGGGCCTATGGACTTGGTCTAATCTGCTGTTACATCATAAAGATTAAGATAACATTTATCTGGTTTATGGCAATTTCTTAAAAAGGATTTGCTCTGAAAATGTGTGTTGTATTCTAATTTGTAAGATAAGTGAACCTATATCTGTTTTTATGCATTACTTACCGTTAAAATTGATACACTTGAAAAAAATTCAAGTAACCAAATTATGTTTTTTGGGCTGGTTTATTATACTGGAAATAACATGCAATTAAATTTTCAAGGGATGTGGAAACAGATTCCGAAAAATCAATATTTGAAACAACTAACTGTATGAAAAATAACAACTCATATATCTGGGCATTGCAGACCTGCCAACTTTTACGCATCGTGCGTAAATTTTACGCAAGATCCACAGGTTTTACGCTTTTACTGATAGCATTAATCATTTTACGCGTTTCGGTTCTTCTGGGAAAAGTTTCTTTAGTCACACGGATTAAAACTGAAAAGTTTTACTGAAATACTTTTCTGAAAGTTGGCAGGTATGGCATTGTATCAACAAAAAATTGGATCGCATGTAACTACATTTGCAATTTGAACACTATGTCAGAGTTCAGTGGTCGTAATGAGTGGTGTACAGAAGCAAGCCTTTCACTCAGCAAGAATTATTTGTCTTTTCTGTTGACTAGAAACTTGGCAACGTTCTGGCCAAGATAGCAGCAGAATGTTACTCGTGTCAAGGATAGTTCGTACAATATTACCAACAAACAGTCGGCCATTGTCCTACTGAAATGTGCAAGGGAAAAGAAATTGTATTTTGTTGGATACCAAGCCACATGGGTCTTGAAGGAAATGAGAGAGCAGATGCAGCTGCAAAGGCTGCATCAGATCCAATCGGTTCCTCTCTCAGATGTGAGAAAGGCTATAAAAAGTTTTATATATGGTCTTTGGCAAGAATCATGGAACTTGCAGGTCGTCAACAAATTACATACCATTTTCTCATCCCTCATCTCATTGTCAGTTTTACCGGTGCGAAGTGCAGATGTTAGATTGACTCGCCTTCGTATCGGACACACACGTTTCACCCATAGACATTTGTTTTTGAGTGAAGTAAATCCTTGGTGTGAAACGTGTGATGAACCTTATACTATATATCATATTTTAATTTCATGTTCATATTTTAACCATTTACGTATACACTTTTTTAATACAGATATTTTAACTTTACCTGATTTATTAGGGGATCCACCCCACAGAAACCTATTTGCGTTTTTAAGAGCAATAGGTTTTTTACAATATATTTAATTTTAAATTTTGTTTTTTGTTTATATATATATTTGTGTATGTGTCTATATATTTATAGGGATTTTTAATTACTTCATATACAATTATTTTATTTTTGAATGTTTTAATGTTGCTTGAGTTAATAAAAAAAAGTAAATAAATAAAAAAAAATCGAAATCATAGTTTTGGCGCAGCATGTTCAATTTTGGACCTTGCGCCATAAAACCCAACCAACTAACCAACCTACTGAAGTGTAGTTTCGCTGGGCTGGAAGTAATGTCAATGCTATGGCGCTTAACATAACACAAATGTAATAACTCTGTTCAAATGACGTGTGTCTAATTGTATGAGAGATTATCACTTCAGGTTATGGGCCAGGCGTGACGATGACAAATGCTTATTGGTACTGTGCGATCTTCATGAACTATAAACACATAAGATCATCATGTTGCTGTAAATAGATCAGTTATTCGTCCGAAAACCATGTCATCCCATTCCTACATCAGGATTCATCTTTGATCACTCCGTTGAAGACATGCTTATTTGTGATGTAGTGTCAAGGGTAACCGAAATGATTTGTGCCGTAAATGTTTTCGTACAGATATTTTGTCTTGCAAGCGACTTGACGCAGAGTTCGCAGCGTTATATGATCCATTAAAGTCATATAGGTGATATGTCTTTTCTCATCTATAAAAGATAGCAGTCATCTGAAATCCATTATTATTCCATGACTATTATTCCATAGATTTCATATTCGACTGCATATTGTCATCAGATTTCGAACGATATTAGCCAAAATCTTGATAGTTTACTATTCGATTTCTAACAAAGTTAAAAATACACTGATAATCATTCATCCTTTTTACACGAACATCACATTGACATTTTTACCAAGAAACAATATTTAAATGTAGTTTGGAAAACCTGCAAAACAATGTCTACTTAAACATTGTATACATCACTATCTTACTCTGTTTTATATGAATATTTTAAAAAGTAATCATATTTGTATATCACAGCATTTTACTATCGTTTAAATTTCATGTATGTAACTTGATAATTTCTTAATGTTTTTATTTTAACATTCATGTATGAAAGAAGTATATAATTTACTTTAAGTTATTGGATGGAAGAGGTTGTATTACACATAAAGTCCTTAAAAAGGTATACATTTTATATTGCTTGAATTTTTTTTTTTTTAGTTAACAGTTTTTATTGTGTTTAAAAACTGATATTTGATTGGAAAATGCCTTTAATATAAAATACTTTTATTTTATTTAATGATGATATCGGATAAAATTTTACCATTTTTTAAAAATAATTTAATATGTTCAACTATTATCCATACTTATTCTTTTTAAAATGTTAAGATTAAACATGTATTATTAAAGTCATTTCATAATTTCAGCTTTCAAAATGAGTTTATCATGGAAATCAACTAAATTTGAACATGTATTATATACTATTCCTATGGGAGCTTCATTTAAATTAATATTTAGAATCCTGCTTATTTAAAGAGTGTGATAATAAACCAAAGTGATTAAAAAACATTTATCATAGTTTCTTTTTAAAGTCACGCATATTAAAAATAGATGCTGATTTTGGATTCATTGGGCAACTAGATAAAATTATCCATGCCTGCTCTATATTAAAATTATAGCTCCGTGAGGAGTTATAAAATTTGAGTGAAATTTGTTAGTGTTTTGATAAAACATCGGTTTATCAAAGTGATTAATATTATAGCAACAATATTGTTGATAAATTCATAAATAAAATGGTGATTTTAAAATTTTATTATACTGCCTCTAATAATAATGCAAATGCAGTATATGCTGTAATGGTGGCATGTTGTATCATTTAAAAAGCTGAAACATTTACTGAAAATAAATTGTAAAATGAAGTTTTCTGACCTTTCTTGCATGTGGGAGGTGCAAATTAATATTGCAGATAGTTCCTTAAATATTTGATTCAATAAAAATTCTTGAATTTATTCTATTGTAGAAGGATCACAACTTGTGTTAGGTATATGTCTGTTACACTTGCTTTGTTAAAATTACGTACTAAAAAATAGAACTTGAGAGTTGCTCTATAAAATGCAGAACAAACAGCTAAAATATAATTTCTTCCAACTCATTATGGCCAAAAATCAAAGAAAGTGGCATCTCCAAACCATTATTTTAACAGATGATGTAGCACATGACATCACATGATGAGCAAAATTGCAGTATTGATCGTAGGCATTGTGACATTGGCTGAATTTAACATGATTTAAACACAATTATTCAATTTAATTTAATTTTTTGAAAATAATTATGCTTTCCAACTCTACAATCTATGATACAATCCCGCATTTTATACGGTGTAATATAATTTTATCTACATATTAGCTTAAAGTGACTTTTATTCTATCGCACATTGTGATGATTCAAGAAAATATGCAGATCCCTTTTATGATCTACTGTAAACAGTTATATCTAATGGTAATATTCTCAATAGCCAGTTTCCAACAAAGCAGTGCTCAATTAAACTCAGAGAGGGTGTGTTACCATTGATTATTAATCCATGACTTTTGCCATTTTCAGATTTAGCTTTTTTTAGAAAATTTTAGTAGGAAAAGTAAATTTTCCAATAGTTATTTTTTGTGTGTGAATCTTTAATAATTTTCTTGTGTCGATGGTACCACATGGGTAATTATATTCAATTATTTTTCACAACTATTAGTTACTATAAATTACTAACCATAATCTTTAAATTTATGGAAAATGTTGCTGTTGTATAATTTTATATTATTCAATTGGCATTCTATTTTATCATTGGATTTTTGATTTTCATATTGAAGAAGATATTGTTCAAGAAGAAGAGAGAGAGAGAGAATGTTAGATTAAAAGTTAGAAGATATTGTTCAAGAAGATATTGACTAGAAGCTGAAGGATAATATGAAGTTCATTTTCACCTTTGAATCTAAAGATGATTGAAATTTGATGATGATATCATGTTCGTTATTTTTCAAAAATCTAGTGTAGAATCTAATGTGACTAGATCTCTAGTGCCCTTTTTTTAGTTAGAAATTTCACTGTCCAAAAATTCTTAAGTTTGAAGAAAAAGATGTATACAAATATGTAACTAACCAAGCTATGTTTAAATTCAAACTAAAGCTTATATGATTTTCTTTGATAAATCAATAATATCCAAAAGAAATAACATATGCATAGTTTATTATTTTTGTTTTATAAAATTTTTAGTTTTAAGGAATTTTTGCTTTATTTCTGTAATTTTTCTAAAATTATTTTGAAGAAAAGTCAATATTAGGATCAGTCTAAATGATTTTAGTATGAATTTGTAGAGCTTGTATTTTAAATTATAAACTTATTTAAAATTTAAATAGAAATTTATTTTGATTGTGAATATGAAAATATAAAACGCATGAATGCATTTCAATTCAACGCATAAGACATATTTTAAATGTTTTTTTTTATATATTCCTGCTGTTAATGTACAGGTAACCCTCCTATAACACGGTAGTTAGGTTCCTAGAAAATGCCGTGTTGTGTGAAATCGTGTTGTATGAGACCCAGAACTAGTACAAAAAGGGGGGTTACGTTCCAAAAACTTATTAAAAACAAATATTTTTTTTTAATTCGACATAAACAACTTAATTTTTATTAAATAATAAATGTATATCCAACACAAAGTAAGAAAAAAAATATTTTAATCTAACGCAACCCTATGAATTTATTCGTCGTCACTGCTCAGTACAATCAACCGAGAACGTTTTTTGGGTGGAACGATATTGCCTTCACTTTCAGAACTTTTTTCTCTATTTAAAGCTTTTGTATGTTTTCCCCTCTTAAAAAAATCTGTAATCGAACTTTGCTGACTAGTTCTTACTAGGTCATTGTAAATTTCGCGGTATGGAGTTGAACAGTTTTGCAGCTCCCTTTTGAATTTTCGACTTCTTTCCATGGAAGGGTCTGTTTTCAAGAAAAATGACTCGAGGTTTTCCGCTAAGCATAGGCCTTCTTGTAATTCTTTTAATGTTAAATTCTTAAGTGCACAATCTTCATCAGAGCTAGCGTCCTCAAAATCTATTTGATTTGCATCCAGGGATGCCATTTCCATCAAATCCGCTTCGTCAACTTCTTCCACTAATAATTCTTGAATGTCTTCAGTAGCCATATCCACAAAACCTTTGCCTCCGATTGATTTAGTGACTTTTAATATGGCACCAATTTCGTTTTCTGATGTTTCACGCATGTTTTCTGTTTCAACTGAAGAGGGCCATATCTTCTTCCAACACGCATTTAAGGTTGATGTTTTTATTTCTTTCAGCGACAAAGATATGACTTCGATACAGTGCTTGATTGAAAATTTCTTCCAAGCTTCCATTACGCTAATTGATTCCGAATCGGTTGCGTCTAAAATCCACTGTAAGGATCTTCTAATATAATACGTTTTAAAGGTATAAATAATACCTTGATCTAATGGTTGGAACAACGAAGTAGTGTTAGGTGGTAGGAACACTATTCTGACGTTGGGATGAGTCAAATCTTGTGGGTGGCATGGAGCGTTATCAAAACCGTGTTATAGGATGACGTGTTGTAGGAATTTTCCCGCAATTTACGAATCGTGTTATAGCGAAACCGTGTTATAAGATACCGTGTTATAGGAGGGTTACCTGTATTTCTTTTATAAATAAATTAACACTGTGCAATGTCATTAAAATCGAGATTTTCTGAAAATTCAAACTACTACTTGAAGATAAATTATTTAATGATGATATATTTAAAATAGTTAAAATGGAGCAAGAATATACAAAAAGTGCATGAATCTGTTTTTTGATACATATTTATATGAAGAAAGTTATAATTATTTCATATCGCAAAAAGAATTTAAAATATAAAAAAGTTTTATTTACACTTTTAACAATTAAAAGTACAAATATTTCTAAATTCAAACTTTTGGAAATACAAATGCTTTATAATTTTTTAATATCTCTTTTTTTATAAATATAAAAAAATTCTGATTTATCTGAAATAAGCTATTGTATTGTGTGATTATGTTTAAAAGTATTTAAAATTCTTCAAAGACGTAAATACATATATTTAGAAATGTTTTACTTTATCCACGATGGAAATTGATTTTAAGACGAAAAATCAAACTTAATTGTATTTAGTTTGAGTATAACCTTTGTGTTATTTAAATAAATTATTTAAAATTTTTGAAAGTGGCTTTCTAGTATTTTTTATATTTTTCGATTATTCTTTATATACCTGTTATGTTTTTAATAATTCAAATAAAGCATTCAGAGGAAGAGTTTGAGTGATATAAATTTGCATAAAAATTTTTAATCACTGATTTAATTTCATTTACTAATACTGAAAAGAATTATCATTTGATCTTTATTTAGCTTATTAAATAATTAATCGACATAAATAGAACTTTTCTACAATTCTGTCAGTTGCTATTTCTTTGAAAATTAGCAAACCAGTCAAGTTGTGCTTCTATATTGCTGTATAATTTCTACATATTTTTTATTATTTTCTCCAAAATAAGTAATATTCTATTTAACCAAATTTGGCACATAAAGCAGATTCAAATGTTGAAAGAACTCAAAGCTTATAGCCCAAGAACCATTACCTTTTGAAGATTCAAAACATAAGTTAAAAAACAGTAAATTAATTTATATCGTTTCTAAAAAATTTGAAATGTTTTAACATTTGAAAAAAAAATTCAAAATCAAAATTGGTGCTTGTAAAACCGCATATTTTAAATATTTATATATATAATTTGCAAAAATTATAAGAATATTTTCTTTACTATATATATATATATATATATATATATATATATATATATATATATATATATATATATATATATATATATATATATATATATATTTACTCAAACAAGTAGCTAATTTTGAAAATAATTTAAAACATACAGAACATGATATAATATACTGTATACAGCTGTTAACATAGTAATAATATTGTAAAAAAGTAGTTTGAGCCTTCAGTGTAATGAATAATCAATTACCAAAAATGTTATTCGAATGCAAATATCAGGAAGAATACATCTGATGTGACATGGATGTATCCTAAATTAATGTAACCAAAAGTATTAACTCATGTTGAGTTTTACTTGAAAGTATAAGATTAATAAAAACGTCATACTGTGAGTATAGGAATCGAACTATCAGTACTGTTATAAAATAATTAATGACAATTGTTAGAAAAATCGTACCAGTAGATGAGGGACTCATTGTTTGCAATAAATGATTCATACCCGCGATAGATAAGTTCCCCCCCTCCAAATCAACTAGTACGTACGGCAACCAGAACACTTATTATAGAAGATACTTAAATTTTGATAGATTTTTATTTATATCATGTTCATCAACCTCCGAATGATGGTATATAAATACGTAATAAGTCAAAAAATTCAAATAGTTTATCTATATTCAGACTATATAAAGAAAATGAAATTTATAAATCTTATTTACTGGATTACTGTGACGAACATGCTTAAGTTATATAGCCAAGAGCCCATATTCATTTCGATGCGACATTTATTTCTACACCTTATTTGTATTGGTATTTTAATTTTCATAATAGTTATAATCTGATTCCTTTCTACATGTGTTCTGTTTATTTTTGCTAAAGTATGAATTTTCATTTTGCAATTATAAAATATTATTTTTATATTCTGAATATTCTATCTTCCTATCAATATTTTAAAAATGTAATTATTAAGTATTAGTAACATAATATTAAGTTTCGCAATCAAGCACTTTTTTTATTGTTGGCTTTGCTGGAGTCTAAATTAATTTTTAATCGCATGCAAGAATTCAATAATAGTTACAAAAAATGAATTAAGAAGTACGTTTAGCAGCCAAAAATGTAAATTCAATTCAATTAATTTGTTTTTTGTTATTTTCTTATATATACTACTCATGTTGTTCTTATATTACTTTCATTTATCATACATCATTCATTTATCATACATCAAGTAAAAAGCTTCTTAAATTCTCTCTCTCACACACACACTCACACTCTCTCTACATAGAAAATTCTGTGCAATTTGTAAAATACTTCTGATATAAGTGAACTTCAGAAGAATTATATCAGTTTAAATTTTTATTGTAGTAATTGCAGTTATTTTTCAAAGTAAATTAGAGAAATTAAAATTTTCGAAAGTTTTGTACGAAAAGTATGTTTGCTTATAACTACATAAAAGTCTGCATCTGGTTTCTTATTAAATTTAAAATGGTGAAATAATTTTCAATAAAAAGCAGTTTTTGTACTTAATTTTACACTCTGATTAAATTCTCTTATGTTCGGAAATTTTATATTAACATTGCTTATTTATGATAGCATGGAAATTTCAAATTACTATTTTTCAAGATGTTAAGATGAATACCGAATATTATATTCTACATATGTCAAAGTTTAACTATGTATGATTTCAGAAAATAAATGAAAATGCTTTTCTCAGTCCAAAATTATTTGTGCAAAAACTAAATTTTATTTGTATTAAACATTTCTGATAGCAACATTTTTAACTTCTATTAAAACTTAAACCAATAAATATGAAAATTGCATTTTCACAAACTCTTAATATACAAGATGCGATTTTATACTTTAAATATCTAATATTGACTTTTTAAAATGGAGGCGTATTTTAATACTTTTATTCTTGATAGCAAGGTTGAATTAATCTTGGGAATTTGCACCTGTGTTTTCCCATGAGCGCTTACGTTCTCAAAATTTTTTACATTTACTCAATGGTAGAAATATTCTGAGCATATTTAAATATTTGCATAAAACTCCCGCTGCCATAATATCGAAAGGGAATAATGTTCAGAAGTCAACAGAGTTCTTAAAACAAGATGTCTAAAATGCATTTCTACCATCATTCGAATGATATGAGTTAGGAGACAGGTCTTCACAAACATATGAATCAAACACGTTTTACGACTTGTCGTTATTTTAACGATTTTACAGGCTGGACGCCAGACAGACGTCTTAGAAGATTATCTTGATAATAAAAGTCATTCTGACAGCATTGATTTATATATATGTGGAAAGACATTTTAAAATGAAGACAGAAATTTCAGCCCAAAGAAAAAGTTTAAAGATAAAATCTCCTTTCTTGATGGTTTTTCCAGTGGAATTAATTCATATCTTACAGATGTAACAAATATATAAATACAATGTTTTTGGAATTTTATACTTTATAAATAAATATATGTAATGAAGGATAAAAAATTATTTACCATTGGATTTTAATGGCTATATAGATACTTGGGTTAATAATATGGTTTTATAAATGATTCAGCTAATTAGATGATTCCAAATTTCATTAGTAAACATAATTTGATTCAGTAAGATAATGAAAGCATAGTATAATTACAGAAAGAAGAAAAAAGCCAAGATAAATAAATTTAACTAAAGACAGGAAAGGATTAGGAGAAAAAGAAAATTTCATTAAAATGGCATAATTGAATAATTTTTTATTTTTATGCTAAAATTTAGTTGTCACTAACTTAAAAAAAAACTTTTCATAAATTAAAGCTTACAATTTTTGTATACTCAATTACATTTTAATTTTTTTTTAATTTAATAAAATTTTTTTTAAGTATTTTTATTGTTTTCCTATTTACTAGTAAGAAAAACAGTTTTCCTTATCAGAAATTTTTTTAGTTGGGAAAAACTTTAAGGCTTAGATAAAAAAAGAATGTAAAGAGCTTAAAATACGCAATGAAGTAAATAAAATAGGTTTACTGAGCAGAATTGAAAACTATCAATATCTTTTAATTAGTACTTTCAAGTATGAAAACATTCTTCAGTTTCCTAGATTGAAATTTTATAGAAGTTTTTAAAATTATGTATTATTTTTTCGTAATAATTTTAACAATTAAAACATTTTTTATCCCTTGCATTATATTTATAATATTTTTTAACATTTATAGTTTGCTTCAACGGAGATTAATTCAACATGTGTTCTGTATAAACTTTTAATGCTTCAACTTTTCCCACTCCTCTACTAAATAACTAAGATAATATCATGATTTCATTAAAGCTTTTAATTTAATATTAATTAGTTTTACAAAAAATAAACTTTTCAAAAATTTGTATCATTTTTCAAAATTAATTAATTTTTTCAAAATTAAGGTTTTAAACTAGCAAGATTTTTATAACTACAGAGGGTATTAACACATTTTTAGAACGATTTCGATAAAGAATTAAAAAAAAAGTAAATGTTTTAGAATAAAAATTTTTGGCAGCAGCTTATTATTTGAAATGAGAAAATATCGTTTTCTACTTTTATTCTTTTTTCAAAATGTCGCATGTAAACAAGCTGTAGATTGAAGGACATGTTTTTGCGCTTTCCACAGAGAAATATTCTTATTCCAGAATTTAAAAACGTTGTGAAATGCATGGTATTAAAATTTCTAAGTGCAAAATAATCAACATTCTTAATTGGACAGATAAAAACAGTCAGTCATTTTTTCTACAGGGAAACAAGACTCCAAACGAATATCCGAAAAAGCTACGTACTGTTTCAAATGTTTCTAAAGTGAAATCACTGGTAACAAGAGAAAATCCACCAACACAGAAATCAATTGCAAAGTCTTTAGATATATCTGTAGCAACAATAAATAGAATAATAAACCAAGATTTACAACTTAAAAAAGCTAAAAAACATTATGTTCACCAGCTTTTGCCGAGACACGTGGCTCAACGCAAAACATTTTGTAAAATCCTGTATAAAAACCATTTAGCAGGAGATAAATGGAAATACATTGTGACCCTTGATGAAGTATGTGTTTACCTAAATGACTGCAACAGAAAAGGTCATATACTACAGAAAACTAGGAGAAAAAATGTAGAAATCTGGTTCCGTCAATGTAAAGAAAGTTTCAGTAAGGAGTTTATGATTGCTGCAGGTTTCTTCTACAATGGGAAGTTAAAAATACGAAGAGTGGGAAAAATGTTAAAATCAACTCATCATACTATCAGGAGAAAGTTTTACGTCCAATATTTACAGAAGAAATTCCACTTCTTTATCCCAATAACTTTCAAAGAGTGAAATTTCATCAAGACAAAGCTACAAGTCATACTTCGAAAACTATCACTGAATTCCTTGAAAAAATGAAGACTAATACAGGTATTACATGTATACCTTTTTAACATATTCCTGCAAAGTCCCCTGACGTTTCACCTGTGGATTATTGAGCCTTTGGTCTGTTAAAAAGAGCTCTTTCTTAAAGCAAATCCACCACGATAAATGGATTCTGGAAAGTAGTAGTTGAAGAGGAATGGAAAGCAATACCTCAGAAAATTTTACGAAAAGCTCTTCCATCATTAAAATCACGATGCAGAAGTATATTAAAAAACGCTATCAGATCAAATATTTTAAAAAATAGTCTTTACATTTTAAACATTAATTAAACGGCCCCGAATTCGTTCTAAAAATCTGTTAATACCCTCTGTCGTTTTAAATGTAAAATTTTATAAAGTTACAATTATATGTAGAAAAGATCATAATATCTTATAAAAGATATTTTCTCATTAAAAGAAATAATTAATGTATTTTAAAAATAGGGGAATAAAATGTTTTGATATTTTATGTCTTACAAATCTTACACTTCGTAAAGTGTTCTTTTATTAGTTCCCTTAACTATTTAAAAATAACTTGTAAAAATAACTATCTAAAAATAACTTGCAAAATATATTTCTATTCAAAAATAATTGAATTTTATTTCTATTTTTTTCAAATCTAAGTTGAATAAAAAATTTTTATACATAAAAATTGTTATGAAAGTTTTAAACATTTTTATGCTATAATTTTCCCATAATTATCACTACATTATCATCATTAAATAATTTTTACAGTAAAGCTTGCATAATATTAAAAGTCAAGTTGTACCAAATGAATCATTTATTAAACAAAAATGAAAAACATATAATTAGGAACAATTATGATTTTTCAAGATAAATGGGAAATAATCTTTTTCAAAATGTAATTATATGTGAATTATTTAATTACTGCCTTGTAATTATAGGAAAATACTTGGAGGACGAAAAAATCCTTTTTTCTATTAAAGAGAATGTAATTAATTTACAGAACATTTTGCTACATTATGTGTAGCTATTTTGTCTTCTGATTATTTGTTTGTAACATAAAAAATGTATACAGCTTGTAATTATTTTTTCATCATATAAATACTGTCAGGAATATTGTTTATAGAATAAAAATATATAAACCTGTTTTATCATAGTAAAATTTATAAATAAGGAAAGTTTTATTTTAATCCTGCAATTTCCCATTGTTAATTGATGTATTTCTTTCATGATTGGGCTTTAGATTTATTCATTATTGACTAAAATATTGGTCTCGATTTTATTCTAAAATTTGATTAATTCAAACTTTTTTAACTAATGATATTTAATGCTTTTAACTGATATTTTTTCAACTAAACGAATTTTAAAAAATTCTTTAAATAACAAAAAAGTTTCCATTTTTAACTTTTGAGGTCTAAATATTTAGCAGTAAATAAAAAATTGCAAAAATTAATTTAAAACTGATAAATAACAAATTATATTTTAAAATTATTAATTGTAGCTCAGAATTTCACGATATTTAAATAGAAAAGAATTTCAATAATTTTATATCAAATTAATTTTTCTACATCAGTGAATACCAAATTATATCATAATTGTGATTTTTTAACGTGATACATAATTGAGAATAACAAATATATGTTGTAGCTAAGAATATTCATTTATATGTTTTAAACAATTAATACATTTGTTTAGATAAAATAAAACTGTTTTTCTAGAAATAAATTTTTAGAAAATCATAGAAAAGCCATAATGAAATGGAAAATAAATTCATTAGAATTAATTTGTAAAGATATAAGATTTTATAAATCCTCATAAAAGTTTGCTGAGATTTTTAAGCATAAGGTGCCTAATTTGTGGGTATTTTCTTTAAGTCTTAAATAACATATTTGACGCATAAAATTGGCCACTTTACCGGAAAAAAATCCATTAATAAGCATAATTTTTTCTTCAAATTTAGCATATCATATATCAAATTAATATTCTTTTGAATTGCAACTTCTTTTCAGATTATAAATATTAATCTCAGATTAATAAATATTTTTAAAAAGTGAATAATGCAAATAATCGCCATCATTTGCTTATCCTTTACAATTTCAACATATTTCTTTATTTACTTTTTTATGATTTAAGCCGACTATCTTATAAAGAGTGAGCTAAATGCAATAGATAATATAATTAGAAAATGGTATCATATTTAAAATTTTAAATATAAATTACATTTTTGTTTTCTATCCAAAATATAACCGTCAATATTACTCGCAAACTATATCACTTCTAAGAAGTTCCAATTTTTTTTTTTTTGATGATATCTTGTTGATAAAATCTAAATAAACGCATACATACACTGTCTCATTCATCATTCAGAAATAACCCCTTAGGAAGATAACACTCATATATAGAAGCTATAAATAAGAGTTATGGTCACTGAAGCAGCTCTTCTGTATTATTGAATGTTGATTTTAGGGTCTATTTCACCGTATTGGGTCGTAAAGTTATTTTAATGAGCTTTCGCCAACGTGTTGTAAAAACCGATGTAAAATACTTTATGTAAGATTTAATATCTCATACACCTCATTAGAAAGTTCAACGCGTTTTCTCTTTAAAAAATTTATTTGATTGTATAATACATAAATATTGAGTAGAGCGATGAGAAGTGAGGTTGTTTGGAGAAGATATCGTATTATTCAAACATATCTACCAAATAGAATATACTTATAAGCATACTTAAACTATTATTTGAATTATAGTATATTAAAGTCATAATTCATTTTAAGCACAAAGCAAAGTTCTTCATGATCAATATTCATATTTAGTGCAATATATCATTTTTCATATTTTTTCAGACTTTTGAAATTTGTAAAGCATTACATAAACTAAATAATGAAACTTTTTATTGTTTGTAATCGTTATCGTTTAAATGCACCACTTCAGTTTACACATTTTTTGTACGTTTGTATCACAAGATTTGAGCTTTTTTACATTTAAAAATATCAGATTTTCATATTGCCATGGAATTTTTCTCATAGAAAAATATTTCGTTTCGACATGACGACTTGAAAAATATTTATTTCAGAGAGATGTAGCTAAGATACTTTATATAAGGTTTAAACTTTTCTACTTTTACTTAAAAGTATTTATGTTGACTATTTCGAAATGTTACAAAAGTGGAATGAATGGAAATGTTACAAAAGCTGCACACTTTTTGAATACACAATAAACTTAATCAACTAAAGTCTATGTGCATACTATAAGGCTGAAATAGTAATGATGTTAATATGGCTATGTGAAAAAAAAAAGGAATTCGAAACTTCATATGTTTGATTACTGATTTTACCAATTTAACCAATTATTTCTGTAATACAAATTATGATTTCAATCTTGGTTTTGTATCGTTATTTATTCCTATTTTCTCCGTCATGATTTCAATCCTTTTACACTTTTAAAAGCGCCAAATTCTAATATTATTTCTGTCAACTTTAATGCTAAGATTTTATTTTTATTGAATAACTGCAGAAATTGAAGCAAATAAATAAAATGTTGGAATAGAATTTTGGATTGCATTTGAATGTGTACATTCAAAAGTAATTTTATTTAAAGTTTCTAGAGAGACAGTTAATATGATGGATTCAAATAAAATTTGGTCTATATTTTCTTACATTTTAGGATATCAATCATTCACACTTGAATTGCTATTTTCATTCCCAAATGAAAACAAAACACTGAACAGGAAAAACATTCAATTACCACCCCTTTGAAGTTTATACTATTTTCGGAAATTTTTAGAAGAAACTCATAATCATGTAAATTCAAATAAATTTTGGATTTTTATGTAATTCTTAATCATTTAAATTCAAAGTTTTTTTTTATTCCATATAAAAAAATAAAGCATATTTTTATCGATACGTAAATTTTTGTTTCAAATTAAATTTGTCAGAAAGAAATTTTTTATAAACAGAGAAATTTCTTGAAATAGTAAACTGCTTAACTATATAATTATTAATCAAAATTATAAATTTTAAAAAAGTGTAAAATAAGTAACTACTAACTTTTTTTATTTCGAAGGAGATGACCTGGTTTATTCTAAGCATATAAGTATTCATCAGTATTTAATTAAAATTGAAAGTTTAATTTCTGAATGAAATCATTTTTTGGAAGGAAATTAGTTTTTTATATGATAAAACAGGAAAAAAATTTAAAGTTGTGATACAAATTTTTATTTAAATATTATATATAATCTATGTTAGCGGAATATATAATGTTCAACAATTTTAATTTTTAACAAAATCTTTCTTTCTAGGAAGTTAGTTTCTATAATAAAAAATTAAATATTTTACTATAGCGATGCAATTTTTTTACCAGGAGTTCTTTATTAATCAATGTAAAAACTATATAATGTTAAGAAACAAAAAATTCATGAAAATGTATAAAATTAAATCAAGAAGTAAATTTTATTATAACTTAAACCAGACATCGCTTGAAAAAATATAAAAGAATATGGAAATAGAAATCCTTTTTATAAATATTTCATTGGCTTTAGAAGCATTTTCGTTTTAAATTCTTTTCATGAAAAATATTCACATGATTTCTTGAAACACTGTGCGACGTGCATTTCAAATATAAGTGAACTATATGTATATTGTGTAAGTTTTGTATACAGCTAAAAAAATCAATCTCATATCTGAGAAAACAAAAGTTCAAAATATAACATTCCTCTAATATTTTAAGTTCAACAGAACATAAGGCTTGCACATTAAATATTAAGTGTATTAGAAAAAGCAATATATATTTTAATATTTTTAAGCTTTAGCGAACATAGGACTTGTCCATGAAATATTAAGCATGACAGAAGTAGATTTTTAAATTGGATAGTTTAAAATGCCAAAGCAAATTGAAACCAAAAAGTCGTAAATTATTCAACTCTTTCTTTTATGAATTTTTTTTCTTCTAATTTTCATCTAAATACCACTCATGTAAGCTCATATAGACTTGGATATGCAACAGATTACCATAATAAATAATAAACAGCGTTAAATTTGTCATTATGTTTGTAAAATTATTGTAAACATTGAAGTTTATTTAATTATTGTTTCCTTTTCATAAATAATGCATTAGTTTAAAAATGCATTTCAGCGATTTGTCATTGATACACAAAAAATAAATTTTGTGATAAATCCCATCTTTTTAATAAATTTAATACACATTAAAATTTTTGAAGTCAATTTTTTATAATCCAGGTTTTTTTGGGTATACGTTTCTGTTTTATTGAATTCCAAATAAACAGACTACTGAAAAAAATGAATTTCTTAGATAATTTCATTTATATTAAAATTAAATCTTAGTTTTTCTGAAAAAAAAGGAATAATCTTATTAGTTCCTGAAAGCATATTGGGAAAATATAAGTGATTAGAAATATATAAAACATATATGAAATGTTTCATTTTTAAGGGATTTTTTTATGTGAACGAATAATTCTTCTCTCACTATCCATATTTATAACCAAAATCAAAGAACTGCAGAATATTAAATAGTCTGGTTTACACAACTAGATTAAACTAATCACAACTAGATTTCTTGTACATACATTCTTACATCTATTCTCCTTATGGAAGTAGTAGAAGAATTAATGGAAGAAAATAGAATAACAGTATTAAACTTAAGTGTTTTCTCAAAAAATAAATAAATGTTGTTACTTATGACACTTGGACAAGCCAAGCTCGCTATGCCTTGACTACGCAAATTTAAGTCAATAGGGAGCGTCTTTCGTTTTAATCAGAGCACCACGAGGGTGAAAGTACGTTTTTGCTCTTTAAATAATCCGATAGATGGCACCACCAGAGGATCTTCTCCCTCTGATGGTGCCATCTATCAAATAAATAAATAAAATAATAATAATAAATTAAAAATTTGAATCATCTCTGCTTATTTAAGCTAACCATAAAGGGGATGTTCAATCTTGTCTTTTTCATTTTGTTTTTCCTGTTCTATTTTCAACATGTTCAATTTTGAAAGCAATATAGCTTAAGATTTGAAAATTTGAAAACAAATTTAGAACAGATAATTTTTATGATTTTAAAAACTTTTACAAACGGAAATAATTATAACTAACATATATTCTTTTATTACTGGTAAAAATCATGAATGGATTTTTTTCCATCGCAGACGACACTCAGACATTTGATAGTGAACTTCTTTTTGTTTGCTGCCATTCAAATAATGTGATTTAAAGGCAGATAGCATATTCGTTGACAAATCGGATTTACGACACCATCTCAATACCATGTGACGTAAATGAAATGTTATCTGAAGTCATGGATATTTTAAACCAGTGAGAATCGAAATAAAGTAGCGTAATCATGATCTCAACTGGAATGAAAGAAATTATGGTTAATAAAAATACCAGCCGATACAAGTAACTATTCTAGGCACTACCTTCACTAAAGAAATTATTCTGTATTAAATGATTCATAAAATTCAACTATTTTTAGATAAGCCACATCAATGTGACAATTACCTAAAATTTTCGTAGCCTTCATTTCAAAGCAAGGATGAGCAAAATATATAAACTGTGGAGACCTAAGATATAGTGACTCTTGTTAAAAAATAGTAAATGTAGCAACTGTTTAGAGGCTTATGGAGATGACTTTACTATCTATATCAAAAGAATGCAGGAAAAAATAAATTTTCCTAATTAATAAAGCTACAAGCAATTTATAATATTCTGAACCTCGCCAAGCTTTTTACTTCAAGTTACAATAATAGCTATTTTATGAAAGTGGCCGCTGTTTTATTCTCGTGAAAGTGATATGATAAAAAAATCATGAATTCTTTAACAAATATCTTAACCCCGACTTTAAGATTAATTATGTCTAATCAATTTGAAAGATTGCAGGAAGTTATTACTCATAATAATAATACGTTGACAATCATTTGGGAAATAATTAAAGATTCAATCAAAAAGGAAACTTCTAATTGAAAAGTTCGCGAGAGAAAGAAGAGCAATTATGAGAAGCCTTTTAGTTACAAAATGTACTTAAATAGCTTAGCTAATATGTATAATAGCACTCTTAACTCAGTAAATATGTCCGATGTATTACCATTGGTTGTGTTTTGTCTCGTGTCAAAACAGCTCTTGAACACCTAGAAATTTATGATTTAGGTGTGAAAAAAATTTTTCTTCTTAAAGTTGCTCAAATAATTTTTGTTAAAAGCAGCCTCAATTTCTCTACTAGGTTTTTCTCTAATAGGTCTCTAATCCCTTTGGTTTTTCTTTTTAGTTTTAAGGTATACAAGCAGCTGGAGCCTGTAACTATATTTATTTGTTTATATTGTAAAAATAAAACTTATACTATGAAATGTCAAAAAACATCTGGAATAAAAAATATATCCTATATTTTGAAGAATTTGTATCTATTGACATTTTAATTATTCAAGAAAGATTTTATAGTCTCACCAAATTTTTCATATCTCATAGAACATAATATATAGAAAAGATAAGCTGAGTCTAATGGGTGGTGGTCTTATGATAGCAGTCTCAACCGAATATCCTTAAAAAACAATAATATTTTCTTTCCGGGTGCCTTAAATAATGAAATAATGTTTGCTAGAATAATAATTCATAACCTTGTCCTTCATCTTATAAACAACTATTTGGCAAGAGGCAAAATCAATGTTTCTTCTTTAAATTATTTACAACAGTTAATTAAGGGATCATGTACTGTAGTGAGAAACTTCAATATTCAAGATAATTTTTGGGGTGGCTCTCCAAACTCTGAAATAGGCTATACACTGGTATCATGATTTGATGAGAGCAATTTATGTCTCTTGAATAAATCTCAACCAATACGAGCTTCTCCTAAAGGTAAATATGTTGGTAGATTTGCCTTTATGCACCGCAGACAATTTAACCCAAGGTTCCTCTTCAGTGTCAGACATATCTGTTTGAGAGTGATCATTTCTCAATATGCTTAGTGTTATTTACTGAAATGTAATCTTCTCGTCATGTCTGTATTAAAAGATGGGATGAAATCAGTATTATAATCAATTCTGATAACTCTTATGAACAGATGCAAAGTATTTTTTCTTCACTTATTAGGGAAAATAGTTATATAAGAAGTTGAGTTCTCAGTATAATCCCTCGTGGTTGAATATTGAATACTTATTACAATAGACTTTTATTTTTAAACCCACTACCTGAAGAAGCCTAGAAAGCAGTTCGACAATTTATCTTGGATCCTTTTTAAAAGATTTTCATCTAAGTTAAGGTATGCAATACGAGTTTCAAAGGGATAATATTGGGACAATATTTGCAAAATCCTTCACGATCCATGTCTCGTACTTAAAATTTTTAATTCGATAAATCAAAAAGTTCATAACGCCTAAATTGCTCATAATATAATTCTGAATAGCCAAGAAATATGGGAAGCCCAAAATCAGAGCAGTGATTTTGTATTAAGGATTAATAACAATTGTCTTCATCCTCCAATACCTTTAGATTACTTTGGTCCAGGAAATTTTGAACTCAATAAAGTAATCACCTTAGTTGAACTGGAACATGCAATTAAATCTACAAAAATCTCCCCTACAGGACAAATGATTTTTCGGCAAAAATATTTAAATTCTTTAATTAAACTTTCTGTTTGAAAAAAATTGCTCACTTTGTTAAATAATATTTTCTCCCAAGATGAAATTCCCCCTTGTTGAAAAAATGCCAGTATTACGAATATTAATAAACCAGAAAACACAAATATGACATTTCAGCATATTTCCTAATTTTCTCAATACCAGTTTCTGATAAAATATTTGAAAACATTCTGAGTCAAAAAATTACCACATTCTTTACAAAGCATAAAAAAATCAATTCCTCATTAATGATTAATTATTCATATTTCATTAACCTAGATTTTTTATGTAAGCAATATTTAAAAAAAAGTTTTATCAATAAACTTTGATAATTTCTTAATATTTTGTTTAATGCTAAGTAATTTGGTCTCTTGGGAGGAAGTAATTCTGAGGATTATATTTTTATCTATCATTGCTAGGTAAAGTTTAAAGAGCTATTTTAAAGGCTTATAATGATGTTACATTAATCTTAAATATGAATTACTTAAATATGACTGATTAAGAATTACCTAAGAGAAAACTACATTCCTAGTATTTATCACTTTTTGAAGTCTTATTTATAAACTTCTTTTATTTTAAGAATTTTATTAATAATTTATATACTTTTCTCAATTAAAATATATATGAAAAAGATAGTTTAAATAAAAATTGAAAAAAATATTGTAATATTGTAAAGCAATAGCATGCGTTAAATTTCAAGCACATGTAATTTATAAATGTAGAATATTTTGAGAATTCAATATTGTAATGTTACAGTGAATGCTATGTAATGAATTTTTTGTTCATTTTCAACTTTTGTTATCAGATTCGTTGACAATAGTCAGTGGAGTCCCGAAACGCCTGAGAGAAGCCGCTTGCCCGATTCGCTTAGGTGGTGAGCGGCCGGATGTATGGAAATAGGATATCACAGTTTGATGCTGCTTTTTCAGCTGCGTACATTCTCGGAATCAATATCAAATTGGAGCATCTGTGACCAGAAATTATGTTCCAAGCCAATCATGAATTAGAATATCGGTAGAAGATCATTTTATAGCTCTTTCGGCTCAAAGGAGAAATAGCATTTCTGTGCTGCAACTTATTGCAGACTATTCTGTAGCATCAGGAAGAAGAATTATCGCTAGTATAGAGAAAAGGCGTTTTTACTATGCAGATCTCTGTACAAAGTGACCAGCTGTATGTATCCCCCTAACCGAATGACAAAGAAGAGCCCGCTTATGGGCAGAAGAGCATTTCCTGGAACAGGCAGAGATAGGCATCGGTACTTTTTACAGACGAGTCAAGATTCACTTGGGAGACAGATTAAGGACGTTTGCTGATCTCCACTAAACAAAGCATCAGATACCCCCAATCCAACATTGTGAAAAGAAACAGTTACGACGGTGGTGGAATAATGGTTTGGGCAGGAAAATCTCTACATGGTCACACTGACTATATGTGTTCCAGGGAGGAACTTTGTGTGAGATATTGGAATGAGATTCTAGATCCACATATGTCCGTCTAGCCTATATCTGAAGTAATTGGCAATGATTTCATTCTGATAGATGATGACGAACGACCTCGTTGAACTATAATTTTTGAGTAATATCTTGCGGGTTTTGAAGGGGTAAATTCAATGACCAGCTTGGTCTTTAGACCTGAATCTCATAAAGCATCTGTGGGTTTATTTTTGTAGACCCGTTACTACTTTAAGTCTTCTTCCATGGTTTGTAAGAGAGTTGTAAAACTTACTCTATATTTGGTTTTTGTTTCCCATTTTTGTATCCTACAATTTAATGGACAGCGTGGAAAGTCGTTGGTACCAATGTATTCAAGCTAGGTATTGGCGTATCCCTAGCTTGCTATCCCTATGTGGTCTGTAAGAGAGATATAAAACAGCTAACTCCGCTTCTGATTTTTGTTTCCCATTTTAGTTACCGACAATTTAATTGGCAACGTGGAAAGTCATTGACAACAATGCATTCGAGATAAGGATGGGCACATCTCTAATATTAAAACTGCTTTCATTTGTTTCAATGACATTTTACTACATAAAATTGGTATTATTTTTTATTCCAAGAATCCTAATAGGTAACTTTTTTGTGATATATCATTTATGCGTTGTCCTTAAGTTGTATATGTATATATATCAGTTGTCCTTAAGTTGTATATATATATATATATATATATTGAATTTCAAATTTATTTTAATGTTCGAATTTTCTTATAACAACATGGTTTGGTAATATTACATTTTTGGAAACCAATATTATAAGACTGAAATTTGAAATGCGGTATTTGTTTTGTAAATATTCAAAGGAATATCTTGGTATCTATACTATTTTTAGTTATTGAAATAAATTTGGCTTAAGATGATTGAAAAAAATAAAAAAATTTCTTACCCCTCTTAATATGCAATTTATTACAATCACAATAAATGCAACTAGGAATAATAGAAAGGTTTGAAAACGTCATAATTACTAATATAGAGTAAACATTTTAGGTAATAGGCACATTATTGCTTATAATTTTACTAGAACTTTAATATAGTTTTCGTGAATAAAAAAATAAGAACGCGAAACCAGTTTATATATAATGTTATTTTCTTTTATCACATTTTATTCATTAAAATTAAAACTCAACAATGACAATTAATGGACATTATTTAATATTAAGGAAAAATTAAATAATGATATAAATGATAATTTCTTTGAAATTTACATTCGTAATTTAAAATTTTTATTATAATTTTATAATCATTAATACTATAAAACCCTATTTATGATATTCCTATGAACTTTATATTAGAATATAAAACGACGAGACAGCAATTTTTATGTTTCATACATTTAAGCTGAATTACTATTTAATGGTGCTGTTAAAATGATAAGAGAATTTCTCCTACACTTAGTTTAAACTACCACTTATGTTTCACTATCTTAATGGCCATGGCAGATAACTAATTATAAGAAGCAACGTCTGTAACTCTGTACGTGTTATTCATTTGTGGAAAAAAGATCTTTAAAGGAACGAGATACTTTATGGAACACTTTTAATACAGCTTCCTAAGTGCTGATCCGTGAGGTGTTGATCCTATCTTTTTATCCGAGTGTAATTAACGACTAATAGAACCAGCAGAGAATTAAAAAATCCTATGGAGAAATTGGAAGATTTTGAGCTTACGAATGTTTATTCTCAGATGCTTGGAGTTATCAAAATATCTTGTCTTCTATCTACACTTAAGTAAGGAGAATCTAGGACCTGGTACATTTACTTTCTCTTTTTATCTTTTTCTTTGTATTTTGTACTATTTTCATGGTAACACACCAAGTTGTACTACTTTACGCAATTTTATGAACATCCCTAAGTTTTTTTATCAGACTTAAATCCAAAGAATCTTTTTAGCACATATTTTTAAAATATCATTACCGTAATAAGTCTGGAAGATAGAAATCTTTCGCAGCATCTTTACATCTCACTCTTATTTTTTTCTTTTTGAACTTTTCTATGACATTTCAAATACATGCAGCAATTTTTTTTCTTCTACTGATCTTGTCATCCTTTAAATTTTACTAATTCTGAAAAAATAATTAATGTTTAGTCATTTGAATACACATGTTTTTTTAAACCAGCTTTCTTTTATTTAATATCTTATATTTTCTATTAAAAATTACTCTCATTATTTTCCACAATTTAATTATGAGTTGACGGCAATGTATGTTAAACGTTATGGCATTAATGTGTATTTTATAAAAGCTTTTAAATCATAAAAGCTGTTAATTCAATATCATATTTTTTTTCCTATTAATCACATACCAGCTTCAGAAAAACCAGGATATTGAATTTTATGTATTTCACAAGAAATGTTTTTATTGATATTACTTTGTTACCATCAATGCAATTAAATCTAATACCTTGTGCAAATATAATTTTTATCTAATATTAATACCTTTGTAACTAGAAGATCTTTATGTTGATCTAATGAAGAATTTATTTTAGGGTGTAGAATTTTTTTGTATTTTTGTACTTTGTATTATGAATTTTAATGTGAAATTCAAGAAATTGGAACTAAAACTTGATTAAAATGTGTGTGATTTATTAGTACGTTGAGTTTTCATAACAAAAGCATGATCTAATAGTAATATTTCATGCATTGTTCTATCATTTAATTTTTATGTTCTGACACTCATAATGATTTTTGTTTAAATTTTTTAAACTTTTTTATTTTATTTTTTAAATTTATTTTGCTTTACGATCAACACAATAAGTTACTTAGGAAGTACATAAATGCTTAGAGTATTACCATATAATAAATCATTAGTTTAGGATTTCTTCCTTTGCTTATTTGATATTTTGAAAACTATACTCTGTTTATGTTGTTTAAAATCTGCAGAAAAAGGTCAGAACGCTTAGGTCATAATTGGGCATATCTTCAATTTTAGAAATTTCTGTAAGTAATACATACAATACTATTGTTTTCTGTATATCGATTATAATGTTTGCAAATATTATTTAAAACGGTTTTGTTATATATTTTAAATTTAAAAAATTTAATGTAATTTAAAAAATTAAAAAAATTTAATATAAAAAATTTAATTTAATTTTTAAATTTAAAAAATAGTTAATGTTTAATAAAGTTTTGAGCTATGATTGATAATTATTTGTAAATTTACAATATTTATTAAATTCGCGTTGTCATATGTGATTCACAGATCAATGTAGATAAGAAAAACATAAAGTATTTATATTTTTAAAGATAGATTTGTTATGATGATGCTTTATTTATGATTATAAAAATTAGCAAACCATTTACTCAGATTATGCTTAGGAAATTTTTGTAAACAACAATTTGAAAAAGCTTAGTTTATTATTGAACGAAGCAAATAATCTAAACAATATCCATAAGAAGCTACTGAACAGTCAATGTTTTTTATTATTAAATGATCTAGTTTTATTGAGACTCGTGACGTCCACTGTATACTTTGACAAATGTTCTCTTAACGCAGTGAGCGTACACTTCAGAACAGGTATGAATATCTTGTGAAAACGTCATAAAAATAAATCATACGATTTGATACAAAGTTACACAGGTTAAAAATTTAATAAAGTGAAGCTGTTTGAGTGACACTTGAAATTCCTTGCATTTTTTGAATCAGAAGATGTATATCTATTTCCAGCAAAATCATTCCCATGAGATTGTATTATACATAAAGTCATGTTCGGCAACCGCAAACAAATTTTCTTTAACTCTTTCAACTAAAATTAGAATTTATACTTTGAAAGAGAATTTTTTATCCTCATATCAACTAAATTTAATGAAAACTATTTTGCAAAGGGTTCTTATTTATCTAAGAAATATTACTTGTAGAAGAGAGTGATGATTTATCAAATAACATAGCCCGCGCTATCCGTAAAATCTCGTACTAACTTCCCATTGCACTTCATGGTTTTAATTAAAATGGTATTTAGAGTTATGATGGGTAATTAAACATTTGAACGTTACATGATATAAGTTTTTATTCTTATGGTTCAGCTATTTTTCAGCATGGCCCTCAATACTTTATTCTAGAAATAATGTTGTCGATGGAGCTGGAATAATGTAAATTGGTTAACTAGTTAAGAATTTCTATTAAAAATCATCATATAATTCAAAAACTTGATCACGAGATGAGATTTAAACTAACACCTTTCTCTCTATTACATAGCATACAAATTAGGATTAAGTATCACAAATATTTCACATGATTTTTCCACCACGCCAATTCAACTTTTGATTGGATTTAAGAGAATTAAATGAGGTAAGTATATCTATAGAGATATTGAAATGATGAGTCGTATAACCGAAATGATGGTAGATGAATCGCCAAATAAATTAAAATAATTATACTTTTGCATCATAGGATATGCTCATAAAAGTATGGTTAAATTTAATATCGTGCCCTGGTTAGTAGCTTCAAGAATCCTAGTGTAGAACACATTGTGTGGTGATCTATTTTATATCAATCCGCTGCGAATGCAGAGAACGAAGGAAGTAATCTGACTTTTCTTCACTTATGTAAAAAAACTGATTTCAAGATGGCTCATGCAATGCCTAACACTGAAATTCTATTAGCTCTTTTTTAATACTTTAATTATTTAGAATTAATAAATAGTTTCTTTAAACTACTTAAATATTCAACATTCTTACTGATCTGATGATATATCCATCATATATCTTCTTAAATGGTGACCATGGACGTTAAAATTTAAAATCAAAATAATTCGCATTGATTTATGAAATCTACAGAAGAATCAATGTTGCTCCTTTTTTCCTGCCTCCTCAAACCAGGAAGTTAGCGTTTTCTTCGACATCCTTCATGTGGGGATATTTTATTGCTTTTCTAGCCTAAAATTCTGTTTGCTATACAGCATTAAATTTTTCTCTCTTCGTTTCAAAAAGGGAGAAATTGTTATGGAACTGAGAAAAAGAATCGTCTAATTTTCTATTTTTCTTCACTCTGAATCTACATGGCTAACAAAGCTGAAATAGCTAGTGTGGCGTTCCAAGCTCTCCCTTCTGGAAGTCTGAACCCGAACTTTGGTTTCTTCAGTTAGAATCTTTATTCGTGAATGCAGATATCATGAACGATGATACTAAATTCCCCCGGGTTATTGCAACCCTGAACTTTGAAGTACTAAAATTTGTCAGTGACATTATTCGAATTCCTCCAGAAACGGATAAATTTCCTACTTTAAAAACTCGAATTGTCGAACAATTTGCAGAAACAACGACTGCTCGTTTACTTTCACTGATTTAAGACCTTAGATGTGGAGATAAACGCCTTTCAGAACTCTTGCTTGAGATGCGAAAGCTTGCCGATAGAAATTTCAGTAACAATGCCTTGTCAACATTGTAGTTACAACGATTTCCAGTAAACATGAAACAAATTTTATTTGTTAGTAAAGCTGAACTTGATGAATTATCCACTTTAGCGGACAAAATCAGTGATGTGTCGGATTATGCTTCAACCATATCTGCAGTTCAAGACATTAAAAATGACAGCCGACTTATTGGAAAAACAATGCCCTGGAAAAACAAATTACAGAGCTTTGCCTAACAGTAAAATGCTTGTCAAGCTCTCCATCACGTGCCTGTCTTTCAAATCATGCCAAATCAGAATATCGTTCAACCATTATCCACCTTCCATGAACTATGAACTTTATCATCATAAATTCGATGATCATGCGACCACATGTGCCCAGCCATGTCCTTTCAAATCACCATCGGGAAACAAAATGG
This sequence comes from Latrodectus hesperus, assembly GCA_037975125.1. Classification (NCBI taxonomy): domain Eukaryota; kingdom Metazoa; phylum Arthropoda; class Arachnida; order Araneae; family Theridiidae; genus Latrodectus; species Latrodectus hesperus. The sequence continues at coordinate 68,217,164 of CM075857.1, read as the reverse complement.
CGGGCTTGTGTAGTCGACGTCAGACACAAGCCATTCATTAAGTCGCTTATTTATAATTGATCATAATACTGGTTTTAAGTATTTGATTGATACAAATGCTTGCATCTCCGTTCTTCCAGCGAAATATCTCAAGGATAACAGATGTATCAAGAATTCAGTTCAACTATAAGACGCTAATGGAACTACAATATCTACTTTTGGCACTAAGTTTCTTATTCTGGATCTCGGACTTCGAAGAGAGTTCCCCTTTACATTTGTTGTTGCTGATGTTACCCGTCCTATTCTTGGAGCTGTCTTATTGGAAAAATATGGTCTTCTGATAGTTGTTAAAAATTGTCAAATCATAGGCTGTGTAACGTCATTGAAAAACCAAGGAACTGCAGATTCTGGATCTTCCATTTAATTAAAAACTATTGTATCTAATTCGCCTTTCAAGCTATTCTATTGAAATATCCTGAGCTCACCAACACCAATCCATCTTTTGTTCATAAGCATGATATGTATAAGCACATGCCTACTGTATACAAACTAAAGGTCTTCCTTTCCATTCAAGTGCAAGAGGACTGTCTGCTGACAAGCTTAAATTAGTCAAAGCAGAATTTGACAATATTCTTCGTCAAGGTATCACCAGACCTTCTAATAGTCCATGAGCAACTCCAATTCATTTTGTACCTAAAAAGGATGGTGGAATTCACGTTTGTGGAGATTTCAAAAGTTTAAATGCAGTCTCAACTCCAGACCGATACTCTTTGCCTCATCTGCATGACTTTACAGTGGGACTGCTTGGAATTTTTTTTCTTCCAGTAAATTGGACTTGACACGAGACTTTAAATACTCATGGAAACATCTGATATCCCTAAAACTACTGTCATTGAACCCTCCGGCTTATATGAACACTTATTTATGACATTTGGTTTGTTAAATGCTCCACAAATGATGCAACATTTTATGGACAATGTATTCAGAGGTTTGGACTTTGTATTAATTTAGATTGATGATATTCTAATCATCCCCAAAACCGAAATGGAGTACAAAGAGAATTCGGAAAGTGTTTTCCAGCGATTAAACTCATATGGAATCAAGATCAATCTACACAAATAGATATTTGGTGTTCAAAAAATTACTTTCTTGGCAAGGGAAAAATTCCCCGAGATTAACTTTGCTACATCTTGTGGAAATTCTCCCTTGCCAGAAAAAGTATCTGACATAAGATTTTCCCATAACAAGATCAACAAGTGAATTGCGTCGATTCTTGGCAATGCTAAATTTTTATCATCGCTTCTTGCCACATGAAGACAAGAATCAATTCTGCATAGCTATTTGAAGAATAAAAAAGAATCTTGGTGCTTCTTCTCTAGTGCTGTCTGACTATGCTGTGAATGCTTTTAACAAATGCAAAAACGTCAATGTGAATGCAACTTTTTGTCACACCCCGACCCATAAATCCAAATTTCATTGTCTGTTGACGCATATTCGACAGCTATTGGTGGGGTTCTTCAAAAAAGCAAAGATGACATTTTCAGTCGTCTTTCTTTTTTCTCTCACAAACTTACGCCTTCTGAATACAACTACAGCACAGATGATATGTAATTACTTGCAGCCTACTTGGTCATTCAACATTTTTGACATGCGGTTGAGGGACTACCTTTTACACTTTTTACGGATCACAAGCCTTTGGTGTATGCCTTTACAGTGAAATCTGAAAAGTGTTCTCCTCGTCAACATTATCTAGAATATATCAGCCAGTTTACGATATTCGTCACATCAAAGGTTATAACAATATAGTCGCTAACACACTTTCTCGAGTATCTGCTGTCGAATTTCCATCAGTAGAGAACTTCACCGAATTGGCTCAAGCTCAAGAAGATGATGAAGAAATTCAAAATTCTTTTTATCTAATTCTTCTAGTCTACGGCTGCAGCGCCTTACATACTCTTCAGACGCACCTTCATTTTACTGTGATGTTTCCAAAGGTCTTACGTTCCTTCAAAACTCCGAAAAAGTGTCTTCATGGCAATCCATCAACTTTCATATCCCGAGAGAAGAGCTACCACAGATGTAATCCGTCAGTGTTATGTGTGGCCTTCATTGCACAAGGACTGTGCTTTGTGGTGTAAAACTTGTCTATCTTGTCAAAAGAGCAAAGTGCAAAGTGTTCTCATTGGGTACATACCTAAATACTATTGATCGATTCAGTCATGTACATCTTGACATTGTGGGTCCTTTTCCACCATCTAAGGTTTATATGTACTGCCTCACATGTGTCGATACAGTAGCTAGATGGCCCAAAGCCATTCCTCTTATAGATCAAACTGCTGAAACTGTAGCAAATGCATTTCTCTCGTGTTAGATCACAGGATTTGTAACTCTTGACTATGCTAATGCTGATCAGGGGCACCATTTTTTAAAGCAATTTGTTTCGTTAATTCACTAAATTTCTTGGCGTTGAACGTTCTAACACAACTGAATACAACCCTAAATGCAATTCTATGGTCTAGGGTTTTCACCACCAAATCAAAGCAGCGATCCGAGTTCATGCAACTGACTGTTGAGTTGAGGTACTACCCAGTGTCTTTCTAGGAATCCGATCTTCTCTAAAAGAAGATTTGGGTTCTTCAAGTGCTGAGCTTAATTATGGTTCTCCCCGTCAGCTTCCTGGATAATTTTTTCAACCCTGTTCCACAGTAAATAAAAATTCATATAACTATCTTAATCTCTTGAGAGATAAAATGTGGTCACTGAGACCAATACCTGCCTCTAGACACTGTGGAAATAAAACTGTTTTTGTGCATCAAGACTTTGAAAAATGCACCCATGTGTTTCTCAGTATAGATACTGGGCGAATACTCCTTCAACAACCATATACTGGACCATTAAAAGTTATATCAACAAACACCAAGTTTTTTAAACCAAGCTTAACAGTCAACGAAAATACATTTCAATGGACCGGCTTAAGCCATGCTACATGTTACATGATTCTCAGCTCGCTTCAACTCCTTCCATGTCTCCTTCAGATCCACCAGAATCTTTAGATGACTTTTCCACCACAACACGTTCCAGTCGGATAGTTCGATTTCGATTTCTTCCGGATCACGTTCGTTCCTTGTACATGCTGTCCAAGGAACTGGTGGGCGAGTACTGTGGTTATCTATTTTATATCAATCGGCTGCAGAGGCAAAGAACGAGTGAAGTGGTCTGACTTTCCTCTCACATATGTAAAAAGAACTGACTTCCAGATGGATAATGTAACGCCTAACACTGAAATTTTATTAGTTCTATTTTTAATATTTTAATTATTTAGATTTAATTAACAGTTTGTTTAAATTACTTAAATATTCAACATTCTTACTGATCTGATAATATATGCAACATATATCTTCTAAAACATGTAAGCCTTAATTAGATATGTATTATATTCATTACTGGGTCTAGAGTAGTACGAGATCTTATCAACAGAGGAACTGCCAAGTCTTGAAAAGATCAGGGAATCACTCATAACCAAATAAATGGTACAGTTCAAAATTTATATTATGTATAATCCAAAGAGAACACATTAATTAGGAAGATTAATTTATGATAAACTTATGATTATATATGTACAGAATGATAAATTGCTACCATTTTCTTCCAATCAATTAATATAATATAAAATCTTTTTGCAAAATAAATAATTTTGCTACATTTCATTTCAAAATAACGTATGAGTTTTAAGTGCAACTGTGTGTGTGCACTTTATAGTGAAACTCGCGTGTGTGATATCAAATTATCTGTTTAAATTTAGATCGTATTTTTTCTTAAATCTTTTCTCACTCTGTGTGTATTTAGTAACTAAAAATTATTTTCTGAGGAATTTACTTTTCTTTTTCTTAAAAGAAATAATAAACTTATAAAAATCTCTTTGCTTAATGCATATTCAATCTCATAAAATTAGCAATTTTTCATCCTTTTTTAAGCTGAAAAATTTAATGATTGTCACGTTTTATTCTATTTTCCTTTTTACGTATTATAACACATCTATATTATAACATTGAAATTTATATAAGGGACGTAAGGAACGTAGGAAACGTAAAGCGATCAAGTATTAATTATTTTTGTTGAAATAAAAACATAACTTCTTCAAATGAGAAAATTTTTTGCATTTATATTATTAAAGGCATGAACGTTAAGGCATGAATAATATAAAAAATAATAAAATCATCATATTCAATGCTTTTCAAGTTTTGCCATTCATATTTGTGTTAACGTCTTTACGAAAGCTAATACTAAACTTCTAAAAATACTAAATTAATTTCATTAAAATTTATATTTGATATTTTTCACAATTGATAAAATTAAATTTTTGAATGGAAATTTATGCTAATCAAAAACAAATTAAAATCTATTATATTATCTCTATTAGAGAAAACTTCTGCAGTACTTCTTAAAATTCAATGCATTATTTTATATAATAAGATTTTTCAAATATATTACATATAAAATATAAAGTCAAACATTATTACAAATTTGTGAATAGTTAAAAAATTATCAATAAATATTAGACTAAACTTTCAAGTAGAATTACAGACAGAAACATGTTTTTGAAAGTTATACATACTGTAATGAAAATTGCTTATTGCATCATTATTTTAATATACATAATTCTATATTTGACAACGTAATGTAAATGCATACTGACTGCATATTTTTTTTATCACAATTACTTTTATACTGATACATTGGGCTGAACGTAATATATATGAATGAAAAATATCAAGCGAAAGAAAAGTGTTTCTAGATTAATCTAGTAAAAGCGCTAGTTTTCTATATTGAATTAATTCTGATAGCTGTTAAAGAGTACAAAATTTACAAAAGAACTTATCATTCCTTGTAGATAATAATTATTGATTTTATAGATATATTTATGAAGTCTCTCGGTACATTGAGTTTGGTATTCTTTAAAGTCATATGTCATTACTAAATTCAAGAACTTCACCACTCTATCAATCACAGAGAAACGGCTGAGTTGAATTTGATTCCATGGAAGTCAAATTCAATAAAAAAAGATATTGATAAAATGATTCGTAATTTATCAAATGTTACATGATAGTTACAGAGTTAAATTTGTGAGGTAGTTAGAATTTAGAATCACATGCTAAGAAAAATAGCGTAAAGAACTGAGGAAATAATTATAACTTTTAATCAGTTTCGCTAATTCATCCAAAGGAACGAAATCAATAATCAATGATTATTGAAATGATTTTAATTATGATGTTTCTTTAAAGGTAAATCATTTGTATTTAAGTACAAATTATACAGCAACAATTTTTGTTTTGATTTTTGTTTTTCTAAAAACAAATATTTGATATAAATTCAGAAATTTTATTATATCCTAGCTATTTTAAATGACATAGACAGTAATAAAATGTTTAGAAAATACTAATACTTCTTAGTTTAAATATTAGGAGGATAGGAAAGTTATGCCACTTTCTTACACATTAAAATCAAACGCATAAATTTTTAATTCTTTATTTTTAACGAATAATGTAATCACTTTCGTTATCAGTAACCTTTTACTCTCCAGTATGCGAATTTTCAAACCCGGACTGATAAAAATCAATTAATTTTTGTGTAAATTATCTCGAGATGGAATTTTGTATATTATCCAATTTTTGCTAAAGATTATCAAATTTTTGGACACTAAGAAAATGTTGTAGGTATCGAAATGAAAGGAAATCCAAGATTGAGATATAGGGTGATTATGATGGTTGAGGCATTACCTCTCATCTCAATTTATTAATTTTTTCCAACATTCGTCTTGCACATTGATATCTTACATTGCCGTGTTGTAGAATGAAGCCTTTTTGTTGACAGTCGTTAGATACTTTAAAAGATTGGTTCACTAGATCCAGTTATTCACAATAAAGGCTTGCATTAGCAATTTGACCAATTTTTAGCACTTCAGAGTGAACAATTCCATGAATACTTCACCAAACGTGCAGAAGCAAATAGTTGTGTTGTAAACCTGACTTTGCAGTACTTCGTGGTGATTAATTTGGACAGATCTACTGCCGCTTGCTTTTTGGATTACGATATGGGACTTTTTTTCGTCGTTTTTGATTAAACGATCAAAAAATAGTTCTTATGGTGCCTTTGATGCAATACGGTGCATGGATCGGTTGGCTTTGTTTTCTTTGGACAGACTATGGGGGACCCAAACACGTGTTCTGCTTAATTTTTTAATCTACTGTAAATGTTCCTTGATGGTTGACCAAGGTTGGTTAAAAGTGTTTTATAGTTCTTCGATTGTTTGACATGGATTTGCTTTCACTTCTGCCTTTAGCTTGTCGTTGTTTAATGTTGTTGGTCTGGGAAAATCATAACAGATTTAAACTTAAAAATCATCTTTGAATTAATGAAGGTCTATTGGATAAAAACCGCAAATGTTTTATTATTCTTGCAAAACTCAAAAAGCATACAATGCCGGATATATTCTTTTAATATTTTGTTGGCCTTTCTACTTCAAATTGCAAAAAAGGTTAACATTGAATTATTTGGAGGTTTACCAGCTGACGGTCTATAGGAAACAAACGATATCAGAAACTGAAAAATTCAGCAGCATTTATACAAAAATAAAAGATGCACTTATACATTATAAATTGACACGAGCTGACAAATGACAATCAAGTATCAACATGTTCAAAAACGAGATTGTATTCTGGCCACTCTCTAATAATTACTAAAACATTTATAAAAGTTCTAAAATATTTCTTTTCTTTTCTGGAAGATTGGTTAGAAAAGTAATTTAAGGCGAATTAATAAATTTTACCCTATTGCTTTAACGAATATGACTGAAATAGATGAATAATTTTTGTTGTTTGTTGAGTAGAAATTTCCAAGCTTGCTTCTTTGATTTAGAACCCCATCTGATAAAGATAATCTAATAAGGTATTTATTTTGCCGGGAAGGTTATTAAACTCAAGATTACTACTGAATTCAAATTTACAGTTATAAGAATTTTTTTTGCAATAAATAGAAATATCTGCTTCCATTATTTTAAAAACTTAAGTCATATAAATTAATTTTGAAAATACGCATTTAATGTCTGCTTAATGGCAGAGCTTGAAGTTAAGAAAAAAGAAGCTTTTAGATTGTATTAAATTTGTATATGGAATTCCCTTTTAATGAAAATAATTCAATCCATATAGAATTTTTTTGATAAAGTTGGCTACGATGATATATTCAAGTGAAGAGTTATTAGTAGACCAGATGATTAGATGTTATTAGTAGACCAGATGATTTAGAGTTATTAGTAGACCAGAAGATGTGTGGGTATAGAAAAAAATTTCATGTTAACAATATATGAGACATATGGTAATTTATAAATCACAGTATGGTTTCATACATCGGTACCATCACTTGAAGAAATAGAGTCTTTCTAATTTCGTCTTCAGATCAGCTTAGAAGAATCGCTATGGGGACTTAAAAAGACTTAAAATGTGTCATAAAAATATAATAAGTGAGCACCTGTTTTAAAACTTTGTTTCTGTGTTTGAAACAATAATAGCGAAACAAATCTTATATAAGCAGCTGTCTAAATGATTTTATAGACAGAAACTAATGGTAAATTTTTCCCTAGCATAGTTTGTTTTTCATGAGTTATTGACACCACACTTGGGAAAATCAAGATTGGTAATTTATCCTCCTTAAAAACGCGTAGAAAATCATGTTGGGTTCAAAATCAAGATTCTGCATCCAACACGATTTTCAACGCGTTTTTATCTATAGAAACTATATCTCTTCTCAAACATCAGAGAAATGGGTCTCTTTGGTCTTATTAGCATCCTTTCCTGGAATTTGTTTATATTAAACGGTGGTGCATTGACTTACATTTCTTGCCCATATATGCTCTGACAATTACAGGGACGCGCTTTTCGAAATCTGTTTGTTGATATTTTGTTAAACCATGGAAGATCATAACGTTCTATCATCCAGACCTGAATATTTTCAAGATTATCTGGAAGAAGAGGTTATTTACCATCTGGTGTATCCAAAGTAATTTGCTTATCAAAACTCAGCATAACACAAAACACACGGGTGTACCGAGCTTCACAGGTTCGTGTCGATTGAGAGTTGAATAAAGCAACCACTTAATGAACACAAGACTTTTATTCGTAAGAACTTCACTAAATAAACGAAATTCCCGCTGTAACAGTCACAATTATACAGCTACAATTCGTCAGATATAATAAAAAAACAGCTTCCAATCACAGGTCTCAAATACCTCAGACAGAGAACAACTAGCAGTCACAACTAATCGTCTTCACTCACTGACTGTCTTCACAAAACTGACTCTTCCATGTCGGGATGCGGTATTTATACCTGACTTGGCGGAGAAATCTACCAATTTCGCCAAGGTTCTGGAAGCTTCTAGGCTATCTCGAAAAATATTGGTCCTAGAGCTTAGGTGATGGATGTTTCCAAAAGTATCGATTTCTCGCCAAGTCGCCAAAAATCTCGCCAACCGTCGCCAAGTCGCCAAATCATTAGGAAATTCGCTTTTAAACTACAACACGTCTAAATACCGCAATTTTTGCCCAAAATGTGAGAATTTCTGATCTGTCTGAGATATTTTAAGACAAATATAATCATTATTTATAAATTTGTAACACGGGGAATATTCTAGGAAAAGCTATTGGATAATGGTAACCTCTCTTCAGTACCATTGAGATCTTCAAATTAGTGCTTTTCAAACATTGGGAATTATAGCCAAAATTGTTAATTAATAGCTTTATAAACAGTATGAGAACTCGTTGTGAGAATTGCTTTGGTATGCATGAGTGCCAAACATTTTATTTCACCACAAGATAAAAACAAAGCAACAAAAATTCGTCAAACACAATATACTATTTTGACTAATGCTCTTATTTGCATATCATCTTACATTAAATTCCTTTGCAAAATTTCGTAACTATTGCATATTTTGCAGATTAAGGTATATTAGTATACCAAACTTTCATTCATTAAACCCATTTTATATTGATATATTTCACATTTTTAGGTTTTTAATCTTAATTTTTAGTATTCGTAAATATTCTATAATTATGATAGTCAGAAGTACATACATTAGTAGGAGTTGTGAACTTTTTATAATAAATAAGAAACTTACTATGTTGATTAGAAATATGAATTTTGAAATCCATAAGTAGGCTTTAAATGTACTTATATGGTGATAAATTGCATAAAACTCGATTTTAGCGCAAAAGTTTTGTATTTTCATTGTTCTATCAATAAGACAATTTTCTATTTTGTTTCGCTCCATAAGAAATTAACAGTATGCAAACACACAGTTAATTTTTTATAACAATGTCTTTTAAGTATATTTAGCAATATGGATTTTATGCTTAACTAAAGGTAAGTGAATTTGCTGTCAAAATCAAAATTTTATGCATGGGCACATCATTATGGATTAAATTGATTAAATGCAAAATTTTCAAAGTGAAACATTTTTTCTTAAATCATTAGTTGAATATAACGAGGAATTTATTATGATTATTACCTTCAATCACATTTTTAAATTTTAATGGTTTTATTTTAAGAAAGTTATTATTTTTATTTCAGTATTAAAGAAACAATATGTTACTCATTTTAATTTAGTTACACATGAATAAAATGGTACATAAATTATGTTAACTTATGCATAATAATATTTATATCATAAAAAATACATATTTTATGTAATTTGAAATTATGGAAAAACGTAATGTTCAAAAAATTCTTCGCGCTATAATATTTAATATATTTTCTCCTGGTACCACACGAAAGATTTTCGACAGCTACTAAGAAAAGTATTTATTTTGAATATTGTAGTTTTCATATACTAATTACTTTTAATATTTAAGTAGAAACTAAAATTATTTCACGAGTGTATATATAGTTTGTGTAAACTTGAGATATAAAGCTTTTAAATTAAAAAGTATTATACTTACAAAATAATAAATCAACATAAAATCAAGAATAAAGAATATTCTAGTTATTTTTATGTTAAAATTTTAAAACACACACACATACGCACACACATAATGAAAACAGAAACCACTACTTTGAAATTCCTTACAAATTCTTCAAAATGGGTAGACTTGAATTAAATTTCAGTGAAATAGGATTCATTCAAGAGCACAGCTTTTCTTTCTACTTATTACATCTTTTTAAAAATCTTGATAAGGTTAATGCTTGTTATAAATCTTCAAAATACTAAATACAAAATATTTATAAAATTCATTCATTTATAACTATTAAATATAATATATGCTGAAATATTGTAATTTCTTCAAATACAATTATTGCAATGGAAAAATGTGGAATGCTATTTTGTATATAAAAATTCTCATATTTACAGTATACAAAATTATCCAGTATTTCTGAGAATTATACTCATTAATTTTATAGAGAAGTACTCTTTTTTCATCTTTATCATTTTGAGGAAATATATTAATAAATATTGAATAATTATAAATTATTTTAAGAGCAAGAAATGAAATGTTAAATTTTATGTGAAACTATGAGGAATTATCATAATTTTCTTTTATTTAAATTTATTTTGAAGATAAGTAGAAAAAAACTTAAATGAGGCAATAAAATTAAAATATTAAATTATGATCTACCTCTCTATGTTAATGTAATTCACACGTGTTAAAATGTATTGTTTAGGAGACGACGGAATAAAAATAAGAGTTTTCTGAAAATTAAGATAAAAATAAAGTAGTAAAAGTTCTTTATTATTTAAAAAGTCTAAAATATTCATAATAAGATCTTATTTTATATATTATAAAAATTTCAAAGAAATTTTAACTATCAAGTTATATTATTCCAGATTTTAAATTAGAAAAAGTAGTTTTATACGGTACTAAACAATGCTGTCTAGTAATTTTGTTTATTTTAAATTTGAAGGTTAAATGTTAACGCATTTGACTATCGATTAAAAAGCATTATATGCAGATAAGGATATTTTTCTTATAATAATTTATGTTATAATTGTATTTATATCAGTCAAATGTTGTTTTGAATGAATTATTACTTAGAAAATAAATTTTTTCTGTTTTTCCTTCTAAGTAAAGAATAATCGAAATATTTCAGAAAGAATAACTTATTCATAATATATATTGAAATATAATATGATTAAAATTTTTTTTAATTAACTCGTTGTTTAGTTTTATCTTATTTTAAAGCAATTGTGTATACACTTAAGCCAGTAAAAACATTTTAGCGAGCAAGCAATTATAGCAAGGGAATAAAAAACGTATCAATTAAATTAATAAGGTGAAGTAAATTTATATCAGTAGCAATTAAATTCTGAAATAAAAATATTTCAAAACAGAGAAAAAATATATTTTTAAAAATTTTCTTACCACACTAAAAAATAATCCCTGCATTATTATTTACATTTCAAGTGCGATAAAGGTAAACTAAATATGAAAATGATTAAAAATCAGACAAATAAAGTATTTATAAACATGATTAATATCTAGCGTACCCACCTCGGGCAGCTATACAGGTCTCAGTCAAGCGAGACGTTCTATCAGTTAAACCATTGATGACTGCATGCGGATACTATTGCCAAACGATATTCCTACATTCTGCGAGAAGATTATCCACGATTTGTTCTAGTGATTCTCAATTCCTGTTGAATCCAATGAAATTTCATAAGTGTTAATAGAATTTATATCTGGATATATGCCGGCCAAGGAAGGATGTCAAGTTCAGCTATGCTGTTAAGAATTCGCTATGTGATGTGCGACTAAAATTGTTTTACTGAAATATCATGTTAGGTACGCCTTACAACAAGTCAACTTCACAACTTATGTGACGCATTGGATCTTTGTGAAACGTCCAATAATGTATATCAGAATCGTCATATGATAAAATATTATGCTATCTCAAACCAGGGTGCTTGACGTAAGACAAGTTTGATGCTTGGCGAGATGGTTTGGTTTTTAGCCTTCTCTGGGTCACCGAGATACAAGATGACGTCTGTCATTTCTTCACAGATGAATGAAATTCTTCTATGGATAATACCTAATATTGTTCAATTACCCTGGACACTGACGACGATGACATCAAGTGAGACGTGCAATTTTGTGCTGAATGGTGAAAAGTACTATTTTTGCTTACACCCTTGTACGTAACTGTATTTTATGCAATGTTTTTTATGGTGGGAGGATACAGGTCCACCTAGTCCGGTCTGTGAACAGTATCATGCCCACTTGTGCCCCACTTCCTTTTCGGCTTGCATATAGAACTTCTGAATCAAACGTGTGATACAATGTTGGATCATACTAAGTTTTTCACAATATGAGTTGCTATTTGCACAGTGATAAACACAGTTCACAGAATTCGATAATACCGTTATTCTCCTCCCCAACATCTCAGATGTATTTTTTAAACTTTTTCAAAAGTCGAGAATTCCGTGCAAAAAACTCAGCTGTTGTTTAGGAGAAAGGAAAGTTGTTGGCCTTCTAGCCCGAATATGAGTATCAAAAGATCTGATGCTTGCTCAAATGTAATCATTTACATATCATTGTACCAATATCGCTCCTGAAATTTGCATGGTGCTACATGCATTACTTCTTGGTGCCACAATTTCAATTTGAGCAGTGTATTTCAATTAGTTTATAATTTAGTCACATTAATAAGCTATGCTTTACTTTGATTTATATAAAATCAGAATGAAAGGAACTTAATTGAAAACTACAATAAATTAGTTAACTCAATAGAAAGAAGAACGATTCCTAGAAAGTGCATTGTAAAGGATTCAAAATACTATGATAGATTTTCTAATTTGTAAATTAGTAGAATTTATATATATACATAGTTTATTTGGTCAAAGTGGAGTATTTAAAATAAAATGATTGTGGTATGGAAATAAAATACCTTTGAAGAAGAATTAAATAAATTTTGACTTTTTTTAGAACGTAAGACACAATGATGCAATCATCACCTTGCTTATGAAGCATTAGGGAACTTTAAAATTACTACTCCACACGCACACCCTACTTACTTCTCATAAAATAGCAATTTAAGTATTCAGCGTTGTAATTAACTTAAATTATTGAAAAGTTATGGAAAATAATAGGAAAATATAAATAAAATTACGTTTTAATAAATAATAATAATTGAAATTTTTTTTATTGAATTATAATACATTTTATGTGTCTGAAAATATAACTTCACAAAATGAATAAAATTAAAAATAGAAAAGTGATATTTTATAATGCTCTTTTGTGATGTTAACAATAGTTTTAACGCAACTAAGTATTGTATATATATATAATTCTAAGGGAAAAAAACTTTTCAGGGTGTTATTAAAAAGAGTATAGTTATTTGTTTCTTTTTTCTTGTAAGGGTAGATTGTATAGGAAGTAGGATTGAAAATTGATTGATATTTTTCTAAATTTCTAAATCTATGGAAGTAAGCAACTCAAAATATTTTTTGTTTATCAAAGAACAAAAAATTTTGCGTTTGAAGTTTTTTACTTAAAAAATCAACTAGAGTCTTTCATTTTTTGATGATGGATTGTTCCTGTATAATTTTTTTTTATAGTTGGGTAGATTTTTTGAATATAATAACATTTTTCTAAACTATATCTCCTGTGTAAGTATATACATGAAGTGAATTAAATTAAATAGTCTTTTTTATTATGTTCTTTCTGTTATTGTATAAATTTATTTCTATAAATATATTCTTTATTATCACAACATAAAAATTTTTTAACTAGGTAAATATATGTGGATATTTTTAAAAAACTCATCCAGTTTTCATTAAATTAAGCATTAAGTGATATTATTATATTAAAATTTATAGATGCACAATTGCTTATCTATAAAATATTAAAAATCGGGGCATATAAGCATCAAAGATTAGTTGAATTAAACTCCCTGAGAATAATTTGATTGGAATCTCTTTTAGTCTAAAAAGCCAAATAAATTGAATAATAATTCTGAAGAATTTATGATCCTATTAGATTTTCAGGTATTGATTCTAACATACCTTTTTAGACGCATCTTTAAATATGAAAATTATAATGTATAGTTAAATCTTTTTGAAAGTTTGTAAATTTTATATTTTCTTGTAAAAAATTAATTATTAATGTTCTTTGCACCTAAATGTTTATTTAGATATTTAAACTTGAAAAATGTTAATTATTAGTTCTGTTTGAATATTATATAAAATATTCTTATTATTCATATTGAAATAACTTTAAAGAAATGTAAATATTTTATTTTTTACTCTTATGATGCATAAATTAATTTGTAGCTCAGTGTTAGAGTGCGTTATTACAGTAACTGTTTAACTGCAACTTCATTTCAAAAATAAAAATAACACTGACTAGCTCTGAAGATTATTTTTTCGATATCTTCAACAATAGAGCATAAGACAGGAATATTTACAAAATTATACATAAAATTAGAATTAACAATGAATTTGGGAGAGTGGGATTTCAATATTCCATGTAGTTGTAGTTTGAAACTTTATTGGTTAATCTTGTTGCCACTGGAGGCCAACTAAATTCTTGTTGCCACTAAAAATTTGACAATATAGTTCCATTACATGGTTTTTTTAAAGTAAGGAAAATGTTTATAGTATTTTAGGTATATATTTACTTTAATGCAGCAAAATTTTTTGAATGTAAAAAATAAAAAAATATCTTATTTAGTAAGCCACTAGATTCGTTATGGGAATCTTTTAAATTAGCTTAAATTCATTTTTTGGTATTTATAAAGACACTCAAGATACAAACCTCTGAAAACATACACTTGATGAGAATCTAATTTATAATTGTTATCCTCATGTAAAGATCGTTTATTATTGTTGGGTCAAAAATTTTGTAAGTGTTTCGCTGAAGATGAAAATAACTTCTTTCTAATGAGCTGCGTGACATAATAGGGTGGGATTCATGAAAATAGCCCTGCTTATTATACGAGTTTTTCCCTTTCATGCTTGTCTTCAAGGAATCATTTGATATTGAATCCTTGCTACTACTCTCTAAGCCATTTAATTATTTTCTTTTATATTTATCTCATTTACTTTCAGAAACAGGGCTTTAGTTTCAGAATTTTGGCAGTTATCAATTGCCTTATCTTAAAGGTAATAGGCTCTTTTCATTAAAATATCTATCAACATTTATAAATATATCAACAAAAAAAGAGGAAAAAATAAGGCTGATAAAAAAGTGTAGTAATATATTGAAAATAAATTATGTATATCATAAAAATCCTAATACACTAAAAAGTGCATTTATATAAATATACATAAATATAAAGGAAATTTCTTGTAATATCTGAGTAAATCCAGGGGATAAAGGTTTACAATCGGATACCCCTTGATTTTTTACCAATTTTTTTGATCGCCAAGATGTGACTAACAAGATGGCCTTGGTCTCTTCACAATCCAAATTGAGTACCAGGGTTACCAGAAATTAAATTTTATTTCCAATATAATCAAATGTTTTGCCAAATCATGGGGTATACAATTCTACACCAAACACATCTAATTAAACCAAAGAGTGTTATTTCTTGTCATGTATAGTTAAAAAAATTCAAAGTTACAAATAAAATTAAAAGTTAGGGAAAAAAGAAGCGGTAACATTGTTAATTATACACAAAATACTTCATTATTTATTAAACTAATGCTAATATGTCTAATAAAAGCAATTTAAATAATAAATTAAAATTTTTGAAAAATTTTAAAATAAAACAGAAGAATATGAAATATATTCTTCACTGGAAATGATATTACCTGATAAGACATTTTTCAAATTTTTTCCAAACTATGATAAAAAGAAAACATGGTAATATTTTAAATAGTTTCTTAGCATTTTTGTTATATTAAAATGATTATGTGAAATTTTAATGAAATTTTCACTGCCTAAAATAATTTTTTTATGAACATAGTTTACAATATGAATCCTAATATAATATTTAGGAGTTACTTTATACTTTCATTTTACAGAAATAGAACATTGGTAAAATGAAATAATATTATATAAGAATATTAAATTAATAATGCATTTAGAAAACAAATTTATGTTTTAAAAATCATAGGGAATCTACAACATGATTATTTATAAAAAAATATTACTCAGCAAAATAATTCCTAGTTTCTTGTAAAAAATGATAAATTACGATTGATTCATATGTATATTTATTCAAACACAATGTTTGGTTCATTTACAAATGCCTATTATTTTCGATGTTTGAATGAAATTATCAGACAAATTTAAATTTCTCTATTCCTTGCATAAATCTGTTAAAATCATCAATGAAATTATTTCCAAGTTTTTATTAAGATATTTTAATGCATTAACATAAATTTTATTTTACTTTTACCAGTTGTTTTATTATTTAATAGAAAAATAGTCAGAAGACGCTTTAAGATATATTTTTAAGCAAAATTGTTTCATTTAAAAATTTATTTTTTCAATTTATGGACTTTTTTTTAAAAAATCATTACGAAATACTCTTTGAATCTGTTTTATACAGAATTGTGAATAAATTTTATTAAAAAAATTATTTCATGAAAGGGATATCTGTAATGTTTTAAAATATCAAATATTTAAATATAAAAAAGGAAATTTTTCCTGATAAACACTATTGGGTTTTAATGAAAAATTCTGCCTATATACTAGCTGGAAAATACCATTTAAAAATGTTTTTTTTAATGTAAAACCAAAATAAAGAGATTTAAAATATAATTTTGTTAGAATAGATTAATGTATTTAAATACAATTTATTTCAAAATCAAATTGGAAATAATTTCAAGTTTAAGAAAAATATATGAGATTACATTTTTCTAGAAATTAAACTTTTATCTGAATTCGGAAATTTAATCTCACTGAAAACATTTGCTTGGTTTTCGAAGTTTAATTTCCTTGAAAATTTCCGAGACTTCATAAGACTTGCAAAATCATTAATTAATTTCTATCGGTAAACGATTTTCTTTTTCTTAAATTAAATCATTATCTAGGTTTGCAATGTTCAACGATTTTCGTGCTTCAGAGGAATTATAAAGAAGAAGACGTTTCTCAAGGAATATTTAATTAACAAATTCCTAGACATCAGTAACAAATTTTATAATTTCTTCTCCTTAAATTTTGTTAACATAAGAAAAATAATAATCTATAGTTTAAAAGAAATCTTTTACTATTATATTAATGATTATTTTATTATAAGATTAATATGTTTCTATTTCTTCAAGCCATCATGTTAATTTACTTAAAATAATTATTTTAAAAATGTAAAAACATAGTAAACAATATTAACAAAATGCATTTTTCAAACGAATTTATAATTTTATTATATATTAATAAATACTAAAAGTTTCGAAAATATGATTTTTAATTTCTTTTGTCAGAGAGTAAATTTGTTGAAAAAGTATTGCTAAACTATTAATGTAAGTGTGGGCTAAAAAATATCTATTGAAGTTTTCTAATTTATATACTTAGTTAATATTTAAATGTTTAATTAGTTGAGATACTCTTAATTATAGAATATTAACAATGACATTTCTAAAGTTAGTTAACGATCGTTTTTTGGAGAAAATATCCAGAATAATAAAATATGAAAACTGTCATTTTAACAATGTAACTCAATTACAATCCCAGACAAAAGTCAAAGACAATACCAAGTTAGTAAAAACTTTCGAGACAAAATTTATTTATTATTTTACAAATTTCGAACATTAGTACTTTAGTTTAATGGCTCTTCAATAATTCTTGACAATGTCCTCATACTGAGAGAAAGAATGGTAAAATGAAATAAATATTCAAAAACCATTAGTTGACGAAGGAAAATAAATTAATAATATCTGCCTAACTTTTTAAAATATTTATTTACTAGTATTTTCAAAATTAAAAAAAAAATTGGAAAAGAAAGTATTTATAGATAATTTCTAACAGAAATTTCTACTTCTTTGTTAAATTTTAATCATTATATTTGGTCATTTAACGATACAATTATTTAAATAATAATGTAAATAGATGAAATAAAATGTCTTTGATATCTATTTTTAAAAAAAGTTTGAGAAAAAAAAACCATTACAGTAACATGACTGAATTTCATTTATATTTTAGACTCTTTAGTTTAAAGTAGTCCTTCATAGAAAAGAATGCAACAAAGTTGGAAAAATGATTTAAAAGAAAGCAAATACATTTAAAACAATTAAATCAAAGTATTAATATTTAATCTATAATTAATGCAACATCATCTGTTTAGAAACTAGCCCTCTCTTTTTAACTTTTACACGTCCTAACTTTCAGCGAGTGTTTAATTATTTTAACGCATTAAATATACTAGTACATTTTCATCTTCGTTACCAGAAGGAAAATCATTTCAAACTCAAAATACGTAGAATTGCTGACACTGTATATTTTTATTGTCTTTGGATCATGCTGGATATGTATAAGGATGGATATGTTTTCACAAGTGAACTCAAATGTCACTAACTCTTGCATAAATGATAAGAATCATTTTTCTGTAAATGAATGAGAATTATAATTTCCCAATAAGGAGAATGGCCGTGAGAGTGGAACACAATTCATAAACATATCTTTCAATGTTTTCTGTTAGGAACATCATTAAATATATTTGTTTTGTTTTCTGAATTTGCATAATGTTTGGCAATAGATTTAATAGTAAATGTGGTATAAGTCCTTTGTCAATAATAATCTCATTTAGATTTCTAAAATTTCTCTTTTGAAAAGTTCATTCATGCATAATATACATCAATATTTGTGAGAGAAAAATGTAATATTATCTAAGTACACATAGTGAATTGTTTCTACATTAAAAATAGATATGGTTCATAGATCTACGTTCCTATATTTTACATGATAGGCCATTTTTAAATTCCAAATGAAAAAAATGCTTGTAATGTTTTGCAGACCTTGAAAAACATATTTTCTTTAATAACAACCTATATATTTATTATTAATCAGGGAATGTTGGGAAATCTTAGCAAAAGTAAAATGTACAGAAACTGTTTATACTTAAAAAACTAGTTACTGCTATGCATATATAGATACACATACACACATAAATATATACATTCATTGATAGACGTATAGAGCAATGGACAGATAAATAGATAAATAGAAATTTCGGTGTCCAGTATTCCTTTTCAATAAATATTAAAAGATATCCTTACATATAATTTTATAATATGAGACGTATATAGTTCTAAAAATAGTAGTCTATACGTATATTTTCTTTAATGAAACTGTCAAAATGACAAGTTATATTTTGTGAAAAAATCCGTTTTTGTATTTGAAGGATTTTTCTGCTTTCTCTTGTTTTTATTTAATATTGAAAAGCTTTTTATAGTTTATAAAAAAGAAAAAACTGATCAAAACCATGGAAAAAATTATTTTGTCGAATAGTTTATGATGAGAATAAGTAAAAGTAATTTTGATATTATTTTATAGTATACTCGAATTGAAGTTGTTCTTAAAATCTGATAATTCATTAAAGCTAGGAATTTAACTACGCTGCCGTATTGTTAGTTTCTGAGAAAATGTTATAAGAAAAAAAATTCAAGCAATTTTAGTTTTTTAAAATTTGTTATGTTTTTTTATATAAATTTGCCAGTATAGTTTTATATATACAATTAAAACTATAATTTTTCTAAATACCTTTGAATTTTTTGTTCTCAGATAACTCTCCATATTTATCAATAAAATGAAATGTCTTAGGCGAAAAAAATTAAACGAAATAAAATTAAAGGTTTTTAATTTTCAATTAATATATTTATTTCAAATAATTTCTCTTCATACAGTACAAAATAATATTTTTGTTTAACATAATAACATTTAAAATAACAAAGTTAAAACTGCGACAATTTGAAATTAATAATCTGAAACAAGAAAATTCACAATGAAACAAATATATTTTGGTTATTTATTAAAAATAACTTAGTAAAATGTTATTAAATTGTTATACTTTTACGTCATTCGTATTTCAAAAATAATTTACAGCTTTTCCCATTTTATTTTAATTTTATATAAGATATTAATAAATTTATACTGAGTTTTACATTAATAATAATAAGTACTTCGTAATAATAATCATATTTATAGTTGATTGATAACTTCACAAGTAATTATTATATTATAAATTTACAATATACTGTGGTAGCCTAGTGGTTAGCCAGAAGGCGGGGGTTCGATTCCCAATGCCACCAAAAGACCCACCGAGTGCATGGGATATATGTGCTCAAAAGTCCTGTGGTCGGTCATTGAGCCATTACCATGGGCACAATGGTCTGGAGAAAATTCCCCCCCCCCTTCAGATCAATGTCAAAATTGTGGGAGTGGTTCATCTGGTGGTGCCATTTATCGGACGATTTAAAAAAGAGAAAAAAAGTACTTTCACCTTCGTGATGCTCTGATCAAAAACGAAAGACGCTGCCAATTGACTTTAATTCGCATAGCCAAGGCATAGCGAGCTTGGCTTGTCCAAGTGTCATAAGCAACACAACAACAATATAGGATTTCATTCCTTTAAAATACGAATACCAATAGAAGTAAACAGCTTTTTGAAAATATGCTGAAAGAACGACTTTTATGTTAAAGGTTATTAAAAATTATAAGGAAAAATAAAATCAAATGTTTTTTTCTGAAATGCATTTCTGCTTTTTTATTAAAATGATTTTTGTTTCCCTTTAAATACCTACAATTTTTACTTGCATACATTTTCAGAATTTTAAAAAAGTATAATTTGCAATAATTTTTAGAACTGGAGCAAATACATTTATATATATTTTCATGAAAATACAGATGCCTTTTCGTATCACCTGCCAGAGTTTGAGTTAACTTTTAATCAGTTCAATAATTTTAAATTTAAAAACAAAATTAGAGAATTGTTTTTGCCTCTTTTGTGTTAAAGGGCTAATTCCAAAAGGAAATGCCAAAACTGCATTATTTACGCACAGAGATCTGTAGGATTGTGCAAAAATTTGTAAAATAATCTCATTTATTATCATTGTATCGCTTAACATATGGTCCTCATTTGTCAAAATGGTGATTACATTAAGCATAAATTTATATCGAAGGGTTTCTAAGCAAAAATATATTTACTTATGGTTGAAAATGAAATTTTTTTAAAATTTAATTTTCAATATGAAACATGAAAGTTAACTTGGAAAATACAAACTAATTTCCAGAATACTTTTTTCTTTAAAAATAAAATTAAATACATTAGTTTTAAAATAACTGATAATTGTAAATATTATTAAATTGAGAATGGACATCATATCTTGAATATTTTCAACTAAATATCGGTTTAGAAAAGGATGGAAAGCTTACATTCCATTAAAGTTTTGAACATTTTTTAATTATTAATAGAAAAACTAATAAAAATTTTGAATTCAATATCTATTTGAAATCTTTCACATTTTTCATAAAATTTTAATCAATAAGATGCAATTATGTGTAATACTTATTCGATGTATCTTTAGAAATTAATATTAACTCATTGTATAATGTTATCCAATTATTTAATTTATTTTAATGATTATTTTTAAGTTCAAACATTGTAATGTTCTCCCTGGATCATTAATTTTTATTTTGTTGCATAATTTGATATTTATTTGTTTTCTATAAATTTTTACTATTTTAGTTCTTGAAATAAAAATATTTTCTTTTATTTATAAAAGTGAAGTAAATTCTTTTAAAATAATTTTCATTTAAACATTTTGTTCTCTCAAGAGCAATATGTTAAGCTTAATTATATTCCAAGAAACTCGCAGAAAAATATTTTAATAAAGAAAATTTCTCTTAATGCTAAGCAGGCTGATTTAAAATCTCCTTTCAAGGTAGAATGATTTTGAAAAAAAATTGAACTATACTTATCTCTTTGTTACTTTAGAATTTTATTTTGAAAAATGCGAAGGTTTTTTTTTTAAACTTATTTTCCAACCATTTTTTTCATTTAACTCCCTAACAAATAAGTTTTCCTCACATTATTTAGCAATTTACGAAGTCAATTATTTCTTCCACACGAAATGTTTCCATCTAAAAATATAATTAATGTAGCAATACGTTTGATTATAATGGTTATAGTATTTCTAAAATTGATAAATTAATTATTTTTGAATTTTGCCATTGATTGTTTTTAAATATTTACTACTAAAATTTTAACATCTTTATTAGTTATCTAAACATAAAACCTTAGTCAAATAATGAAATTATTTAATATAGCTGTAAATTAAATTTTTAAGTATTAGGTTAGATTCAGCCATTAGATGTGAATTTTTTTATTATAAGTTTTTCTCATCTTCTCATTAATTTCATGCAATGATGTTTTCAGTAAGCACTCATAACTGAAACCAACACAACTATTTCTCGTTTTGTAAAGTCATTCTTTCATGTCAATTTTTTTCTTCCTGTCTAACAGATGACAGTAAAATTTCTTAGTTGTCAAAATAATAGTAGCAACTATTACAATATAATATATATATATATATATATATATATATATATATATATATATATATATATATATATATATATATATATATATATATATATATATATTAAATTGTATGACTCGATCTCCCGCCTTGGACGGAAACTAAAGTAAATAACCATAAACTTTAAAATTGTAACACTATGATGACAGCGGCATGTATTAATCTGATTAAAAATGAATAATATTAAAAAAACTTATATATTAATTGTAGTATCTTTGAGTTATTAATTTCAAACTCAATGACCTAAATTTTCGATGATATACTTAGATCTATGATTTGTCAATCTGAGTCAGGAAATGAATTAACATGTTACCCATCTAAGTTGGCATTTACACTTTAGACATCACACCAGAGTACTAGAATATTAATATGCAAATAATCTCTATCTATATGAATATTTTTGATTGTAATAAAGTTATATTAAAATAATTTAACTCAAGAGTGTTCTTGTTAAGAAATTGGAAATAACTACTATTACCTAAAGCTAGGAATTGCTCTTAAAGTATTATTATCTAAAAATCTTTTATACTAACTTGTATCTTAATATAAAAGATATTATTTATGTCCTTTAAATTCCCATAGAGAAAAAGAAAATTTAAGCTTTTTATTTAAAAATGCTAAATGCACTTCCTAATTATCATTTCTTTTGCGCATATTAAAATAAAAGAATGAATTTACTGAACTTTTAGAGGAACAAAATTTTTATTTTGGAGTTTTACTCCTTTTATTATTCGAGTTTTAAGAAATAACTCTCACTACGCATTTTTCTGTGATAAATAAATAAATACTTAAAGTCATGCTTATTCCAAGTGACGTTAGAGAACCAAATTGATCTTGTTTGGAATGTTGGCATGCAATTTTCTATACAAGATGCCTTAAAGTCCTACTTTTAATACTATACATTGATGTTATCCTCTTTACTAACAATTCCACGTGTACACGGATGGCTTAGCAGAACTTTGGTGCTGTAGCATATTCAAGTGCTTTCAGATGTAGTTATCTAGTTGAGAAGTATTGTGATAATTTTGACGGGGATACAATGGCAATATCTTTTGCAACCGATAAATTGGAAAGTCATTTTAAACAGAATATTGTATTTCTTATCGATTCTCAAGTTGCTATATCGCCGCTTCTGAATTTAAGGTATAATGAAAACGCACGAGTTGTATCCTATAGAATAAAGTTAATCGAAATTAAAAAAAAAATCAAGAAAAAGTTTTACTTTCAGAGGATTTCTATGCATTGTGACATTTTTGGAAACGAGTAGGCTGAGAGGTTTGCCAAAGCGGGATTTTTCATTTAACAATCTTACTCATCTCTGCCTTTGCATAACATCAAAAGAATCATTTACAGTAATTTAAAAAATATAGAGCTTCCTTGTACAGTGATGCAACTGTGGGAACTGTCATGCTCAACAAAATAGTAGAATGCCCAGTTCCCAAAATGTATCTATTGGAGTTGCTTTCTTTCATTTGCTTACTGGACATGACTATTTGCCATAGACATGTTGTTGGAGTCAAAAATATGGCTTACTGCTTTTCTGTGCCAACAGGGGGATACGGATGGTGTCCATCTCAGAGATTATCCGATTGCCTTAAAGTTTCCTAAAGACAACTCTATGGACACTAATTTTAATTTTTACTATTCTTCTTCAATATCACTTTATTGGGCTGATTGCCAACTAATGACATAGATGCAAAAGACTATCCAAGCTTAAAAGATTATGCTTATCAAAGAAATGATGCAAATTTACGTTTGTTTGTTTTAAAATATTTTTAATTCCTAAAAGTTAAAAATATTTTTAAACAAACGCAAAGTTTATAGCTCTAAAGTGTTTTTTAGCTTAAAATACGTTAGAGAATATGAGAAAAATAAGACAAAATTTCATATAAAACTATTTAATTTTAAATATTAAATTTTTTTTATCAAAAATTGTTTTAACAATGTTTATAAAACGAAGTCAATTTAATTTACAAATTTATAATCTGCTTGTCAGCGTTTGCACATTCAAATAAATTATAATATTTGTTAAACTATAAGAATTTAATAAATAGCGTCGAAACATTTTTAATATTTAAATTAAGATGAAATTGTGTTGACTTGAAATGTTAAACAAAATCTAAATTTTAGCTATAAAATTTAAATTTTTGTTCTATAATGTTGCTTATAGAATATTTATTTGTATATCCCTACTTTAAGTGGGCAGTTTTATATAGTTTTACTCTAAAATTATTGTTAAAATTAAACAATTTGTTTGAAATCATTCATTTTATTTGAATTGTTAGTATAATATCATTTCCAAAAGCAGGATTTGCTCCAATCATTTTATTGAGAAATGAGTTTTGTTTTGCTATCGAGATAAACTTTTGTAACTTTTAATGTACTTTTTACAATAGAAAGAAATCTGTTAAGGTAAAGGAAACATTCAAAGACGTAGTAGTCTAGACAAGGAATAACAATATTTAAAGTTGAACTCTTATTTGTTCCATTTAAAGCGCATTCTCTTAAGCGATCTTAGATTTTCATATTTTTTTTAAAATGAACTACATTCTATTTAGGTAAGAGTATTGCATTTAAATGCTAAACATTTATTTTTTGATCTTGAATGGCTAATCATTTCCAATAACTTTAAGAATATTGAAGATTTATGCAAGAATATTTTTTAGTATGTGTTATGAAATACAGAACCAATTTTTAAGATTTAAAAAAGGTTTCTTACTAAATGAGTTAATTTATTTAAAAAAATATAGATTCTTTCTTTGTAAAATTTAACAATTTAATGGAAGCTGCCGGGAATTTTATATATTATAATAATACATCATATTGCATCATAATGTTATTTACTGTAGTTAAATATGTTTATTTTACATTCTTAATAAATTTGCAAAGACATTCTGAACAATTATAAAGATGAGAATAAAGTAATATAAATGATAATGTGGTTAAAAACATATTGAATTCAGTTAATATAAGGGTGATTGTTTTGAAATTTTATAAAATTCTTGATTACAACCGAAATTGAGAATTTGTGGTTATACTTACATAGAATTTTATTTACTAAAATATAATCTTAATTCATAAAAATTATAGGATAAAATAAGTTTGTTTTCATTTATATTGGATATTTCCATATCCAAAAAAATTAGATTCTATAATTGACCAGAAATTCCATTGATTTATTTAATTGGACTGGCAATGTATTGATTGCTCAAGATTCTATTCTTCCACATAGTCTTCCAATTTTCACAGGAACGGTTAAATATCAGGATAATGTTAATGAGCTGGTAGTTAGGTTGTATTAGGTCATTTTTCTTCCCACAGGCGCAATTCTTGTAATTCAATATGGGTGACTTATGGAATAAGATGGAAATTGACCATGGCTCGTATAAAAAAGTATCTCATTTCCATGTCCAGATAAGGAGTTTAGGCTAAATTTTGGTATCACTTTATGGACCCTATTCTTCTTCGCAGTAATTCATTAACCCTCTATTTTACGTGTCAACGTATGAAATGATCAGCAGGATTCTTTAATATGAGATTTAGGAACCAAATGCTCATGAATGCGCATTTGTTGGCTTCATATAACATAATCTTTTGAACTGACGAGTCTCGTTTCCGATTGTATTGTGCTGATAGACTTATGAAACTATAGAGAATTCCTTATAAATCTATAGACCTTTCATATCAGTTACAGAATGATAAAGTTTGTGAAGTTTCTGTTATGGCTTAGAGTATATGCATTTAGTATAATGTTGTACCTCTAACAGTTGAATGTAGATGAATTTAATTGGGGACAGATGCGTAAACATAAATATTTTTTGATCGTCTAAGTCCATTTATGCACATTTTAGATTCCAGTAGATAGTTTCAACAAGACATGAAGCATCTCGCACATCAGAAACAGCTTCTCATTCATTTTAATAGCTCTTTTGATTTTAGACACTATCATTCGGTTTCTAAAATCTCTGACATAAGCATAATTGAACATGTTTAATTTGTCTTGTTATACTTCGTTCAGAAAAGATCATCATCTGAAATTTCTATTGATATGTGGATTACTCTGCAGGATTCAAAGTGTAAGTTGACTAGAAGAGTTGATCAGACACTAATCCAGTTCTTGACATGTCATGTTGCATCACTTCTGCTTTCTTGGTCCTAAACGGTATTAAGTAGTGGTGCTAACTTTTCTGGTTCTTGAAATTTAAAAACATCTTAAAGCTGAAAATTTAATTAAATGAAATAAGTATAGTCCAAAAATGTTATATTTTAAGCATATATCACGAAAATATAAATATTTTTTACATTTTCTTGATTTTATCATAAACTATAATTTATTTGCATACATTTAATCAGTACATTTAAATACTCACAAAATTTTAATAACTCATTGTAAATCACTCTAATTATGCCCTGAAATCTACTAAAATTTCTTTTCGTAAATATGCATTTTTCAGGAAATAAATTATTTCGATACTTATTTTAAATTAAATTTCTTTATTTTAAGCGCTTTATATAAGTATTTTGAATATATCTGATTAAAATTTAATGCAAACAAGGAAAACTTCTCTTTATTAAAATTTTTCCTGTAGTATCTCTTCTGATTTTTCAGCAATATTGTTATTTTCATTCAATGTTTAAATTTTAATAGTAATTAAGATTTGATTAAAAATGCTTAAGGCTGATTGGTAGCCACAAGAATTAAAATGTCTTTTAAATTATAAAATGATACCTAAGCGTATTTAATTAAAAAGTATTTTTATTCTGCAAATATAAAAATTATTTCTGTGTTCAATGAATTCATTGTACATTTAAATTAATTTTAGAAATATTCTAAAGTAAACAGCTCTGCAAATGAATTTTTGAAAATATTCTTAATAATAAAAAATTTGTTTGTATGTTTTTCGAGACAAATGAATTCGGTTTTAGTGTGTTATATATGTTAATGAATAACATGTTAAAATTAAATAATTTTTTAAATTTTGTGTTATAAATTATTTTTTTATTCAAGCGAATTATAGAAATTTGTTTTCATATTAAATTTACAAATGTTTAGTTAATCATACAGTTTAGTCTCAAGTTATATACAGGAATTTTACAAGAGACGTACATGCGATACACACGTACATATAAACACACACGGTTATATATACATACATGTATATATATATATATATATATATATATATATATATATATATATATATATATATATATATATATATATATATATATATATATATATATATATATATATATATATATATATATATATATATATATATATATATATATATATATATATATATATATATATATATATACATATATATATATATATATATATATATATATATATATATATATATATATATATATATATATATATATATATATATATATATATATATATATATATATATATATATATATATATATATGTATATATATATATATATATATATATATATATATATATATATATATATATATATATATATATATATATATATATATATATATATATATATATATATATATATATATATATATATGTATGTATGTAGTATGATGTAAACATGCTACATAGAAGATGAATTATATTTTTATATGATTTATAATTGTCAAAGCCTATAACTTACACAAATCAAATAATAATATGAGATATGATACAGATGACATTTATTAGCAAATAAATCATATGATTGGTCAGTAAATCGCAATATATGTCTGTGAACAATATACAAGTAAGTCTAAAATTTATTTACAAGTAAATGATACAATTAGAGTAATATTACTTTTGAAGACATATGTAAGAGTGTAATGAATATCTCATTATATATTTACGACATTTAAAATCCTAGATAAATTTTGAAAAATTATTATCCTGAAAAACAATCCCTGATGTGAGAAACATTTGTCCAACAGTGCTTGATAACAAAATTTGGATGTCATATACAGTTGCAGCTCTTCTTAAATCTTCAAGAATATGTCACCTTTTACCCATATATTTCAATAACTAGTGATTGGTAAATATCAGTTTTTGGGAAATCATTTGTAGACAATTTTCGTGTGGTGAGGAAAAATAGGGCTGTCTGGGCAACATTTGAATATAGTCTACAAGTAAATAAGATCGAGATAACATGGGAAAGATATATTTGTACATTAATGTGATGAAACACTGCGAATTTCAAATAAAAGGCAGAGTTGTGTTAAATAACTTATCAATGATTCAATGTTTTTGGTTTAAAACATTATAAGAAAAAGACAAGAAATGATCAAGATTCAATTCATGTTATCACTCTAATTCTCATAATATCTTCTATATCAAATTACCATTCTAGACCTCAGATCAATTGCAATTCATGTTATCAGTTTTACTTTAAGCAAATTTTAGAATGAAGTATATTGCACCCTTTATTCTAGATCTAAAAAAACATATCAGTGGGATTTTGAGACATTAATTTAAAAGGGTCTTTGTAAAATCAATACTATAATGCTTAAATAACTATAAAAATGTGCAATATGTTAACATATAAATCTTTGAGATTTGATGATAAGTTTTGATGATTTAGCAATGAAAAAGGTCTACATAAAAAGTATATACATAAAAAACACAAAACAAAATTATAAAAAACATGATATGTATCTTTAGTTGTCATTTTATTTTTGTATTTAATAACTATACACAGGGAAATAAATGAGATGATAATGGGTAAGTTATTCTACATTGTTTTTTTCATAAAATTATGAAAAACTTTTATATTTGGAAGCTGGTTTTAACTTTATGTTTGGAATTCAATGTTTCTTAAAAAATAAAACTATTAAAATATGTTCCTTTTTTATACAACACTGTTTCTTTTTTTTATAAAAAAGTGAACAACATTTTCATTTGAGAACAAACGAAATACGATTATCTGATTGATAATGAATTTCAACAATGACAATAGGAAACTATCATCCGATTGATTTAATTACCTATTTATAAAAATGTGTACACTCAAATATAAATATGTAGTTTTGGCGCAATCGATATATTTTGCTACCAACACGAATCTTAAATACGGTCATTGCAGAAATAGAGTAATTATCTGGTACAAATATCACGTATGGATGAAACAGAAATGAATGAATTTAAAGTAATTAATAATTGATATTAAAGACGAACTCGTAATTTTGTACTTTCAAAGACAGAGCTAAAAAATGAAATAAAATGCTTAAATTGCACAAGGTTGGTTTAAAAAACACGCTCTTAAAATTCACTGAGTTCAGCAGTGACACTTTGATGACATTTACATTAAAATTAAATATTCATCGGTTTGGAGAATGAAAAACGAAATGTACAATACGATATTACTTATGTTGAAATTGTACAAAATTATCGATACGTTTCAAACCATAGTCTCAGGAATTGCGTTATTGATTAATATAAATACACATTATATACAATGAAACGTCATTAAAATTAATATTATGGCTAAGAGTTTAAAAGAGAGACTTTTTTAAAAATAATATGAAACGATGAATATCAATGCCAAAACCGATGTTATTGGATTGTTGAATGAACAGTAAGAAATTCAATTATTTCATTTATGTGTAATGTTTTAGCTATTACAAATAAACAGCAGTAGAAAGAGAGAAAATAACTAAAATGACTTTGATTATGGTAAATTCTGTAGTTTTAAATTTTTATGTTAAACAAATATTATAATTATAAAATTTTTTAAATAAAATTTTATTTAAAATAAATATTTATAAATAGAGTAATTGACATTATATTATATGTAAGTCTCTAATTTATTATTATGTTTAACTGAAGACTAAAATAAATAAATACCCGGAAATATCCCAAAAATTTATTTAGTTTTTGTACATTGTCTTCCTTTTTCTTGCTTAGCAGTTCGTTTAATATTTTAATTTTAATTCTAAAATTTTACGTTTTATTTAAAAAAAAAGAAACTAGATGATGGTTTGATTACTATGAAACTTTGCTGTATTTGAAGGAATTAATGTAATCTTCGTAAGTGCTTGGTTTAAAAAACGTTCATTAATTAAGATAATGGTTAGCTTTAAAACGAGAGAAAGTAATAGAAAATATTTTTTTTCACACAAATATTATTAATGTCTTATTAAACATTTATCCGTCCTCTAAGAATGTATATTTTTCATTCATTCATGCTTTTATATCTTGGGTTAGGATAAAGCAGAATTTAATAAAGGGTTTTAGTGTTAGAACTTATAGTCTAAGATTTAATAATTTTGAATTAATTTAAAAAGATAATAAAATTTTTCCAAAAAAGTTTAGAACTTTTATCATCAAAAAATAATAAATATATATTTAAATTACAGTTTAAACTAGAATGTAAAAAAAGGCTTATAACTTTATCAAACCCAAACAAATGACAGTATTTTTAATATATAAGAATAGTGACCTTAGTATTATTTATTCTCATTACCAATAAAATTAATGAAAATTCAAAATTTGACATACATTTATCATCCTAAATTAAAAATATTATTAATAATTTAGAAACGAAAGTACTTAATATAATTTTCTTATTAATGATGCATGTATCCAGATTTAAAATTAGTAGTTTTTAAAATTAAAAGGTTCTAATTTTCCTAAATAGTTTAAAAAATATATTTAAATGAATATTTAGGGAATATAGATACATCTAGAAAAAATTATAAAATAAAATAATAAAAAAATTTTTTTTCTTGGAAATTTTTTGAAAACAAAGCAAGATGTTTTTATACTTTTATAGATATAAATTAATAAAAAATATGAATTTTTTTAACTTTAATGCTTAGAGCATTTTTATTTCTATCTTTTATCAATGATAATTAAGCTTAACAAAATTATTTTTATTTGAACTTTATTATATAAGTGACTTTTATACAAGAAAGTTTACATAAAAATCAGAAATGCTTATAACATTTTATTTTCGTATATTATTTAATTAGTTTCGCAACCTAATATATATATATATATATATATATATATATATATATATATATATATATATATATATATATATACATACATACAATATCTATATATATATATACATATATATATATACATATATAAACATATATATATATATATATATATATATATATATATATATATATATATATATATATAAATATATATATATATATATATATATATATTAAATTAAAGTAAAATAAATAAAAGTTTTTTATATACAAACATTTATTAAATATAAATTCATTACTTAAGAAGAGATTAATTAAATGCTTTCCAAAAATATAGGGTTATTTTCCAATAAATCTTTCAAGATTTTATTTCTTCGACTTATTTTTTTATTTTATCTTAAACTGGTAGAAAATAGATGAATAATTTCAATATATTTAAATATTCAAATAAGAAATTTAATTATAAATTGAAAGTAAAACCTATAAATAATTTATAAATGTTTAAAAGCACGTAAATTCAAAAGTTTAGCAGAAAATAATTGGTTTATTGTGAATTTATTATTTATTAACCACCATCACGAATTTCTGATTCAAATCTAAAGCAACATTATCTTTTGAAAACTTCAAAGAATCTAGGGATTATTGAAATAAAATCCAACATACATTCAAAGAATTCAAAATTACTATTAAAGAGAGGCTCGCATCAAACGTGGTAGCGTGGCCGAGATTAACATTTTCAATGCGAATTGTAACTGGTTGAGTCCACCTCTCTGTATGCAGGCTTCAAAAATTTTTACATAAAATATTCAAACTTCTGAATCATTCAGTATATATCACAAACATAGTTCTTTTTATAAAATTACAAATTATTTTATATTCAAATATTCTTTTTTACTGAGACACGATGCTCATTAAAATATTTCTATTTATTGAGACGCAATTATCATAATAAACTTACTTACCATTACACAATTATCATTATAAACTAATTTGTTTACTAAACTTAGATTTAAATTTTTAATTGTTTTTCATCTCTTAAAGATTTCGGTATTTTAGTTCGAGAAAATATCTTAAATTCTTGGTTAAATAAGCACATTTTTAAAGTGTTAGTATAGATGATGGATGTGTGTTTCAGACTCTTTAAATTAAATCTAAAAAAAATGTTTTACTAAAATATAAAATGCTTAAAATCATAAAAAAAATTTGAAATAAATGGAAAACTAATTATTAATTAACTATTTTTATGCTGATTTATGATTACAATTTTAATGCGATTTGTATGAAAGCAAAATATTTATAAAAATTTTCAGGTACACACAAGGAAATAGTAAACATGAAACTTTCTATAAAGGTTATCTCTATTTATAGTTCTTGCAGGCTATGTTTGCAGGTTCATGAAGTACTGAATATCTAAACAATAATTAAATAAATATATTTTTATTTCTAAAAAAATTAAATTTAAGAGCAAAAAAGTTTTAAATCATTAAATAAAATTGTATAAATTGAACACAAAAAATAAACATAGTATGCATTACTGCACAGCTAGATTCCTCGTTGAGAGTACATAAAAACTTCCCAAAGAAGCGTTCCTGTACGATCCATAGTTTACGAGAAAATACGAAAAACAAATTATGACGGCACTGCCGGTGCAAGAAAAAAATACTTTTTTGGACATATCAAAAACAGTATATGCATATCTTTCCAGATGATAAAGTTTAAAATGTTCGTCTTGCATATCGCGATATGCATGCGCGTGCGCCATGGAATGACGTTAAGCCACCGTTGAACTGGTATTTAAAAGGCTGCATTTTGCAGTTACCGGTAGTCTGCGTATGATGGCCAGGTATTCTGTTTGTTACTGCTACGACATGTACTTGATTTACTGCCGATGTAATGAAAATGCCTTTGGTTCCAGCGTGCTAGGATTTCGGTGCATTTCTGTGCTCCTGTACGAGTGGTTGGCTGGATATGGAAAATTCGGGCGCTGGATCAGAATTTGGGGTCCGATTCTAAATCCGCAAGATTTACCAGATCTTACACTGCTGGATTTTTTCTATGGGGGCTATCTCAAGGAACTGGTGTATCGAGATGTAGTGCCAACACCAATGAACTTAGTTGCCAGTCTGCATGCTGCTTGTACTTCGTTGGACCCCGCGATGCTGCAACGTGTGTTGACAGTCATTCTACGGCATGCTCAAGCCTGCCTGGACATTCACGGTGGACACTTTGAACATCTGCATTATATTGTGCATATACTACTGTTGATATGTTCAATAAAGTGTTTTTTCTTGCACCGGAAGAGACGTCATGCTTTGTTTTCGTATTTTTCTCGTAAACTATGGATTGTACAATAACACTTCTTTGGGCAGTTTTTATGTACTCCCAACGAGGAATCTAGCTGCCCAGAATGTATGCGGTCGTTTTGGGACACTTTGTATACATAAAGAAAAATATTTGAAAATTATCAATTGAAATACTGCTGTTATTTATTGGGATTCTATGCCTAATGTTTTATTTATTCAATTATTGGCATGATTGAAACTTATCAATTCATGTGTTATTCAATTTAATAATATTTAATAATTCAATTTAATGTTAGTTGTTGCTTCAAATTGCTAGTGATAAAAAGCTTCCATGCCTCTCTTAAAAGACATAAAAATTTACCTCTTTTGGAAAGGAAATTGTATCCAGATGACAAATATGTTCAAATTATTATACATGGATCTTCTGAAACACTGGACAAAGTTTGTTTCCTAAGCAAGGTTATTTTTGCAAAATATTGTTATTTAAATACGCCTATTAATTAATATTTAGATGTTTTTACCACCCCAACATTCTGAGATGGCTTTTCACAATCAATATTTTAATCTGAATGTTTAATTTCTGGGAGAATATTTAAATTAAAACCATTTTAAATCCTTCCAAAACTGATATTTTAGTTATAATTATTTTCGATAACTGTATCAACAACACCAATTAATTTCGAGAGCTTTAAAAATGTAACTTTCTGCTTATCATAGGATTATTAGATTATTATTAATATTTAATTTTATATTCATTATTAATATTTTCAGTGAAGGCGTGATTCGCTTTATTGATAAATAAAGGAGGGAATAATGTAAATTATTACAAAATGCTGTTTTCACCTTATATCTTAATTTTAATTTTTATGAAGAATAGAAATGTGGGCCCCACATTTAAATAGCAATGATATTTTTGCTTACTATTAATCTTTTTTTGAAAACTTTCAATATTACAAAGTAAAATACTCTTCTGTCAGTAATGAATAAAAATAAAATGAATAAAATAACAACTTTTCTATAAATAATGCATAATAATAATAAAATACTTTTCAACAAGTAAAATTTTTATCATGTTTGAATTCAGATCTATTTTTTAATTTTAAGCACCTGATGGAGATATAATACCATAACTTTTATTCTTAGAACTATTTCTTTAACTACTTAATACTTACTAAAAAATTACTGAAAATGCTTATAAGAGGAAATTGATGAATGTATCTTTAGGCTTTTTGTCCTTACAATATTTAAGATTAAAATTATATTTTATAAAACACATTTTCTCACAAATAAAACACTTTCTTTTTAGTTTTTGTGACTCTATATCATTCATTTCGATTCTATTTAATGAAAAAATTATTAATTCTTGGAGCAATATTGAAAAAACGTAATGAGAATTTAATTTCAATTGGCTGAAAAAAAGCTTTTACAAAGTGTGGTGCAGTGAAACATATAGTGTGGTGCAGTGAAACATAAACTTGAGTAGATATAGAAGTAGATGAATAACAAAATATTTTGAAAAATAAATCAGTTTGCTCGCAGTTATCTGTTAATGTTATTAGAAAAAGTTTATATGTTACAATGGATGTTGAAATGAAAGTATTAGCTATCAGAAAATAGAAAGAATATTTATTCAAATAGTAAAATGAATCATATTAAGATGTTCGAAGTTGCTTATTAAATAAATCAGCTGATGCTAATCAACTGAGTAAAGGTCATAGGCCAGATTTTAAACTTTGTCTCTCTATACTTCTTTACAATTAAAAAAAATACAATTCCAATTAAAACTACACTGATTTTCGTATAACAAATCGGTAGTAGTTTTCAAATGTTATATTGTGTTGCTAACACCATTGTTGATTGTTAACATCTTTCGCAAGATGGTCTCATAATATTCTTGTGTTCATGTTGAATGTATGGGGTTTTTTCTTATGTTGTAGTCAAATCCCTATATCAATACAGAAGAGGTTATGTTTATGTAATTGAATATCCTTCTTATCATTAAGTGTCTTATCATACTAAATTCATATTTGCTATAAATTTTACACCGTTAAATGTGAAATTGACCTGAATTAAAAATGGTGCAACGTGCATATCATTCAATATGAATATTGCATTGAAAGAATAAAGTTCAGAGTGAAGAGTTCAGCAAAAGTTATTGAATTTAAAGTTTCAATTTATCCTACTTTAAATTTTATAAACTGGGTCACAAAATCACATCACAGAATTAAATCATAAAAGCTTTAAACTAAAAATATTTGAGTCATTGAACCTAATAATTTA
The DNA here is from genome assembly GCA_037975125.1 of Latrodectus hesperus. NCBI lineage: Eukaryota > Metazoa > Arthropoda > Arachnida > Araneae > Theridiidae > Latrodectus > Latrodectus hesperus. Next base: position 68,181,143 of record CM075857.1, on the reverse strand, counting down.
AATATAAAATTAATAATGTGTTTATCTCCTTAAACATTTTAACTATTTAAAAAGTGTAAAACAAAAAAATAAAAAAATTTCAACACAAGAAATGAATTCGATAATTATTTCATAAAGTTGTAAAGACATTTACACGATTAAAAAGTTTTTATAATGCTATAATTAGATTTAGTTGTTTAATAAAATAAAAAATAGTAATTCAAAGTTAAAACATACGTTAACTGATAATAATATATTTAAAGCATTTTTTCCGTGATATAGCAAGGCAACTAATTTACATTTAAGGAGACAATTTTGACCGATGAAGGAAAATCAGTTAATTTTATAAAATAATTTTTTAAAATATGAACATTTTGCATTCATAACATTAAATTTTTTTCAATTAATAATGAAAAATCAAATTAATATTATAAACTACAAATTAATGTTTATTAAATATCAAATAAACTTAAATTGATGTCCTTTTATTGAACTTATATAAGTCATTTAATATGTTTACAATTATTCAATTTGAAATATACGTAAAATTTATGCGGGTTAAAATTAGAATATAATTTTGGTTGAAGTTGGACTGATAGAAGAGATTTTCTATTCATTTAAGAGATAATTATCATTCTGTTAATTTTAATTATAAATGTAATTTGATTAATAATAAGTTTAAGAGATAAGTGAATTTTATTTTTATTATTTATAAATCTTTTTGTATAAGCAATTAGTAAATTAATATTTAAAAAAGGAAATAAAACACTATAATTTATTTAAATTACGTTTTTTATTCTAATTCAATGTATTTTGTGCAATCTGAAAATTGTCTTAAAAGATTAAAATATCGTTTAGGAATAATAAGAATATTTTATGTACATATATATGTGAATTGTTATATGTTTGAATAGAATATAATATTACATGCTTAAATGGTAGAAAAAATAAACGATAAATAAAATATTTCCCAGTTTTTTTTTTAATTTTCAGTATTTTTTTATGTGTTAAATTTAATGATATCATCTAACATTGTCATTTTGGAAATTTTTATGAAACAATTATATGAAAAGAAGGTACTAAAGCAACTGTATATCATTATAATGCAGAAATTTTTATTCATAAAAATTTTCTTATATAAGTACAAGCTTAATAAGTTTAATTAAATTTAATTATAATTAATTATCCACTGAATTTGCGTGAACAAATAAAATAATTGAGTTAATTATGGAAAGATTAATTAATGTATAATTAAAATTTTAAATGAAACTTTCTTACTCTTTTATTTCGCTTAATATTTTAAGAAATATTTAAAGATTTTTTAGTAATAATTTATTAAGTTTCATGTGTTTATCGGCAATTAAATAACATATTTTATTATTTTGCGAAAACATTTTAATTTTTAATTGTATTAAATTTCAAATTGATTTAAAATTCGTGATAAACTTTTCATTGTAAAATATTTTAGTACGTGTAACTTAATCAAAAGAATAATAATTTTAAAAAAATAAAACAATTTTCAAAAGGTTCTCTTTGAAAATTGTTTTAATAATCTTGAATATTATTTTGAAAAAATAAACAATAGCAAATTTATAAATATATAAGTGAACTAAAGTAAGGAGCAGAATTTTATATTTTATTCCCTCCATCATCAGTTAACAATGTTGCTTAAAATTGTTTTCTGTTACATGGAAAATGAATAAATATTATAACTTTAGCAAAGGAATAAATTTTCAGTCCTTCAGTCCAACAATATTGGAATATATGAATCAAAATGTTATGATATTATTACTGAAAGAATAGAATCTAAGGAAAGAGTTAAAATTCTGTAGGATTAATTTAGCTACTCTAGGATCACCTCATCTACAAATGTATTTAGTATTATCATTACTATGTATTAAATTAAAAACGTTTACAAAAAATAGAAGGTATTAGCTCATTTGTTGCTGAAGTGTCACTTCCTGCACTCCAGAGCCAAATGGTTTGAGATTTTATGTTTGAATGGGTTCGGAACCACTGTAAACATCTAGGCAAAGGTAGGATTCAAACCTACAAACTATTGAACCAAATGCAAGAGCTCTATCATTTGGTTACCAGATGTTTATATATAATACTAGCACATCATCATCGGTAATATTTAAATAATGAACAAAGATCACTGTTAGTAGTATATTGAGGACTGTTATGAGTAAGCAAATTGTATTTTAGTGCATTTTTCTATTTAAGGCAGTAAAATTTATTTTCCTGCCTATTTGTATCAGGAATTATTCATAATAATTTCTTCTATAGCAATCATTTTATATTTTGATTATTTCTGTAAAAATTCTCCTAACAAGAAATGAATTACAATGCACACAAATTTATATTTATTTTTTTGTTAAACACACTCACCTTATATTATATGTTTTGGAAACAATATCCTTCTTCTATGCGTTCAATATTATGAAATAAAATTACTTATTAAACGATTTCTTCAATAATAATATACATTTCTTAAAATAAAGCAAATGAATTTTTTTATCTATACACGTTTTTAAAAATCAATTAAAAAAAGAGATTAATGATCATTCGCGAATGTTTATTATCCCTACCCAATATAATATGCCTAACTCAAAAGATATTTTCAATTTATAATAAATTAAATTTTTAAATTCTACTAATTAGAATACATTTTTAGGTTTCTGTATTGTATCAAATATATACTCCTATTTAGTTTACTGAACTAAATTACAAAACAGATATTTTACCTTAAAATGTATATAGTCACTTTATATTTACAACATGTGATATGAGTATGTCACATATTGTACAACATAAAGGTGACTATAAATATGTATAGTATGTAAAAAGTTTTGCAAAATATTAACTAATAAAAGGACTATTGAAACAATAAAGTATTTTCAGGTTTTTTAGAAAAAAGTTATTTTTATTTCAATTGATTTTTCTTCAAATTATTTTGCATACACGCGAAAAATTATTTCAGTTCATTTAACTATTATTATATTCAGATAATGTAATTAAACATTGTTAGAAATTTTTTCCTCTTATGAAGTTAATTATTTAATTTTACTTAAAATAACTTGAATTCAATGAATTTTATATTGATATGAATTAAAAACCTTAACTTTGCTTTTAAATATATACCAATATTTAACATAACAATATTTAAAAATATATAATTCTTTTTTATGGATTTTTTCTTATCAAAAAATGTACTTCGTCAAAGAACTGAAAATATACTCTTTCAGGATCAGCTTTTTATTAAATAATACTATTTAACAATGACATAAAAGATTTCAGAAAACATTTTGCAAAATTAACGTCTAATTCTTACTTTAAACTAGTATTTCTTGATTTTATTTGAAATTATTTCCTGCTCATTCTTATTTAGAAAGAATTTCGATGCATTAGATAGAAAATTAAAATTACGAATGCATTACTTTTATGATATTTAGTTTTTTTAGTCAACTCTTTTTTCAAAAAATTTTTGAATTTAATTTTGACTAATACCAGTTAATATATTTGTTGTAGTTGCTTAAATTTTCAAAACGGGATTTAATTGTTTGTAAAAAACATTATGGGAGATTATTTAAATGAAAAAGTAAATTTGATAAAAGAAATTGACTCTAATATCTTGTACTTAATTTTATCATAAAATTCATTTAAAATTAATATAAATTAGCTTAGTTGCATCTGAAAAAAAAGTATGCTGTTTTTTCATTCTACGGCTTGTAATATAGTTAATAAAATTCAGTTGATGGGCATTTTAATTTTTTTCAGGAATTTGGATCATTTTTATGATTGAATTTTTAAATTTTAACTAAGACTCTTGTGTAAGTTTTCCGTTTAATTTAAAAATACAACAATTATGAAATGATAATGAAAAATAAATATAAATATACTATATAAAAATATTCTAGGTTACATTTACTATTTTGTGCATGAAATAACTTTTATTTAATCGGTCTATATCTTTTGTATCTAATGAAATTCTTTGCTTAAGAAACATTTTAGACACAAAAAGTAATAATAATATTAAAATAAAAAATAATAATAAATATTTTTGACAGTAGTAGTAACACTTATAAACTTATTAATAATTAGTGGCAACATTGTTATAGCGAATGAAAAATTAATTCTACATAAAGTATTTATAAAAGTATGCAATAATTTTCTTTAAACTGCCTCTTTTTAACTATTACTCAATCTATATTTCTGAGAAATATATCTGTGTTTGTATGTAAAATAAAATTTTTTTTAGCTCAGTTAATGGTTTTTACTTATTGTTTTCTTGATTTTAGGTGCCATAACTAGTTTTTAGTAAGAACCAAATATAATCAATTAAAACATTTAGTGTCATTTCAGAAATAGACTCGTAAATCTATTCAAAAATATTATCTGCATCAAAAAAATCAATTTTATAACTAAAGTGTTTGGAAATGTTTTCTTTTTTTCACATATAATTTTTATTTCATGAGGATTATACACAAAATTTTTGTTTCATGAGGAAGAAACTTTTACCAAATCAATTTGAACAAAAACGTTCAATATTCTGGAGTAATTTAATTTCCAAAATATTTTGAAGAATGATTTTAGAAAGGATAAGTGAAGAAACTTAAAAATCTACTAGATGAAATATCTCTTAAAAGTTTTCAAAAAATTAAATAAGATGGGATTATTATAAAATGTTTATATATTTTTAAACCATTAAATTTTAGTAAAGTTAATATAAAAAAATAAAATTTGTAATTAATTAAGTTTGTTTAGTTAAACAAAGCTAACCTGTAGCTAATAAGTCATTATATTTCTTAGTTTGTTTTGTATATTTAATTCAAGAAAGTTAGAAATTTTTATTATTGAAAGATATCATTGGTGAAGTTAATGCAATGTAAAATCATTTGAAGAATATTTTGTCATTTTTCTCTTTTTGACGCGTTAAATAATTGTGATATAGCACATGACACACAAAAAAGGAATTTTCTACAATTCTTTCAAACTTCTATAATTATAACCTTTTTATAATTTCTAACAAAGTAAAATAATATTTTAAAATCATTTAGATAATTAATTTACTAAAAGGAATTTTCAAATTTTCAAAAATTTCTTTATATGTTATATAATTTTTCATGTTTATCAAAAAGAAATTTTCATAATCAATCAGTTTTATTTAAACACAGCTATATTCAAATTTTTAATTTATTTAATTTGTATGCTATTAGTTATTTTTTTATTCAATAATTTCTTTATAGTATCATCAAAAATACTGATATATGTTAATCAAATAGTAATCTTTTATAGTTTTTCTAAAAATTATCTTTCTTTTGTTTATTTTTGACAAATTAATAACATACCAAGTACAAACTTTTTGCAAGTTTTTTCAGGTGAAACCATCTATTAATGATTTAAACTTCATACAATGATGAAAGAATTCAATTTTTCTGTTCGTAAATAGGTATATAATTTCTTTCTTTCATATGTTTTAACTTTTGCACTTATAGGTATACATCGGTACCAAGTGCAGCTCGTAGTTACATTTTTATTCTGATGACTGTGGATATTTTATGAAAATGTAGTGGAAATGTTCAAAATTGATTTGCTAAACATTATTCTGACATTCAATGCGTTTTCTGGCCAACGAAAATTGTAAATCATGACCTTATAAATCATGAATTATGGTAGAAAATCATATCCGACAGAACTGTTCACCCAATTTACACTGTTTAAAAAGTTGCACTGCCAATGCCTGATATTTTCTAGACCTAAATGCCCTTCAGATGTATCTAGACTCAATGATTCATGAATAAGAGCTGTTATACGTGAAAAAATTGTCCAACAGAATATTGATCATTGATTTCTAATTCATTCACAAGAGGATATATTGGGTTGTTCGGAAAGTTATTTTGTTTTTTATAAAAAGGAAAAATGTATTGCGCATGAAAATTCAATTGAATTACATATTGTCAATTCTAGTGTAATAACTGTTGCCCTTTTTTTGGTAGTATCATGAATCCACACTCTCAAAATGGTTGGTTTTTACAAGCAAAAAACTGATCCAGGTGCAAAAAACGAAATTACTTTCCGAACAACCCAATATTTTCATAATTTCAAAGAAATCTATATTTTGCAGAATTATTATTATAATGTTTATAAAAACATAAAATTATGTTCTTTTTTATTTTTTATATCTAAATAACTACAACTTCATATCATAGGAATAGAATTGACATTCACAACTATAAGTTCATAATAAATAATTTTGCTCAGATTACACAATAGTAAAGAAAACAATCAGAACTTTAAAGTAATGTTCTTAATTTGATGGACTTTTCATTTTAAAACAAGATGAAAATTTCAGTATATTAAAACTATTTTTATCAAATATTGCTTTCGTCAAGAGCCAAATTTTTTATAAAAATATTACAAGTGAAATAGTAGCAGAATAAATGCCTTTTTGAAAAAAATAATTTTTTTGTAATGAAATGGTAATTTTTTCAATTTTTTTCTTATGAAGACATTAAAACGGTTAAGAGATGCAAATGAGTGTATGTAATATTCCCAGTAAGTATGTGAAGTAAATTTTGAAGTTTTCCATACAAAAGAATGCGATTTTATCTTATGCAATTTTTTATTATTAATGGCTCACAAAGTTTTGAAAAACAAAATACCCTTACATAATGTTTTCCTAAGTAATTTAAATTTATATTGATGCAAACTTTTTCAACAAGATCTTAAGTTTATAGGAAAGAATATTTTGTACTTTGAGAAGATAAATATTTATTTTAATCATATATGACATAAATATCTTGTTTCATCATAGTTTTTGAATTTATTTTTTAAATATTTTGGGCATATTTTTTGAGATTATTTAACTTATCTGAGCCAACCCATTAGTTTCGTGTAATTTTTTTCAATTCTCAAATGTAAGCTTCCGAAAACGATAGTAGAAGTAATTAAAAGTTTGTCTCTCTGAACCAAAAAACGTAACTTAGATACGTAAAATAATTTATATTAAATAAAGTTAGAAACTTAATTTTATTTAGTACAAATTATTTTAATAATGAAAGTTAAAATATTCCAACCTAAATAATTTATAAAATCCTTATACAAATTTAAAGGGAAAGATAAGATTTAAACTGATAAAAGAATATCTAAATTGCTAAAAACATTTTTAAAAACTTCCCAAGAATAATTATGTACTAGAATATTATTTTTACCAAAAAATAATATTTACTATGTAGATAAGTGTTTGTTTTTATTAATTGTAATATTAATTTATTATATAAATTAATATTAATAAAATTTATTGCGGTTTGCACCAAACGGATGGAAAAGAAACCGGGTTTTGTGTGGCAATGAAAAAAAATAGTTCTGTTGGCGACCAACAGATGGCGCTATAGTGTTTTATTGCAACAAAAGATGTTTTACAAATGAAACAATGATTAATGAAGTCAGATTAATTACAGTTAATTAGTACTTACTACAGTAAATGTTCAATGTGCTGTCCATCATTCAGAAGTAAAGCTGTGAGACGAGTCACCACACCATTCACAACATTTAGTAGCATTTCTTGCGTTATGGCAGACACATTTTGGCGGATGGCATCTTTCAGTGCCGCTAGTGATGCCGGTTGGTCACTGTACACTTTTGACTTCAAGAAGCGCCACAGCCAAAAGTCACAGGGTGTGAGATCGGGAGATCTTGGAGGCCATGCGTGATTAAAGTAGCGACTGATAATACGATCCTCCCCAAATGTTGAGCGTATCAGGGGTAGCACAGGCAGAGCAATATGAGGTGGTGCTCCATCTTGCATAAAGGTGACTGTTTGGAGTGCCTGTCGCGCTTGCAGTTCAGGAATAATGCTGTTCTGTAACAGTGCTAGATATCGCTTACCGGTGACAGAAACTGTTTGGAAACCTGTCTGTGTGACTTCCTAGAAAAAAATGGACTAATTATGAAATCAGCAGTGAAGCCACACCAGACTGTCATTTTAGGCTGTTGCAAGTGTACCTCAACAAATGCATGTGCATTTTCTGTGGTCCAATATATATATATATATATATATATATATATATATATATATATATATATATATATATATATATATATATTGTGTTCTATACTTTAATCTTTTCTAAATATAAAATTTATGTAACATATTGTCTTTAATTTTTTGCTAACCATTATATTTCTTATTGATTCTATTCTGTTAACAATTATTGGTGGAAAATATTCATGCTCTGAATTTCCATGAATTAGATTATTAGATTAAAATAAATGCTTCGTCTATCATTAAGTTATTTGATATTTTGATAGTTAAAAATTATAGTAAAACTTGAAACTAATAGGATAATTATGGCACTAATGCTTTGCTAATTATTTGAGTTGGTTATTTATAATATAAGTAAAGATAAAATATTTTCATATTATATTTGAAAATATTTACAAATACACATTCTATTCGAATAATGATGAGAAAAAATACTATAAGTTTACTAGGTGTGAGACATTTTATTATAACAATATTTCTTATAAAAGCAGTTTTTAAAGTCATAATCCAAAAAAATATTTTTTAAATAAAATATTAGATTCAAGATCTATACATTTTTTTTGAAAACGGAGTAAAAATATGTTCGCATTAACTGAAAATATTTGGTATAAATAATAATTTATTTTTGAAATCTTAAAAATTGTTTTAATATTCAATTTTTTAAAAAATTTATTACGATAACTTAAAGATTCCTTTTCTTTCAGTTTGAAATTAAAATGAAAAGATGTTTGAAATTATATTCTTTTTATTTTAATTTTATGCTCTTTTTCTTATGATAGGATATTGTGTTTACAAATAGTTTTACTTTGTACAAATATCATAATCTAAAGGGAAATTTATCTATTAAAATTAAAAACTGTAGGCTTTTTTATAACATGAGTTGTTTTGCAAAATTTTCTGGATTAGACACTAATCATAACAAACATTATTTTGCTTTGAATCATTACAAATTGAGTCTTTTATCATTGAACAAAAAATGTTTTTATTTTTTATAATCTTTTATTAATTCATTGCAAAGTTAGATTAGGTTGCAGGAAATCTGATTTAATCTCAATATTGGTTATTAAGAATTGGTTATTTACACTGTAAAATTCTAAATAAACACGGAAAATGAGTTTACAATATATATGATTTTTGAATAAAATGATTATTTTCTGCATAATACTTAGTTTTGGATAGAAATTTGTGAAGAATAGATAATTGCATGGTCCTGGAATAATGTTACCATCATTTAAATTTAAGATTTTTTTAAGGAGGGTATTTTGTTAACATTGAATTTCGTGATATAAAAATAATTGGGAAAGGAAATTTATATTTATTAAGATTTAGAAATTATATTGATATTTTCAAGTCTACGAAATGTATACAATACAATGTTCTTTCAAACACAAGAAGTTCAAGTTTACATATTTCTACTGACTAATTATTAATTGTTATTTTTATTTAATTGAGTTTTATAAAAATATGATATACATTTGAAAAACATCTGTCACATATGCTCAAAATACATTTTGATAGCAGTTTATAAAACACATCTTACGAAAGTTTTATTGGCTTGTAAAAATACTAACTTCACCATTGTTTGATATATTAAGCTTGAATCCAAATCTATTCTTTATTTTACACTTTTACGTCGAATACGGGAATTATTGAATAATCAGCAGTTCAGAAATTTGTAAGATAAATATATATTTACGTTAATCATTTGAAAAATACTTTTAATAATTATGAAATTGATCATAAAAAAGTGTCTAAGAAATCAAATTTTGTATAATTGCCTCATAAAAGAAGTCTTCTCTCAGCTTTTTAATCATCGTAAGTTAAAGGAAAATGTTTCTTTTATTTTGAAATAGATTATGTTTCTCGATATTTTCAAGCAAATTTATGTTAATAAATTGTATTTCAACACAAATACACAATATTTCAGCCACACAATTTCGTTATAGATATAAAATCTGTTTGGTCACAACGTTTTCCATCCCAATTGTGAATAACTGTACATTTCAATAAATTATATTTCATTTTAACGGAATGCACGAAATTTTTAAAAAAACTGATAATATCTATATGATTTTGTTATTCATTACTATATATTTTATTTTTATATATTTGATTTTTTATCATTTGGAAAAGATGGAAGCATAAGAAAATACATCTTAAACTAATATCATAACCAATATTTATTTGTTCTAATTCAAAATTAGATTTTTCACATAATACTTTAATATCATTTGATAGTTTACATTATTTGTGATACAGTATTATGTAGCCTATTGTAATATTCCTTATTTTGTAATTCTGTGTTTTTATACTTTAATTTTCCAAAAACAATATTTTATACCTAAACAATTAAGTTTATTTTAAATTTTTTTGCAAGAAACTGAAAAGAAAATGTAGGAAAAAGCCAATATTTGATTAGAAATATGAATGCAAAATGGAGCATTTAATAAAAAAAAAGTTTCCAACTAGAAATTAAGAAAAATTTTTATATGAAGTGATATTTAAAAGTGAGAAAACTATTGATGTATTTTAGAAAAATTAAAAAAATTCCTGTTAGTTTCTGGGTGTGGATAATTTGATTTATAAATTATTATTTTAGAAATATTATGCTATTTTAAGTATATTTTGTGATAAGAATGACATTATCTTTCCTATATTATTGCTTAAATAATTTTACTTGTTATGTATCGTTTTTTAATGTGTTATTCATATTTATAAGTAATAAAACTTTCAGAAATATCTAAATGAGAAGCAAGTGATTTAAATTAATCATAGAATATATTACTAAATTCATCATTCCTCTTGAAAAAACAGTTCAGATCAGAGCTCTAGAATGAAGACAATGATAAAATTTTCGACTATTGCAAATACAGCAGTTACAACACTGCGAAAATAAGTATAAAAATTGAATTCCTTATAATTTATTCTTTTAAGACGAATTCTCATGTAAAAATTTATATGTAAAATTTTTTTCTTATTTTTTTCTTCAACTTTTATCAAAACGCTTTCATTCTTGAGCAATGAAATGTGAAATAGAAATCTTTGAAGGCTGAAGCCAATGTCACATGCAGATGCTTTCGTAACTTGAAACAGAATTGAGGTGCCAAGTTTTGTGACAGGTAGCATAATATATAGTTCTCACAAGTAAAAGTGATGTGTCGGGGTAACTCAAAATATACATCTTTTTAAAATAAATTGACTTTAAAAATTTGTTAATCTAAATATTTTATATTCGAACGCAGTTATTTATTTTTAATTTAACTTATTTTTAAATTTAAAATTAAAATGTAAAGGAAAATTAAACAACCTTATCTAAAAATACAAAAAGAACATATCACCAATATGGTTGGTAGTGCTTTCTTTCCCTTTAATAGAATTGAATACTGCAGTGAAAATAGTTTTCAGTGAACAATGATTGTTTGAATTACGAAATTTATTTAACGTGTTTCTTGAAATATAAGAATTTCTTGTAATTTTAATAAAAATGATTATTTTACACAATTCTAAACATTTTATTTTTTAAACAGGCTACATATTTTCTCTTGTGTGTCTAGGGAATTTTAATGAAAAACATAGTTTAGTAATTTTTTAAAGCCATTGTGAGTAATTATTTGCTAAATTCCATAGACTTTCAAATTAAAATAAAATCCATTACCATAAAGAGCTATTATAATTAAAACATTTTAATACATTTATATGATATTTTAATATAAGAAAAAATTTTAATTTTCCTGGCAAAAAATGTAAATTATGCTTATAGGTATATTTTGTATTCTTCATCAAAAGAAACTTGTGCTATTTAGACAAATTAAAATAGTAAAAAAATTTGATTTTCATGAAAAATTTCAAGCACAATTGAAAAACGTATTTCTATTGTTGCTTAGCATTTGAAATAACATCAAAGATAATGCTTAAGAAAAAAATTGTTAATCAAAGAAAAAAAAATTTTGTTTGATTATAATCTTAATAATTTCTTAATATTATCAAATTATTAATAATTATCGATGCTAAATAGTTAACAGCCTAACAAATGGGAACAATCGTAAGGCATGTGACACATATACAAATAAAATGACTTGCTTATGCAAAATCTAATCGAAGACTGTTTGCTGTAACATTGATTTGAAGCACAGCAACTACTTTATTGTAACTTTCATTAATTTTCAGCTGAAACTGATACAGTTATACTGTTGCGTCCAATGACAATAAAGAGCTTAAAAGTGATAGCACATACTATTTCTGGTGAATATTGTATTAATGCACATCACTATATTAAATCTATTTTCCAGTGTTCTTGGTTGGTATGAAAAACCTATGACAGAATATTCCAATGAAATCTAAGGAAAACTTATGCAGTTTTCTCACCTACTCAATGCTGGTAACAGGAACAATTATGAAAGTATTTTTTATTTGAAAAAGTGCTTATTTGTGAAATTTGCTTAATGCAATCTTTAAATATCATAGTAACGAACTTATGTTCTCCAGACTATTTTGGATATAGAGTTTAACTGTTATTCTAGTTAACAGATTCTGCAGATCGTTCCCTTATTGAAAACATGGTTAAATTGTCGAGATTTCTATTATTTAACACCACTTCTGTTGACAAGTTTCTGTATAAAATGCAACTGCGTTGCATAAGGTGTTTCGATGCATTACAAATTTAAGTAAGACTAATTCCTTGAAAATGTTATACTTTTTCACCTATTTTAGTCATATATTTGACATTTATTATCTAATAAAAAAAGTTAAAATTTAAATTATTTCTTTCTGAAGTTTTAAATGGTGGAAAATATATTAAAATCAAAATAAAAGGGTTCAAACGTAGCATGCAAATTAAGCTTTGTTCAACCATATTATATTTAATAATAGATTACTAGCATTAAAAATACATGAAAAGAATATGAAAAAATAGTAAGTATTTTTTAAAATTCAATATTTGAAACTTTAGAAAAATTGTGTTCCGTATGTGTGAGTTTAAGTTAAACAAGTTTATTACATTTGTGATATCGGTAAACTTAATATACAGGGTTAGCAAGAAATAAGTTTCCCACTTCAGAGGGCTGTAGAATACGTTCGATTTGTCCAAATGAGATAAAATTTGAACTACAGATAATTCAAATGATGCGCTTGACATTTATTTAAAAAAAATTAGTACAAAATTTCGCCGATAGATGGCGCTGTAATACAAATAAAAACATTTGACATGCTTTATAAATGTTAAATAATAATAATAAAAAAGTAACATTATAACTGTTCAATATGTCCCCTTCATTTTCAACAATGTGCTCTAATCGCAAAACCATATTTTCGACAGCAGACCGGAGTGACTTTGTCAGAATATCAAGGATATGGCGCCGAATGCTGTCCTTTAGATCTGGTACAGATGCTGGCCTTTTGCGGTAGACATTGTCCTTCAAAAAATCTCACAACCAAAAGTCGCAGGGGCTGATATCCGGCGAACGAGGAGGCCATGCCGTAGGGAAATGACGGCTGATAACCCGTGCCTCAATAAAATGCTGTCTTAGCAGTTGCTTTACACGCGGATCAATATGAGGAGGTGCGCCATCCTGCATGAAAATGATGTCCTGAAGGCATCCACGCTGCTGAAGTTGTGGAATTACAAAATCCCTCAGCATATCTTGGTACCGTTTTCCTGTGATCGAACAGGTTTTGATTCCAGTTATCTCTTCAAAAAAATACGGTCCAATCACAAAAGTACCCGTAAACCCACACCATACTGACACTTTTTCAGGATGCAAGGGTTTTTCCTGGATAGAGCGAGGGTTTTCCGCTGCCCAAATTCAACAATTGTGGGTGTTGACTTGCCCATTAAGTTGAAACTGGGCTTCATCAGTACACAGAATATTCCATGGCCAAGTGACGTCAACCACCATTCGAGAAAGGAACTGAAGTGCAAAAGTTTTACGAACCCCTGAGTCCCCATCCTGCAACAAGTGCAGAGGCTTGATTTTGTAGGGATAAAAATGCAAAATCCGCTGTAAGATTTTTCGTACAGTGAAATACGGCATATCCAATACACGGGAAACAACTGGAACACTGACACTACCATCCGGCGACTGACTGCTGACTTCAACGACCGCGGTAGCCACATTTTCGACGCTAGAAGACTGGATTGGCTTTCGTCCTCTACCGGGAAGAATTGCAAGTTGTCCAGTTCTTTCAAATTTTTGCATCATCTTGCGTAACGCACATGGAGACATTGGATCTCTTCGTATCTGCTTCATACGGTGAAATTCTTTTACAGCTGCAACGGAGTTCTGCTGATTCTGGTAGAGCAATTTTACAAGTAGCGCTTTTTCTTGCAAAGAAGGCATGATGTCCAGAGAAGTAACTAATGCTCGTTCAGAATCCGACTTCTTTTTACCCAAAGATAATGCTAATAGGCATGCGCTGTAAAGCAAATGACTTTTCATATTTTCAGTATATGCAAATATGTACCATTAGTGTTACAGCGCCATCTATCGGCGAAATTTTGTATTATTATTTATTTTAAATAAATGTCAAACGCAATATTTGAATTATCTGTAGTTCAAATTTTAACTCATTTGGACAAATAGAACGTATTCTACAGCCCTCTGAAGTGGGAAACTTATTTCTTGCTAACCCTGTATTATTACTTTAAAATATAATTTCCTCACCGGCTGAATGTTTTTGTATATCTGTGTATTTTACGTCACATGTTTGGAAATACCATATAAACTTACATTTCAAAATGTTATATTGATTAAAAATTATCATGAATTTTTGTGAACTTCTAGTTTCTTTATGCATCATAAATAACCAGATTTCACACATGAGTCTGTAACTGTATACATGTATTTATGTTTAATAAGGAAATATTTTATTTAATAAATGTATATTATAAATATAAATGAACAAAATTATATTTCAAATATTTATCATAGTGTCATTATAGAAATTGTGTTTGATTTTTTACGAATTATAGGTTCTCGCAGAAATTATATTTAAAGTATAAACTTTTAAAAAAATAAAAATTAATAAATTTTTGACATTATTTTCAAAATAATTAGTTTTTTTCTTAAAAAATATTTAAAAACTTTTCTACTCATTAAATATTTGTGTATTAAAATATACTCATGGGAAATTAAAACTTTCTATTCTTTTGTTCTAGATTTTGTAATTTATTAAGGAAAAAAAATGTTGAAAGAATTAATAATTTATCATTTTGCTCTTAAGGTTAAAAAACTGTATTTAAAACTATTGCTTATGAAAAATTTCAAGTTTGGTTACACATGAGAAAATAAATGTACTAAGCAGAGCTTTTAATTTCATGACTTCATTCCTAAATATGAAATCAAAATAATACTGAAATATTTGGTTAATTAATTTAATATTTCCTTTTATTTTCTCTGAACTAGTGGAATGAAGTATGTTTTTTTTACAAGAAACCAAATGTTTCTGCAAATATTTTTAGATTTGGATTTCTTTTTTTTTAAACATTGTTAAAGTATTCTTAATTATCGATATGATACTTTTAAAAAATTTAAAATCATGCCCTTATTACGTTTTGGAAAATTTATGTAAAGTATATTTATAAATAGTATAAAAGTGTAAGTTCAACAATTATTTTCTTATAAATGTAGAAAAATATTAGTTATTATATTCAGATATTGGTATTTAAAATTATTCTATGTAAGAAAACAGCGTGATTGAGAATGTATCAGTTTTTATTTCTTATTATTCCTTTACCATATTCTAACAAAATATTTTAAAAGTATAACAATTAATATATTGATAAGTTATTTGTACTCCTCTATTCGAAATTCATATTTTTGCTTGAATATAATTCCAATGTTATTTAAATTTACAATATTCATGCATCCTTCAGCAGTTATTATTTAAAGCAATTAATATCTTAGATCAATAGAATTTGTCTTAAAATTTTTGATTAAAAATGCCTAAACGTTGTTTTTATCAAAATTAAAAACTCATTTTAATGACTCATATTAATTGCATCTTTTGTAATTGTATTTAAAAGCATTCATCAATTTTACGACTCGAAAAAATCTTTCTTGTGAAGCGTTTGGTTTCTTAAAAATCTCAGTTATAATAATAATAAATAACAGTTCTTATAAAAAGAATATTAAATATATTTAAATGTCAGAAACTTATAATTCTGTAATAAAAATAATTCATAGAATTCTTACATTGTCATGTTTATTTATACATTACTGTAATTTTATTCAAAAAATATTATTCCTTTGGGTTCTCGAAGAAAATTTCATTCAAAAACATCTGAACTGGTTTTATGATAAATATTATTATGAAGAACTAAAATTACGTTAAAATTAAAATGCAAATTATATTGAAACTAATCATAAGGACATTTAAAATTGAACACAGAAATTACTTTAAAGTGCCTACTGTAAGAAGTATAAGCAGAAAAGCTGTTTTATTCTAAATAAACAAACAATTGTAAATACTAAATTAGTTTGCAAATTTGGAAATTACTTGACAATTCAATATGAGAATGAAAAATGCTCTTCCGCTATAAGGAAAATTAATGTAAAACAATTGTAGACATTTTTCTAATCTTTTTCCCGTAAAAAGGTAACTAACTTCTATGTGATCTAAAAATTTCGATTGCTTTCTTTTTAAAATTGAAAATTTGTATTACCAATTGTTTACTGAATAATATTAATACAAAGAATAATTTCACTACAACGGATACTTGTTACACACTGACACACACACACACACACATAGCTCAAGCCATAAGTAACTTCCGTTTCTTTATCAGATATTTATTTTGTGTGATCTCATTAAATAAAAAAATTACAATAATTTATGATGTTTTCCTCTTCCTGGCAGTTCGACAACAAGCGTGGTTTTGTAGATTGGTAGTAACATAAAAGGTGGTAGTCTGTTCCATCAAGATCTGGGGAGTAAGAAGGATGTATTAAAACAGACCATCCAAGCTGTAGAAATTTTCCTTTAATCACCTTTGCTGTTTGTGATCACGCATTGTTGTGTAGAAAGTTGACATTTTTGCGATTGACGAGTGGGGGGTGCTATTCACGGAGTTTTTCTTGAACACTTTGCAGCTGCTGAACAAATTTATAAGCAGTAATTGTTAAATTTGGCTTAAACAACTCGTGGTAAATTATTCCTCAACAATCCCGTCATACACACAAAAAGATTTTTTGCCATGGATGTTAGCAATCAGATTTGGTAAAGGTGCTTCATCCTTATCAAATCACTGTCTTTTACGGACTATATTCTCGTAAGTACCCCATTTTTAATCGCCTGTTACAACCTTGCTTAAAAAAATATATATTTGCACCCGTGAGAGCAAATTTATGCGATTGACATGTGATCTTCTTTATTCGGTTCACTGAGATTGTAATTACCCATACGCCTAACTTGCTGACTTTCACTAGTTTCTCAAAATGGCGGATAACGGTTGATTGCGATATATTCAACTTTTTTTTCCTATACATCTTGACGATTGACGTGGATTTTGCTCCAATACTGCCTTTAAAATATTGTTGTCGAAGTCAAAAGGACATCCCGCCCTGGGTTCGTCCTTTAAAGTCATAACTCCAGAACGGAATTTTAAGAAACCATTTTTAACTGCTCAATCAGTTATCAATCCTTCACCATAATGTTTACATATTTTTTCTGCTGTCACCTTAGTACTATTGCCTTGTTTAAATTTCCAAAGCATCACATGACAATATGTATTTTTTGGCTCTCCATTTCAGAAGCAGTTTATTTTATCGTGTATGATACAAAATTGTAGACAAAAGACTTACGGAAACCTCGTGTAACAAAAACTTGTTGTCATGGTTACTTAAAATTAATAATTAATTTTAAGTAACCATTAAATTAAAATTTATATTAATAATATAAATTTTTAATAGTATTTTGAAAAAAATAGGAAATTGGTCAAATTCATGTTTAAAGATTGGAAAACTTGAAAAATTACAATCCTTATATATAATACTATTGAAAATTAACCTGGGGCCTGAGCAGCATCCAGGCGCGTCGGCAGGTGGTGGATCACCGAACGTCCTGTAGGAATGACAGGATAGCCTTGAATATAGAATCAGAGGCCGCGAAACAGCCCCCGTAAACCCTGGTGTTATGCGACCCGTACCTAGGGCTATTTGGCACAGCGGTAATGGTGTCTTAACGGAACCTCTAGTTGCCTGGCGAACTTCTAGAGCTTTTTTTGCTTTACCCAGTAACTCAGGCAATGCTGGGTGGACTGTTGTATTACCTTAGCCTATTAATTAATTGTTATTTTATGGCGAAAAAACAGAAATCACAAACCTTTCTGCATAAGTAGGTGAAGCCTCTGAAGTATACCTTGCTGAAAAAGACAAGGGAACCCAGAGGCAATCTAGTGAAGGGGCCGCAATGAATCCTTCACAGGAGGTAGAAATGACCTCCAAACTATCTTCTTCTGGTGAGAGTCAGGAAGCTATCGCTAGCACGACTGACTCTCTGATCGGAATCAAGCTTAAAAAGAGTCAAGCTTTTCTGGTGCCCAGAAAAAGAAGCTTGTGAAGGAACGCAAAATCGCCGAGAGGACTTGGGTTGAAAAACCCAAGGCAACCAAAGGCGAGAAGCGTCCCGCCAACCAGATGGACCAGAGCAAGGCCGGAAAGGCGGCCAAGAGAGAAGGACCTGGAGGATTTACCTACAGGGCAGCTCTCACGGCGGTCAAGATGTCTGTGCTCATAGAGGGCCATCCGGAAAAACGGCTAACAGAGGAACAGGCCTTCGATCTGGAATTCTCGTTAACTGAGAAAATAGGAAGGAATGAGGAGGCTTTCCTTCCTATCCTGTAAACTGAGAATGGGGAACTCATTGTCAACTGTGCAGATCTGGGGAGCTGAAAGTGGCTGGAATAGACTGTCAGTGACATAAGCCCCTGGCAGGAGCAAAAAATCTTGGTGGGTGAGGCAAGGAAACTTGTCAGAACCACCAAGATAATTGCAAAACTGCTGAAAATTTGCAGCAAACTGGTGCCTAAAGAGGTCCTGAGGAAAATCGCGTTACAGAACGGTGGGGTCACTCCAACGGAGTGGAACGTTCTTAACATCAAGAATGACCCAGCTGGGCAGACCATCGTTCTTAGTGTACCCGAACTAGATGCTGCCATACTTGGTGTAAGGGTATATAAGTTTTATATCGGACTTCACGAAGTGCAGGCAAAAGTACTTGACAAACCCGCTCCTGCTGGTGGGGGTGAATGTAGTTCAAGCCAACCTCCACCACAGTAGAAGTGGTACCCCTAACCTCAGTAAGAAGTTCCTTGCTGGGGATATACATCTGATCCTGATTCAAGAACCCTGGCTGATTAGGGGGAGTATCAGTGGCCTCAAAGGAACTAAAGGTAATCTTATCTATTGTACCAATAGTAATGCTAGAACTTGCATACTTTTACATAAAAACATTGAGGTTTTACCCCTCTCAGAATTTATCCTTAGGAACCTGGCAGCTGTGAAATTCAGACTCAACATAGATGGAGGGGACAGAGAAATTGTTTTTGCCACTGTGTACCTGCCCTATGAAGAGAAGGCACCACCTGACCATTCTCTGCACAAACTCATGAACTTTTGCAGAGACAACAATTTACAGGTAGTCCTAGGACTAGACTGTAATGCTCACCATGTCGACTGGGGAAGCACGGACACAAATAAAAGAGGTGAATGCCTTTTAGAATTCATTCTAAATTACGGGTTAGATAATCTAAATGAGGGCAATGAACCAACTTTCATTACTTCTAATCGAAGTGAAGTAATTGACATTACTATAGCGACAACGCTAATTAGTAAAAATATCAAAATTTGGAAAGCAGATGGCAGACCTTCTGTAGCTCAGACCATCAAAACATCCATTTTGAAATTCACTCTAATGTGTGTCTGGATCGCATGTTTAGAGACCCAGTTAGGACGGACAGGAAGAAATTCCGGGAGGATTTGACTGGGTTGGTTGAGTTCGGGAACAGGCCTATTAGAGACAACTACGATCTAGAAGTTACAGCAGACTTTCTGCGTAGTAGTATTCTAGATTCTTATCATAACAATTGCCCTATTCGCACTAGGAGAGCTAAACTCCAATGTCCTTGGTGGAATGACTCTCTAACAACCGAAAGGGCAAATGTTAAGAAACTTTTTAATAAAGCCAAGAAAAATGGTGAATGGGAGAACTATACAACGGCTTTCACTAATTATAACAAACGTGTTAGGAAAAGCAAAATTAACTCCTGGAGGAAGTTCTGTCAAGAGATAGATTCTATCTCTGAAGGAGCTAGACTAAAAAAACTCCTCAAAAGAGATGAACCTATTTTGGTTGGCACCTTAAAGGACGAAGAGGGTAATTTTGCTGTTTCCGGAAAAGAGGTTATGGAAATTATGACCAAAACCCACTCATCAGGAGCTAGAGATATTTATAGCAACGAAGGGGAGCACTGCATTGGCTCTTTGCAAAGAGTCAATAGCGATCAATAGACCATCGCTAAAAATATCGTTAACTACAACAATGTTAAATGGGCAATCTCTGCCTTTAAACCTCTAAAAAGAACAGGGGCTGATGGAATTATGCCCATCATGATCCAGAAGGCAGAGGACGTTATCATACCAGTGGTAACTAGAATTTACAGAGCTAGCTTAGCACTGGGTTACATACCAAAGATATGACAGAATACTAGGATTGTTTTCATTCTTAAACCTGGCAAGGACACCTATGACCAGGCCAAGTCTTACAGACCTATCAGTCTTTCTTCATTCTTTCTTAAAATTATGTTGAAAATCAATGATCGGCAAATTAGAGATTACTTGGGAAGTAACAGTTCCTAGCATGCTCTTCAATTTGCCTATCAACTCGGCAAATCTACTGAAACTGCTTTACATCAGCTAATTTCTAAGATTGAAACCACTCTGGATCAAAAAGAAGTTGCCTTGGCAACTTTCCTCGACATCCAAGGTGCCTTTGATAACACTTCCCATCCATCCATCCTCAATGCACTTTGAGAGGCAGGGATTAATCAGACCCTGTGTACTTGGATTGAGGCCTTAATTTTGAAGAGATGTATACAAATGAGCATCTTCGGTGAATCATTTGAAAAAAAGACTACTAGAAGTTGTCCTCAAGGAGGTGTTCTCTCACCATTACTTTGGAACCTAGTTGTAAATAGCCTTATAAAAAATCTAAATGATAAGGGTTACTATACGCAAGGATATGCTGATGACATTGCCATCCTAATCCTTGGTAAAGATTTCGACATAACTTGTCATCTCATGCAGGATGCTCTAAGTTATGTAGGTCAATGGTGCATGGATAGGGACCTGATGGTTAATCCTCAGAAAACCTACCTTGTACCTTTTACACGCAAAAGGAAATGGAAGGGTTTTTTCATACGAAGACTTTTTGATGTTGAAATCAATGTGGCTTCAGAGGTGAAGTATCTGGCCATTTATTTAAGCCAAAAACTCACCTGGAATAAGCACATTGATGATAAAATTAACCGAGCAAAGAAAAGCATTATGATTTGCAGGCGGATGCTTGGTAAAAACTGGTGTCTACATCCAAAACTGATGTTTTGGATGTACACAGCTACTGTCAGGCCCATTCTCACATATGCTTGTGTGATCTAGTGGCGTAAGGTGGAACAGAAGTCTGTGACTGACAGACTAGGAGGTCTAAAAAGACTGGCCTGTCTCTGCATCAAAGGAGCAATGTCGACCGCATCAACCAGAGCATTGGAAGTTATGTTGGATCTGACTCCTTTAGACATCTTCATCTGCAGCACTGCCAGAATGACTGCATATAGAATGAAGTTACAAAACCAATGGTACGACCAGCATGTTGCCAAAGGGCACAGGAGTTATTACCAGGAAAATTCAAGGTCCTACTTTCCTGATGCATTCGAACATCATGGAAAAGTCATACAAGTTTGAAAGGACATTTGAAATAGTTTTTCCAACTAGAGACGAATGGGATAACAACATGTTCAAAACCAAAACAGGAGATCTAATCTGGTACACAAATGGATCACTGAAAAACAGCCTCTCAGGACTGGGAGTATGTGGCGTGTCACCAAGAACCAGCCTATCTGTAAGCATTGGGCGATACGCTACGGTCTTCCAGGCAGAAGTTTTTGCCATTATCCACTGTCTGTGACTAAATGCGAGGAAGGGCTACCACGGTAAGCGGATTCTCATTTTTAGTGACAGTCAAGCCGCTTTAAAAGCGCTCAGTTCTTTCGAAATCAAATCTAAATGATTTTGGAATGTAGAAACCTTCTTACAGAACTGGCAACTAGAAACAAGGTGATCCTTGTATGGGTGCCAGGGCGCAAAGTGCTGATGAACTTGCTAAACAAGGATCGTGTTTTGCTCCCGTTTGGTGCAGAACCTTTTTGTGGGATCAATTTTAAGACCGCAAAATCCAATGTTCTTAGATGGGAAGAACGGAAGATGTATGAAGCTTGGCTCAACACTCCTGGTCAAACCCACGCTAAAAGTATGATCTGTGGATCATCAGAAAGGATTGCCTCTGAAATTCTAAGATGCTCTAGGCAGAAGTTACGTTTAATCGTAGGCTTCATAACTGGGCACTACTATTTCAGAAAACACCTCCATAAAATGGGACTGTTTCAGCAAGACCCTATCTGCAGGAAATGTTATACAAAAGAGGAAATGGCCAAGCAGATCATTAACGAATGCGAGGCTCTTGCCCTTCCTAGATTAACTTCTTTAGGCATCATCCATACTAAAGAGTTACACCTAGACTCCATTAAAGGGTTATCGGAGTTTATTAATAAAGTGGGTGACCCGAGCAACTGGAACTAGGAGCATTAGGTTTGGAGTTAATAGTACAAAATGCTGATAAAAGCAGAGGTGCCAATGACATACAAACCCAACTCTAAGAAGAAGAAGGATGAAAATTAATATATAGTAACTAACAACGTTTTAATTCAAATTTCAGCAAATCTGAATTATAGGATTTTCAAGCAACGTTATATAGATGGAAATATATTTTGATAAAACGTGTTGAATTCGAAAACATTTTATCTTTGCTAATTACTTGCATAAAAAGCACACATCTAAAAAGAATATTTTCTCCCAGAATTTTGGAATTTTAAACATAAAAACGCCAAACTGATATAAATAACTTATGAATTACGAAAAACCACTGCACCAACTGATCTAAAACGTACCTGATAAATAAATTAAATTGGGGACTTTTTTAGAATAAGCAAATATTGTTATCTTACACTTGTACTGAAATGCTAAAATATATAGTATGAATCACATTGAAGAATACTTCTATGAAAATACTATGGAAAAATATTACTATAAAATGATTTTTTAATTCGGCACGTTGAAGAAAAAATGTTTTAACGTAAACGAAACAAAAATGATCAAACTTCGAAACAGTGTAATTAAAGAAAAATCTCAAAGAAAATTGTGTTATTGATAAATTCAGCCAGCAATAAAATTTTTACAGATCAGATAATACCTTCAAATATTAATTTCTATAAGCTATATAGTAAGTTTAAAGCTTTTTGTTATTGAACAAAAGTTTCTTCTACTTCAAGTACTAAGTGTTTACTAATTATATAAAAGCCAACGAAAAAAATCATCCCTCAACTCATTTATAATAAAACTGATTGGGAATGTATGTTTTAGAAATAAGAAAACTATTTTGAAATTAAATTAATTTTTTTCCTGCTCATTGCAATTAGTAGCCGTGCATAAGACGAAATAATAGTTTAACTCTCAAAATAGTTGTTAATGAAAAAATTATAAAACATGATGAACTGATGACTGATTTGGTGAGTTTCATCGTAATTGAGTTTTTTTGAAAATTTTATACATAAGTTGGGCTTAATTTGATACTTACAATTATGATGAAAGCATATCTGAATTGTAAGTACTTAAATTGTAAGTAAATAGGACATCATGGTCTAAATATTCAAAGAGAATTTGAAATTACCCCTTTCATTCTTTTAAATACATCCATCTTGAAATTTGTAATTATCTTATTTCTAATGGCTTAATATTTTTTTAACTGATCAAAATTTTTATTTCATCTTGAAGAGAAAGATGCTTGCATTCAACTGTTTGTTTTTATGTCTAAATATTTCTAAAAATATACTTAAAAATCGAAAATTAAGATTTCATTTTTTAATAATATAAATATTTTTGTTGAAAAAAGAGTTCAATTATCTTATACTGAGAATAATTGAAGATATTTATAATATATATAAAATTAGATACATTAATAATTATATTATAAGATACTTATAATATAAAATAGTTTTGTTCTGTCATTGAAATTATATTTATATAAGCAAATTCTTATAAGGACTAGTTTCGAATAAAAAGTATCAAATATCTTTTATGGTTAATGAATATTTTAATTACTTCATAAAACTATATTTAGAAGAATAGTTCAGACTGTGGATGTGTGTGGGATGTTATAAGATATATGTGATACATACAAAACTTATAAATTCAAAATTTAAGAATGAGTAAGAAATTTTCATTTTCAGACTATCTTTGTGATTCAGAGGAACGTACTTTTAAGAAAACGCTTTCCGGAAGGTTTTTAATTTGAAAGGTTTTATTTTTAATTTTTATGGACTTATAAATTAATACATTATTTACTGTCAAATTTATTAATAAGGAAAATAAAGCATATTTTCTTAAAATGAGATTAAAACATTTGTATCAATTAATGTCTAAATAAATAATTTATATGCTATTTTCTTAATTACTTCTGCCTATATATCAATACCTATGATTATTTTCCTCTGAGAATTTCTTAGAAAATTTCTACTTATTTCTTAAATTTAGTATTTAAATATTTTATTATTAATAAAATATGATTATCTCTAAAAACAGAATTCAGGCTTCTTAGAGCCAACCAATTGAAAAATACTTATGAAAAACTTATAATTGGGATTATTAAATAATAATAATGAAATGCTAAAATAGTATTGATACAAATAAATACAGGAAACTAAAATTTTCTGATAATTATTTATGTAAAGATTTATCATGAAAATCATTGCATAGTTCATGATTTTTTAATTGAAAATTGAACAAAAAATTAAATTTTTTACAAATAAATAGAAAAATTGCACCAACTATCCAAAATTGGAAAATATTACTAAGAAAGTGTAAGTTAAAAAGTAAGATTTTTAAAACCAATTCCTTTTTATAAGGTAGAAAATAGTCAAAATCCTTCACTAGTTAATCTAAAGAAGTAATCTGATAAATGTTTAAATATAACTGATGGTATAATTAAGATTTAACCATTTATCTTAATAATACACATCTTATTACAAAAATGTTTTTACAAAAATAAAGTTATTTGTAAAAATTTTAAATTTTATATGAGTGAAAAGTTAAACATATCTATAAATATCATAAATATTTTTTCTCTTTATTTCCAAAACAGGTAATTTGATTAAAATTGGGAAATAAATAATTTTAATTTTAAAAGAAATATTAAATAAATTCAATTACATAGAATTATTATTGTTTTTAATATATTAATTGTTTTTTATTAAATAGTTTTTTAAAAAAACATTATAAATTGGTGTTATATATTTATTTTCACAGTTGCAGTGAAACCAAATTATACTCATTTCACTATCATTTACTTTTTTTAATCTGGTTTCTAAAAATTTGAACAATGAAAAATATTAGGGTATCTTAGAGCGTTATCTAGAGTTTTACAATTCAAAAGTAAAATAAAATGTGAATATACTTTTCACAAAAAATCTATTTTTACTATAATGGAATAAAATTCATTCTTAGGTAAAATATTGTCTGGTAATTATTGAATTCTTTTGATTCTTCAGTTTAATCAAACGAGTAATAATAATCGAATTAAATTTTTCTTGAATTACTTGAAATTACATACAAATTTATATAATTGTTTCAAAATAATTAACCCTTGCAGAGATATGATTTCAAATCGAATAAAATTTAATTATGTTCCTAAAAAGATAATTAAAATTAAATAATTTATTTAGTATTGATTATTTAAAGTGAAACCGTCCATTTAATGGTATATTTTTTCACATATTAGTCGAGAGAAAAGGTTTTTCGAAGTTAAAGTTGATTTCACAGCAAATACTTAACCAAATAAGATAATTAGGGTGCAGAACAAGCGTGAATCCAACTTCCAAGAATTTACGTGCTCTAGAATACAAATATCAGATTTACCTTCACCTGACTGCATTTACTTCCCTTTTTCAGAAGAAGCATGCGATGCACCGGACCATGACAGCGGTTTATTTGGGAAGCATCTGTTAAGGAACTTCAGTTTAGTCTAAGTAATGATTTCCTTTCGGTTTCGAGAGTACAATACTTATTGCATTTAAGGAACAAATATAAAAGTTTTTTTACGAATGAGTAAAAATACTTAAATTCTATAAATATTTGCGGTTTCTTTGTGTAATCTCAAACAAGATTTTATTGACATTCAAAAAAAGATTTTTTTTCAATATAAATCTGCTTACTGCAGTGATTTTAAATTATAAGTAAAAATTTAGTATTCAGATCGAACAATTTCTAAAGTACTTAAAGTATTACTGAAGTAAAAAGAGTATTTATTAAAATACTAAATAATAAAAGCATTTGTAATAATTTTTTCAATAACAGTAACTTTGTATAAGATTATTTTAATGTGCATACAATTTGTTTTTAAATTTGAAATTCAATTCTTGAGCATATTAATTTTTATTTTGTAACTAAGAAAGTTCTTATGATATGAGAAAAGTATAAGCAATTTTTAAGTTCTAAATATTCAGTGAGAAAAGATTATGTAAAGAATAATCTCTTCTCACTGATGTAAAGAAATAAGCAAAATAAACCAAAAATGAACACACACACACACACATATATATATATATATATATATATATATATATATATATATATATATATATATATATATATATATATATATATATATATATATATATATATATATATATATATATATATGTATATATATATATATGTATATATATGTATGTATGTATATAACAATTTAAAGAAGTTATCTATTTTTTAAAAAAATTACAAATGTTACTAATTGAAACTATTTTACTATCACGTTTTATTGTTTGATATAAAACCACTTGATTATAAGATATAGTATAAAGGTATTCAGTTCAATGAAAATAATTCATTTCTTTATAAATTTGTATGTCAAAGTAATTATTTCAATTGAAAATTTAAGTTAAAATGTATAATCAAAGTTGTAATTAAAAGATATCAAAAAATAAATGTATTTTCCTCCAATTTATCAAGCAATAAGAAAATAATGCTAATTTTTCAAATACCGTTAAATTTTAAAACTGAGCAAAATATATATATATTTAAAATGCAGCGTATAAAGTTTTATTAAGTAAAGTAACAATTCTTGATTATATATGTAAAAATATGCATATATGTAATATTAGATATAAACTAAACTAAAATCATAGAATCAATTTTTTAAATACAACCTCGTTTTAATGCAATATCAAATTTACAAATACTCTTTTATGCTTATTTAAATACTAAAATCCACTTAAGCTCTAATAAACCCTAGTCTCTACAAATTTCTAAGACATATTCTGTACATTAACCACACAATCCAGTAGTTAGCTCTGCAATTAGTAGAGTCAATACAAAATATAATACAAAACATGATATTATTGTGAGATTCATATCTATACAAAAAATGATAATTTCACTATAATTCTTTAAATAAATTTTTTCTCAAAATAATATTTTTTGTCTCAAACTGGTGACGTAATTATGTGATGAATTACCGAATTCAAAATTTTTATATATTGTAATTATATTGCCAAAATATATTTTGAGTAGAATTTTAACTATACAATTTTAATTTATTAAAGAACTGTTTTACACATACAAGATTTAAATAAGTAATCATACTATTTTATGCTTATTTAAATACTAAAAACCGTTTAAGCTCTAATAAACCCTAGTTAATTGTTAGGCAAATTAAGCATATTTTAACTGCAATGCAAAAATTTAATTTCAATTAATATTGATGTTAACTGTAAGTACATTAAAATGTGTATTACTGATTTTAAATATATTATTTCTGGAGATTTGAAATAATTAATCGGATTACATTTTTTGATATAAAATTTCAAACAATGCACAATTTAGCTTTATGCATATTTAACTTATTTAATGAAACTTAAAAAATAAACTGAATTAATGTAAGCGTAAACGCATGTGAATTAAAAGTCTGTTTCCTTTCTCTCACTCACTCACTCAAGAGAATTAAAGATTATGTTTTTTAAACTATGTTATTAAAGACCATGACTAAAAATTGATAAAAAAGAATCCTTCATTAATAATCATAAGATGGAAACTATTAAAATATGATCAATTAATTTTTTGATCATGTAAATAGTTAAAAAATGAAATCATTTATATGATATAATATTTTTAAAAACGAATATATAACAATTATCTAACACATTGCATAAATAATTTAATATTTTTATTGTAAAATTTGAAATTCCCCTGAATCAGAAATTCTTTAAAATATTGAAAATTATACTAATTAAATAGTAGTAATTTTATTAAATAAGAAGAAAATGTTGACTATAATTCTAAAATTTACCTATATTTTGAGAAAACTGTAATATTATTTCATCTGGTACTAAAAAGAATAATTTTTACTCATTTCTTTCCTGTTGTAAAATTGAAACCCCAAAGTATATTTACAAAGAAACATTAAAATTGATATTTCATTTTGAAGCACTAGACCTTTAATAAAATTCGCAGATGAGAATTATCTACAATTTTTTTATAATTAGATAAATTATAATCTCAGTCTTAAAATTTTGTTATAATTGTTAAAATTTTTATTATTTTTTTTCTTTGAAGATATTGCTTAAATTTTACATATTTTTAAACATCTTACTTTATCTAAGTGTTGATGATATAAATATTTTAATAATTTTAATCGACTCTTATTAGTATATTCAAGCAATCTGACAAAAAATTACTTGAATCACTCGAGAAAATGGTATCTATAAATTAATTTGTTCTTTATTTTTTTGCTAATTTCATCTGATTTTAATCTAATTAATTTTTTTGCAAAAGCATAAAATTTAACAAAAAAATTTGTATTATTTTGTTTTTAATTTCTTATTATTCTTCTTCTTAAAAATATGTACTAGGATAAGAAAACTATTTTGATAATACTGTCTACTTTTAATAAAACACATTAGACCAGAAATATATGTTTGATATTTTTCTAAAAAATCTAAATGAAATAAAGTTTTAAAATTTAACTCATGTTGCCTTTATTTTCTTAAAAAAGGTTGATAATTAAAATTAACACACGAAGAAAAAATGAATAAAAATAATTACGTTATTTTGAATTGAATATACCTTATTCTGTTTTAAATATTATTGAAGCTTATTTTAACAGTTAAGGTATTTAAAATATATTTTATCATTGGATTTCCTTTTCTAAAAGCATATTAAGAGTGAGAAACTGATTATTTTCATATACTTTTGAAAGAATGATTAAATATTCAATAATCTAGTTTTCATAATGGTTTCCAGATTTATGATTGTTTTTAACTGAAAATCATTTTTTATTAACATATATGGAATAAATAATTTAGAACAAATACAACAATTCTCTATAAATGAATATCAAGCTATTTCATAAATATCAAAATCAAAGTTTTGTTGCTTGGTATATACTAATGAGTATATAAATATAATAAATTAAATATTTACAATGCATTTTATTCACATAAAAATTCATGTAGTGTTAAAACACAGTTAAATTAAAATATATCATCTGTTACTGTTTTTAATTATTTGTGTGAAAATATTTTCATTTGTATTAAGTATTTGATTTTTTAATAATCGGAGTGTGTTTGTTTCTTTTATATCATTCATGAATATTTATTGTATTTCCCATTAATATTCATACATTTTATAATTAATATATAAATAATAATACATTCCTATTAATACGAAATCAAATATATTTTAAATATCATTTATATTTCCAACATGGAGAGATTCAATGATTTTGAGGACAGTGTAAATTGACAAAAACATTTTGTATGAAATTTTCATTTATACTTTTGCAAGCTATATTAAATCAAAGGATCGTTAAAAATATCATAAGGTAAAAGAAGTCTTCCATAATAAAAATAAATCAAAATCAATGTAAAATTGTTCATGTGGTAAAACACTCCAATATATAACCCTATAATCATAGATATATTTTTTAATTTTAACTTGTAAGAATTCTTTATATATATATATATATATATATATATATATATATATATATATATATATATATATTATGGCTATCACTTCCGAGTATCGCTGTATAGCCTATTTTATTTAAGTGTGAACCTATGCTTGATTAATTAATAACTGATGATCACGAGATTAATTTAATGCTGTTGCATTGTTATCTACCAACTATATTCCACATATCTTAAGAGGAAGTTTAGTTAATCTTTTGTCACTGTAGGATTGATTAAAAACTTCATATCGTTAAGGCTGATGTCATTCGGGCTAATAATTTACCTTTATGATCGAGTTCTTAAATGCAATTTTTAAAATAATTTTAGATGATCTTTCAAAAGTGTATGCCATTTTTTTCAAGTACTTAAAAATAATTATTTTAAGAACGAGCATATGTATGTTATTGATTGATCAAGAAAAAAATTGTTTTTAAGTGTTAAATTAAATTTTTGTTCTATTACCTTCCATTATTTATTTATTATTTCATTTAAAAAAAATCGTGCAACTTAGATGAAGAAATGTAAACTATATTAGATTAAAACTGCAGAATTTAAAATGTGTAATTAAACTGCAAAATCTAATCACCTTTTATCATCTCTCAATGCAAAAAATTAATAAATCAATTATAATGTTTTTCTTTTTCTTTCTGTTTCTTTTTCTGTTTAATTTTGTGTTGTTTTATGGAAAACATCAAGTTTGTGAAATGTAATGAAAAAGAACTATAATTGGTAAAATTATAAATTTCGTATCAGATAATTGGGTTTCTACATTTACAAAATATTTTTTCATCCTTCCAGAAATGGAAATAAATATTTTGTTAAATTAATAGGCAATTATAATCTATCTGTATGAATTTTATTTGAACATTTTCCTAGACACACAAACATGTATTTTTGAAAATTATAGAAAAGAATAATTTCCTTTATTTTATAGTAGTTTCAATTTTTTATTGTATTTTCTTGCTAAAAGCGACATTTTTTTAAACTCTGAGTAAAAAGAATAAATGGAATTGAAATTTTAAGTTTAGTGAGAAAGTTTTTATTGAATATCCTCTTCACGATGGTATAAATTTAAAGAGCAATATGGATTAGGTTGAAAACTTTATGATAATTTGTTAATTCATTACAAATTCATTTCATAAAGTTAAATTTCTGATTTTTACATAAAAGTTTAACAGCTTATTTATTCCATATTCTCTTTTAAAATTTACTTATAAGTATATTCAAAGACGTATTCTTCACACATTAAGTATCATATTTTTTGAATAATATTTTAATCTATAAAACACATTATTAAAAACTTTCTTAATATTTTAGTTTGGGTACTTACACAATAATATTTTTAATGATCATAAAATTTAAGATTAAATGTTTTCATTTAAAATAGAAATATTTTAAAATATACAAAATGAGATGTTTTGAAAATTATTTTGAAAGCTTTATAAAGATTGTTTAAAGTTTGAATAGTAACAATTAAACTTTGACTGTTAAGCAAATTAAGGAAATATTTTTCTTTACCGAGATAAGTCTTTGCTTAGTATATAAATGAAAATTGGAAATAATCGGTCTAAAACTTATCGTAGTTTTTAGGTATATCCAAGCATTTGTTGTATATATTACACGATCTTCAGAAACTGAAATATAACTTTTGACTTACTGAAACAAGTTTTTAAAGTTATAGATTCGACTTTCATAATATGAAGTATATGAGAACATACTTGTCAAGGGGTACGTATTTAGTTATTAAAATCTAAATAATTCCTAAAATTCTGTTAACTCTTTCATGTGAACCAAATTAATATTAATTATGCAATTAATATATAATTAAAAGATATTTTTGATTGGATAATTGGATAATCACAAATTCATACATACATATATGTATAAGCATGTATATATATATATATATATATATATATATATATATATATATATATATATATATATATATATATATATATATATATATATATATATATATATATATATATATATATATATATATATATATATATATATATATATATATATATATATATATATATATATATATATAAGCTTTGTTTCTATGGAATGGTTACATACAGAGAGTATCGAAACATGTTCAAAACATACGCGGGAAAACAACAAAATATTATCACAAAGAACAAATTTACAGATGCAATAAACATTCAAACTTTTAAGCTACAAAAAATATTATTTTGCAGAAAATATACAGCATGGTACCGAAATTTTGTGCAATGTACAGAATAATTTTTAATTTAATCTGTTCTCCCGTAAATTTTGTATTGTGAAAGATTCCAGAACTATTTTTTTCTGTGAACCAGAGAAACATCCCAAAACTTCTCAGTTGTGACTTCAATTTTTTTACGCTGAATCAGTATCCTTGTTGCTTCCTCAACCCTCTAGGGCTTTCCTCGACACCCTCAGGGCCTCAATCCCTGATGCATTGTGAAGAAAGAAGGAAATACTACAAGGAAGGCATTACAAGGAAGGAAATGGTACAGTAACGTCGCTCTTGGAATTAAACAAGCACACGCATTTAACAATAATCTTTAAAAAATGAAGCAAATAATTGGTTAACGCAGATATGAATATATCCTATTTCGATATAAGAGAAAATTTGCCATTTAGAAAGGTGAAAATGCTGATAATATTATTAAAAAATTTATCTAGAAATCTTTTATTAAAAGCTAATGTGATACAATTGTTTTCACTGTAATTCATCATTTTATACACATGCATTTTAAAACTCTAGATAAAAATATTCGAAATTATGTTTTTTCTGTCAGAATGGACATCAAAAAAATAATAATTTCTCCTTATTCCTAATAAATAAAAAACCTTCTATCTCTTTGAAATTCTAGAAATATATGATTTTTTAAACTGTCAGTTCAATCATCGATTGATATATTTTCGAATTTTATGTCATATTTCATGAAATATTCTTTTCTAAGTCTTCATTTGATGTAAAATTTGCATTTCTATTTTCTTCTTCTATAAGATAGGAACTAAAACCATTTTCCTATTCCAACTTTTCTCGAAATTTAGAAATATCTGAAAATTGAAAAGCAAGTATATGTGAGACTAAAGTAAAACGTCCTGTTAAAGTAATTCTTAAATATTGACTTTTATTCTTTAAGTTTTAAGGAAATGGAATGTGTTTTTTTCTTGGAGTGGTTGTACTTAAATTATCAGCTGAGAATTATATCAATTTTAAAATTTAAAAATATTAATTCCATTTTTATTATGAAATTTTTAATAATTCCATTATTAAATTAATTCCATTATTTTTTGAAATTACTGAAAATAATGTTGAACTCTCAATTTAAACTTGCAAATTACCTATTTTTTGCTACTATCACTTGGCCCAAAATATGTAAAGCGTATCGGTTGTTTTATAGTTATTTCTAAATAACATCAACTACGTTATTATGAGAAAGCATTATACTTTTTCAAATAAATTTAAACAATAAAAAATACAGTGTTGTCTAAATTTATTATTTTGAATAAGTTTAAATCTTAGTCAAACGTTTTCCATAGTTATATCTAATGAACTTAAATTATAAATTTATCATCAGTAGAAAAAAAATTTACTTCAATATTTGATAACAAATTAATACAAAAACAGAAAATTGACATGAAGCTGTTGATCTTTCTGAGGTGAGAAATATTTTGCATAAATAAAAACGATTTATCAAAAAGAAGATAAATGATTAAAAAAATGAAAATTTATATCCACAATTTCTTTCTTATTTCTGTGTAAGACTTTTTAAGCAATCGCAACAAAACGAGTTATAGGATTTATGCCCTTCATTGAGACTTTGATAAGAAAAAAAATTGGTTCTGACTTCACTTCAGAATGGACTTTGTATCGAAAACGATTTATTCCTGTAATGGAAGCGAAACCTATTTTGACAATTCTGTAACGCTACAGAGTGCCGAATTCTTTGCTGCGTTAAGGTACTCAAGGTTTTATATACGACCTCTTTTATGTCACCAAAACCGTGAAACAACCAGCACCATATCCAATTCAATTTCAAGAAAAGATTTCCCTCCTGTCGTTTACCCTTTTTGACGACAGTTTTTTGACCAACAAAAACAATTCTTTTTCATTTCCACTCATAGAATGTCGCACGTAAACTTCAAAACAACAGAGAAAAAACTTTTGCTGGGGTTATTGAAGTATATTGATTAAAAAATTAGACTCCCACACCGCTAAATTATTTCAAACTTTGAGAAGGAAAAATCGAGCACTTCAAAGCAAATACATACAAATCATATTTTTTTAAAAGTTATTTTCCGGATAAAAATATTAAATGTTAAAAATACAAAATATTAAGATGAGAAAACAAGTAATTACTATTTAAGAAACTAATTCATTTTTGTTCTGTAAATTTGTTTTTTAAATACATCAATATGTTGTGCATTACAAACATTATATTAAATAAAAATTTATTCACAATTATATTAAAATTAAAAGTTAATTGACATTAATATAGAAATTCTTAAACCTGATAATGAACAGTTTTCAATTTTTTATATTTGAATAAAAATTATATACTGTATAATTTTAGATTTAATTATAATCATGGTTGAAAATAAAATAATATGCATAATATTTGAGTATATAATCAAAGTTTCCTATTTTTTGTGTCTTTAATAGTTAGGAAGAATAACTTTTCGTAATATTTAGTTTTATAATATGTAATAGTTGTTGAATTTATCAATTATGATTTATCACAAATTCAGTTTTCCAGAGAAGGAATTTTACCAAAAAATTTGAAAAATAAATTAGAAAAAATTAGAAAATAACGAATTCTATCCAACTTTTGTGTACTTAAAGTAGAATCCCAAGTATTTTATATTTTCAAATGTCTTTTTAGTTAGACATTTTGTTACAATAAATGAACATGTTTATGCATAATTTAGTAACTCAAAGATTTTGTTTTCCTAAAACCCCTTTTAGGAATTATATATTACGGTCTACAGGTAAACTAGATTAATATGTAAGTTATATAAACTAAACTCAAAATAAAAAGTTATTTTTTGAAAATATATAATGTGGATAGTTAAAATCAATTCTGATTTTTCAAATTCAGCTTTAAAATTTAGAAAAAATCGCAAAATACTCTCGATAGAAGGAATTTATTATATTAGTGTCTGCCTTTTATCAAATGAACGAACTGAGTTATGCTAATACATTTAATATCTTAAGAGATATTACTACAGTATTATAACTTATTTTATATTAATTTTCATTATATTTTTGTACAGTTATGTTAATGTAATAGTTAATACTTAACATTTTCAAAATACATTATGTTAAAGTTCACTAATGTTATCTAATTTTTTGAATAATGTAATCAATATATTTCAGCAATAATTTTTTTCGTATAATGAAGTTTGAATTATAAATTCAAAATATTTATTTTAGTCAGAAATATCTCAATTTCTTATAATTGAATAATAACTCAGTTACTTGTCATATATTTTGTGATGTATTAAAAAAGAATTATAAATTGTATAGTGGTCATGACTTTACAAGAACATATATTTAATTACACAAATGTTTATTTAATTTAGGACAAAATAATTTGTCATGGTAAAAGATCCCCATTAAGTAATCATTTAGACTTTATAATTGGATACATTACACTCTTAATTACATTGAAGCTATTTAAATTTAATAATTTTAAATAATAAATGATTTAAATAATTAAAAAGGTAATAATGTGGATACTATTAATACAATAAATGAATGTAATTATAAAAAATAATATACGGAATTGTTCTATTCCGATGTATTTTATCTCAAAGTGAATAGGATTTTTTAAATCTTTGAATAATGTGAAAATATTTGATTTAAATTTTCGTTCCTCTATATCAGTCATTTTAAGAAAAGTATGTTTATTAAATATTTTTGTAATATTTTTAATACCTTTAATCAATTAAAATTCTATCTTCTTATTCGTATTTTATCAGGAGTTTTATCTTAAATCTATGTCATAATTTTGATAAATTTAATCACGTTTTTCTTCATTTTCCAGAGGTCATAAAATATTTTTTAAAACTCCGTAGTTGAAATTTTTCTGTTTTAAAATAATTTTGTTAATCATTTGTACATTGAGATACAAAGATGACTTTCCCGGAGAAAACATGTATGGTTTCTAAGAGAGAAAACTGTCTTAAGTAATAACCTGAGAACGTGATTATAAGGAGATGTGTTTTACGTTTTACTACAGTAGACATCTCTGCACTAAGCATAAGATGAATTTTATCAATTTAAGTAGAGGCTCCTGGAAAATTTGTTCACCTCATTTTTTAGAAATTACTTCTTCAGGCTCTTAAGTTTTATTAAGTTATATAGATTTTACGGAAAAGAATTTTCAGATTATAATAGATTTTTGTGAAGGGATAAAAAACGAATTTCAGTGATTATAACAGTGTTGGAATTTATTGTCTAGAAAGGCCTTGAAAACCTTATTCCTCGTTCTCAACAGGATATAATAAGATGTCTTTGAAAGAAGAAAAAGGTCAAGAGGGAAGTCCATGAGATTTTATCACTGAAGACTTCCATTTTCCAAATGATAAAATTTTCTGTTGTGGGAGAAACCATCAGATGCCAAGAATTAGTCATCGAACAGACTATTAAATAATGAAGTAGTAGACCATCTATTTTCATGCGAAATTAATAAATGCAACAGGGAAAAATCCCTTGAAATAAGAAGATAATGAGACATGCCAGGTCATAAAGTGTTTAATTACTGACAGGTTTATTTTTGTGCTATTTTGATTTTATATTTTAGAGGTTATTGTGCGCCTGGAATATTTTTCCAAAATCCCACAAAGATGCTGTAGCAAATTTCAGACTGCAAACAGGCCATGATTGTGAAGCACATCATCTTAATAAAATCGAAATTTTTTCATATATTTTGTACCAAAGTTGTAAGTGGGCCATTAGGAATGAAAAATATTTTCTTGTATGCCCAAAACTAGATAAAGAGTAGGAAAAAAGTGATGAGATGAGCTAATCATTTTTGATTTTCAGAACTTTTGTGAACTCCGTTAAACTGCATGTCTTGTATTTTAGTCTATGTTACTTAAAATTTTTAGTTTTTCTGTTTATGCGTTATTTTATTTTGATTATTACTTTAAAATTTTGCTCTTTTTATTATATTTGTTCTCTCATTATATCATTTTTTTGTGATACTTGAGCTGTTTTATACATTTGTATTTATCTTTTTAATAAAGTCTTTTATAAACATTTAATAAAATAACAACAATTTTTATGATTTGCTTGTAAATAAAAGAAATTTAGCTTTGTATAAGAATGACGTATACTCATTTCAGTGTTTTTTAATGTTAATGCATACAAAAATAATTTTTGCATTGTATAACGTGATATTACCACTTTTTTTTTTGGAATATATGATGAGAATATTTTATCAATTGGACATATCTGTGAGTTTATAGGATAGTAACGTAAGAGTTTGGACGAATCAAAGACTTAGTAACTGGTTATGAGATGCTAGAGATACTAATAAAAATTGATTTATTTTATGCCTCTATGAATGTAACAAATGCAGAATATCATTTATATTAAATACAACTTAGTTTTACTCTCAAATTCATCTAACTATTTTATGAAATTTAATTTATTGAATTTATTTTGTGGTATACAAAATTATGATTTGATATTAAAAGATACACTAGAAATTGATTGATTGGTATCATGTCGTGGAAGTCAAATGGATCTGTGACTGCCAATGAGGACTTAAGCCAGCTTCACTATTTTCTCTACATAGAGATCGCCATCAAATGAATATTCTTCTATACTCTGAAGAAATGTTGGTATTACTGGACAGTTGAAAACTTAGCTTGGAGAAAGTTCTTAGTCAGGACAACTTCTACATTTTACAAATGTCTTTGTATTGTCTACAATTATTTTCATGCCACAGAAGTGGCCTGTTTTTAATCATGCACTTATCTTTCTAGTTTCTCTGTTTGAATCAATACTATAAAAATGCACTTCAAAATAAACTGGAATAAAATGGAATAGTTATCTTGAACAAAATTTTGTTCACACACAAAGACAGTAATTTTAAAATAAACATTGAGAAATACCTGAGTTATGATCACACATGGTGTATTTAAAAGATTTGGTAAGGTGTTCAAATAAATATTAGTATAGATTTAACTATTAATAGAATCATAATTTTTGTCTGTTGTTGATAAACACATTAACAAATTACTTATAATAAAAAGAAATTATTCATTAACATAGCCAAAAAATTTGAATTCATAATCTAACAAAATATGTTTTACTCAAGAAGTAATTTGCATATTAGAAATTCAATAAGTATTCATTATTCAATTATGATCATTCAATAATTATTATATTACAATTTTGAGAAAAATAATGTAATTATTTTTAAGTAAATTACCTTCTCAACAGAAAAGTTAATATTTATCAATCACTCATAAAGGAATGTTAAAAATTTAAATCTTGAGAGAGTTACAGGTATACATTAAGTATGAAATGTAAAGTTTTAATTGCTTTTTATAGCATTTCTTAAATACATTTATTTATTCCAAAATGTTCCTGTCAAAAAAGGACTAGGAGAACAATTAACTCAAAGATCTATTGCCTTCATTTCTTTAACTAAATGAATAAGTAAGACATATATCAACTAATTTTTATTGTAGGAACACTTAACTAACAAAGAAAATACCAGATAACTAAAAAACTTTTTGACATTTGTAATAAGACATTGCTTAGTTGCTTTTTTGGCATCATCCATCATGATACAATAGACACATAGTTTACCTTCTTGTGAAAGATAATGTCCTCCCTCTAAGGAAGTAATTTTTGCATTTATGCTTTATTTGTTATTTTATAAATTATGTCATAAATCAAAAGAAATTATATATAGATAAAACTTTGATAGTCTAGTGAAGTATTTTTAACTTAGAAAATTATATAATTTTTAGAGATTTGCCTTGTATTAAAAATTCTCTTTTTTCTTCAACCTGTATATTAATTTGCTTTGCGAATTACTTAAAATTGTATATTACTAATTAATTATTTTAATTTTCTTTTTTTTAATTTTGAGTTAAATTTGAAAGTCTTAACTTCTGTAAGATTATTTTATAAATATGAAGTACTGTTATTAAAATTTTTGAAGAAATAAATTGTATACACTCTATTTATGACTGTTTGAAGTATGTGTGTTATATGAAATTTATGTAAAGAGGATGTTAAGTTATTAACATTATTCAATTAACCAAAATATAACTTTAGATATCATTTATAATTAAAAATTTCATTAGTTAATGAAAAGGGTGACATTTTAACATAACTTAAATATAGTACATTTTTGATTACGCATCATAAACAAAGAATATAAGTTCTAGTAGTTTTTAATATTTTAAAACAAAAATAAAATATTTCGTTAGGAATTTTGCTCTTCAACTAAGTAAGTTTTATTTTTCCAATGTATCTTTTATAAATATTATAAGGAAGTTAAACATGGAATCCGCATAATTTAGCCTTAAAAATGATTAAATCTGTAAACATGTTTTATTTTAGTGTTTATTAGAATTTTCTATAATAACAAAATAGATTTACTTATTATATTAAGGAAATTGGTGAAATTGAAGTCTCATAACGTTTTGGAGAATATATTTTTATTCATGCAAGTTCTTAACATTTGTTAAAAATTATAAATTTGAGCAACATAAAATGAATTTAATTTTAAACTATTATTATCAAATTAAAATTCTGTGAAAGAAAATACATCACACATAAGCGGAAATTTAATTTAGGAACAAATTAAGGAAAAAGTGCTTCTGTGTTGTAATTTTGGTGTTAACAAATGATAAAAATTTAACTATTCGATACAAAATAACACATTTTTCTAGTTTATTGGAAGACATATTTAAGTCAAATTTCTTTAATTTTTGTTTTAATTAAATAAAGTTTTAATTTCTTTAATTTTTTTATATTTTTCTTATGAGTTTTTTTCTTTATAAATTAATTTCTTTATATTTTTCTTAATGAGGTGACAAAGGAAGGTATATATATATATATATATATATATATATATATATATATATATATATATATATATATATATATATATATATATATATATATATATATATATATATATATATATATATATATATATATATATATATATATATATATATATATATATATATATATATATATATATATATATATATACATATACATATACATATATATATATATATATATATATATATATATATATATATATATATATATATATATATATATATATATATATATATATATATATATATATATATATATATATATATATATATATATATATATATATATATATATATATATATATTTGTGTGTGTGTGTGTGTGTGTGTATGTATACGTAGAATGATTCAAACTCCAAACTTACACATTTCGAGCCTTTTATTATATTGAAAACATTAATATAGTCCAGTGATTCGTGAATTCCCAAATCACATTTCTAGCTTATAAACACCTTTTTCCATGAGTAAAAAATTCAATTTGTGATAAATACTTAAATTTTGCGGTTATAAAGTAAACTTACTCTTTTGTTTCATAAAAATTGCATTGTTTTATATAAAATAACGTATGGTATATAGCTATGAGCGTTTGTACTCTCCTATCGTTTCTCTCATACCTGTATATTTGATGAGAGATGATTAAAATTAGCACTAGTAGTTAGAAATTTAGTAATCAAATGCAATCAATTCATTTTTCTACTTTAAAACCTTTATATATTTGATAACATTATGAATGTTAAATGTAATCTATTATAATAACCATTTATCCTTTTATCACAATATTTTAAATAAGAAAGTAGTGTCATCTAAATACAAATTGCTTATAAAATTACGACATTATCAGTTTTAACTCTATTGTAATTCTTATAAAAAGTTGAAGTTACTTATTTTCCTTTACAATAATTTCTGTGCAATCAATAAAGTATAACATGCAACTTTATAGTATTAAACAAAAAATGCTTTGTCTGTTATAATTTTTTACTTGAATTTTGAATATTTTGCAATAAAACAATACATTTTATAACGTAAGTATATATTGATTTCTCTTCTTCTCAGAATGCGAAAATA
Organism: Latrodectus hesperus; assembly: GCA_037975125.1. Lineage (NCBI taxonomy): Eukaryota > Metazoa > Arthropoda > Arachnida > Araneae > Theridiidae > Latrodectus > Latrodectus hesperus. The sequence goes on along the minus strand of CM075857.1, from coordinate 68,139,622 downwards.
ATTATGGTAAAAGGTAAATAATTTGTAAAGATGAAAAAAAGCTTTTAAATTTAAACTAAAGTACTTGTAAATGATTTGCTGTAGCTTTAAATTTCCTTCGCATTTTTTTGCTAAATTTGTGTTTTATTTTTCCCAGCTATAAATGTTCATTTGTTATTCTTCTGACATTATGTATTTGTTCCTAAAGTTTGGAATCTTTTAGAATTTAATGAATATTCTATTATTTTTACTTCTAAGTGGTTAACGAATAGTTCTTATTTAAAAATTTAAATTTAATATACCAGAAAAAATTTAAAAACTTCTTTTTCTGTGCCCAAATTCTGCATTTATGCTATCAGTTGACAATCAGCTGAATAAAGTGATGATGGATGAAGCATAGAAGAAATTAAAATTAGCGTCCGTAGAATTGTCTTTATGAAACTTTAAAACAATAGGGAAATTTCTCTGAGATAGTTACCACCCGTATCCCTCTGTTGGCACAGAGAGGGTAATAAGACAAATCTTTGACCCCAACAAAATTTCAATGCTTCTGTAAATATTTATGTCCAGTAATCAAATGAAAGAAAGCAACTTTAATCGACTAATGTTGGGAGCTGGGGATTCTATTATTTTTTATTGAGCAACACAATCTTTCCCTTACCTACAGTTGCATCACAATTCACGGAGGCTCTATCGTTTTTCTATTAGTTAAATGAATATTTTGATAACACTCAGAGACCGAGGAGAATCAGGCTTCGTCAGGAGAGATCCCGTTTTAGCCATCCTATCAGCTTGGATTCGTTTCGAAAAATGACAATGGCTAGAAATGCTTTTTCTCTAGACCTTGTAACTCAATTATATTTATTCTACAGGAATGAAATAGTGCTTTTTCATTGTACCTTGAAATTGTTATTGGCAAAATAGCGGCTCAAGAATTGATAGGAAACATACTATTGTGTTCAGAACAACTTTCCAATTTATCGATAAATGATATTGCCTCTATCTCAACATTAAAGTTGTTAAGATACTTCCCTACTAGATAATAAATAAGGAAAGCACTTGAATAAGCTACATCACGAGCATTTTAAATTATCTTCTGTTGTGAAATCTGTGTACATATGAAGCCATTTCTCAAGAGGAGATATCTGATGCATAGCAGCAACATCAACACTTTTTAAGTCATCCCGAATAGAAAATTGCTTACCAATAATCCAAACAGAATCCCGATGGTTCGCTAAAGTTACTTGGAATAGGCATAACTTTAAGCATTTTTTCTCCTCATAGGAAAAGTCTATTTAAAACTATTTTTTAAAACTTAAATAATAAAAGGAGTATAAAATTCAAAAATTTTTTTATCTCTTTAAATTTACAGAAAGTCCATTCTTTTATTTTAACATGCGCTGTAGAAGTGATTACTTGACTAATAATGGGGTTAGTTCCTGTTTGAGAAATTGGCAGTTGATTATATATATATATATATATATATATATATATATATATATATATATATATATATATATATATATATATATATATATATATATATATATATATATATATATATATATATATATATATATATATATAATTATTATTAGTAATGTAAATCATTATTCAAAAACATTTGGATTTTATTTCTTGAAAAACTGTTCTACTTATTGAACATTTAAATGTAATTTTCTCTATTTGAAAATTTTATTTTGTAATTATCACACAGAATTCAGTGGTACGTAAAAAGTAATTCTCAACTTTTCATATGCGTATATTAATTTTCCTATGATAAAGTTAATTATAGATATAGTAACCGAAATTAAATCAGTGAATCAAATCAACTAAATATAATCGATAATAAAAAATAATACCAACTAAATATCCTAAATAAATTTATTAAATTCATGAAAAATTATGAATTTTTATAAAATTTAAAAAAAGTTTTAGTGTGAAAAATATGCATAGATAATATCATCTTTATCAATAGATAATCTTTTTTTCAAATATCTGAAATTAGATTTGGTTTTTAGACGGAGATATTCCTTCAGGGAAAATACTTTAAGTATTATATTTGTTCTTCGCATCTAAAATAAAATATCCTCTTTTGAAATAAAGCTTAATATTTGTGTATCCATATTTCAAGAATTGTTATTTTTTTATAATATTATATATTTTCACAAAGATTGTTATAAAAGGGAGAAGTATTTTCTTTGTTGAAATCTAAAATGAAAATTATACGCATAAAAGTGTGTTATCTCAGAAGTGTTATATTTTAGATTTTTCTTAATTGCAGTTGTAAAATTTTTCAGAAATCGTTTTGCTAAGAACATCGAGGTTCACATTTACTATAGGAGAAATGTCTGAATTTTACTTCCAGTCCCATGCAACAAATTGATAATAAAATCAAAATAATTTTTAGTCTTTGCATATTAACTTATTGTTCTCAGTAAATAATTTGAAAATAATATTAAATATACTACTTTAATAATATTATGTGTTAACAAAGACTTCAAAAGTACTTCCATTTTATGTCTTTAACATTTTCGAATATGTTCAAAATAATTGAATTTACTTGTTTTTTATAAGTGTTTTATAGTTTATAGTTTACTCTAACTATAAGACATATGAATTTACTTCAATTAATCACTCTTTATTGTTCAAAACTGTACTTATAGTTTTCATTGAAAAAAAAATTCATAAGTACTGTAAAGTTTTAGCTTCAATGTGGAATTGATTTTCGTGTGATTTTTTTAGATTTTTCTTGTTTTTCATCATTTTCTTGATAAAATCTTAATATATAACTTGATCCAAGTAGTTTATTATATAATCTTTTTGTAATTTTATCCTATATTTACAAATTTTGGCTTCATTAAAAGATTATGAGATTAAAGCTCTTGAATTGGTTAAATTATTTCACGAAGCCATTTTGATGCCCTTTGGTCATTTGATAAGTTGTTTCTTCTCACTGAGGTGTTAAGACGATTTTCTCATTGAAATAGCCATTTTAATAACAATCATTATTTAAAACTAATTGCAAAAAGATAAATGAAATAGCAGATGAGATAATATCTTCTGTTTTCTTATTTAAAAACATAAAGTTAAAACGAAAAATATAGGCAAGCAGTTAATTTTTACACTAGAATCATCATGTATTTGAGAAACAATATATAAGCCATTTGTTGGCATTGATATATGTAACAATAAATGTAATTTTAAACTAATATATTTCCCTCATGAATGTTTATTTGTTTTTTATAACATCCACTGTATGGATGTTGTTAATATTCTGATTGTAGTCTACTTATTTTTGAATGTATTTTTTCGCATCAAAATTTACACATGAATAAAAATGAATCTTTGTGTATGGTATTACTTTAATAAGTGAGAAGGAGATGCTATTCTGCATTATATTAATGTTGTTATTACGCATACTATTTCTTAGCAACTATTAAAACACCCAAAAAATCGGAATTCAACCTAAAAAATAGTTGAAAAAGTAATTTAGATGCTAAAAGTACTTTTACATATTATTTTCTTCAAACAATATTAAGAAATATTATATTTGTAGATGTTTTTATTAACAATGAATTCCATTTAATAACAATTAAATTATTCTTTTTGTCATATTAATCGAAATGATTTAATCACATTTATCAAAATTGAAAATTTTAAAATTCGTATATTTAATTTTCTTAATATACTATGCAATTTACAGGCAAGAATGTTCCTTGTAATCATGGTATAATGTACGAGGACAATTGTGGAAACTATTTACTTTTGTATTTATTCAATCTGAAAACTATTGAATATACAGCAAATTTATGGATGATTCATTAAAAATAAATATAATTATCTTGTAGTGTATATATTTGTAGTGTTAGGATACTCCTCATTATCTTCACATGATGGCGCTGTAGTCATTGGGAGATAGGAGAGGAGGGGGTCCACTCCGGCGGAGGAGAGGAGAGATTGTCGTGGACCAGCGAACGAGGTTTAGCTGGCTCTCCTTGGGTGTTTGTTCTGTTGGCCGTGTAGGGCCATAATTAAATTTCTATTAATTATAATTTTAATATACAATACTATCAATTAATAATTTTAAATTTAAATAAATGTTTGTATTTGTTTGAGTTGTGCTTTCTTCTACAGTACAGACACTACACTGGCGCAGCCGCACTGGATTACGAGCTGATGTTTCTGACATAATCTGAAACGGAACTGGGAATTTGTTTACTTGACTGTGTTTTACAAGTATTTGAAATGGCTTTTCTCGCAAAAGGAAAGAAAGAAGATTTACGAACTATTGCGGTGGAATTAGGCATTGAGAATGCTGCGAATCTAAAACTTTACGAACTAAAAAAATTGATAACAGAAAGCGAAAACTACGACGAAGATTTCATTAAAGAATTCTTAAATTCGTTGATTGAAGAACGAAAAAGAAATGAGGAAATAGAAAAACGGAAACTAGAAATGGAATTCGAGCTTCAAAAACTAGGTTTAATTAAAAAGGAACGAACAAGAGTAGATAACATACAAAATACTGGTAAGGATTTTCATTTTAGTGCGAAATTAAACTTAAATAATATTTTACACAAGTTTGATCCCAAAACAAATGATATAAGTTTATATCTTGTCCTCTTCGAAAGACAAGCTAAGAGAATTGAAATTAAAAAAGAACTTTGGGTTACGCATTTAATTGGATTATTGCCGTATGATGTTGTACAAATTATAGCAAGGGAAGAGGAAGAAGTCACCGAGAATAACGACAGATTAAAAAGTTTACTTCTCAAAAGGTATAAAATGACCCCAGAAAAATTTAGACAATTCTTCACGAAGCATCATAAGAAACCAGAAATAAACTGGCGAGATATTGCTTATGAACTGAAAAATTATTTCTTAGAATGGATCAGTGGACTTGGAATACGAACATTTGAAGAACTATTTGATCTAATGATAACCGATCAAATAAAACGCAAAGTTCCCTTAGAAATTAAAGAACATTTTATTGATGTTTGGTCAAATTTTAAAACTCCAGAAGAAATAACAAGTAAATTGGATGATTATGAAAATGTCAGAACGAATATTAGTGTCAAACCGAAAGAATTTCCTCGAACAGAATATTTCAAGAGATATAATTCTAACGAACAAGAACAAAATTATTCGGCAGAGTCAAAACATATTCCTTCGTATGTTAGACAACAAAAATTTAAAAATTTTCGGAAAGAAGAAAATTTTGGAAAAAGAACTGTGAAAGAATGTTATATTTGTGGAGATTCGCATTATGCGAGAGAATGCCCAAAAAGATTTAAAGCAAATAATAAGAAAAGCGATGCTCTAACAGCAGAAATTCGCTCCCAATTTTTAAAAGAAAAAAGAACGGAAATTGAAATAAATCCTCTTCAATATGTGGACATTTACGTAGATAATATTCCAGTGAAAGCTCTCGTAGACTCGGGATGTCAACTTCCAAGTCATAAAGTTTCAAGTCATAAATAATATACATACAAGTCAACTTTCAAGTCATAAATAATGACTTTATTCCAAAATCAAAAACAGAAAAGGGAAGAGTTATTTTAATCAGTGTTTTTGGAGAGAAGATAGAATCTGAATTAATTAGCTTTCAAGTAGCGTTAAAAACGGAAAATAAAATGTTCTCGAAACCCATCGAAATTATTGCAGCTGTTACGAATAAAATCCAAGGGCAATGTATAATACCAACGAAAGTTTTTTATTAATTGGAAAATGTAGTGCTAGAAGAAAACAAGAAGTCTGCCGCCTGCTTTGTTTTGGCGTCGCAAGAAGTTGAAAATCATAATGAGACTGCTGAATCATCACACGCCGAAAATATGGGTGAGGGTCTCTGTTCAAATGACGCCACGAATTCGTGTATTTCTGATGATGTGGAAGGGCTGGAATCCGAAACAAATTGTAAATTGATCCAAGCATTACAATTTAAAAAAGAACAACAAGAATGTGCCTCTTTGGATGAAGTGAGATCTTCTTTATCATGTGGCAAGGGTAAATATTTTGATTTAGATGGCATTTTATTCCTCAAAGAGAAAGTTTGTGGTGAAAATGTAAATCAGTTAATTTTACCGAAATGCCGCCTTCAGAAAGTTATGGATTTGGCTCATACATCTGTTTTTGGAATTCCATTTAATAACAATTAAATTATTCTTTTTGTCATATTAATCGAAATGATTTAATCACATTTATCAAAATTGAAAATTTTAAAATTCGTATATTTAATTTTCTTAATATACTATGCAATTTACAGGCAAGAATGTTCCTTGTAATCATGGTATAATGTACGAGGACAATTGTGGAAACTATTTACTTTTGTATTTATTCAATCTGAAAACTATTGAATATACAGCAAATTTATGGATGATTCATTAAAAATAAATATAATTATCTTGTAGTGTATATATTTGTAGTGTTAGGATACTCCTCATTATCTTCACATGATGGCGCTGTAGTCATTGGGAGATAGGAGAGGAGGGGGTCCACTCCGGCGGAGGAGAGGAGAGATTGTCGTGGACCAGCGAACGAGGTTTAGCTGGCTCTCCTTGGGTGTTTGTTCTGTTGGCCGTGTAGGGCCATAATTAAATTTCTATTAATTATAATTTTAATATACAATACTATCAATTAATAATTTTAAATTTAAATAAATGTTTGTATTTGTTTGAGTTGTGCTTTCTTCTACAGTACAGACACTACACTGGCGCAGCCGCACTGGATTACGAGCTGATGTTTCTGACATAATCTGAAACGGAACTGGGAATTTGTTTACTTGACTGTGTTTTACAAGTATTTGAAATGGCTTTTCTCGCAAAAGGAAAGAAAGAAGATTTACGAACTATTGCGGTGGAATTAGGCATTGAGAATGTTGCGAATCTAAAACTTTACGAACTAAAAAAATTGATAACAGAAAGCGAAAACTACGACGAAGATTTCATTAAAGAATTCTTAAATTCGTTGATTGAAGAACGAAAAAGAAATGAGGAAATAGAAAAACGGAAACTAGAAATGGAATTCGAGCTTCAAAAACTAGGTTTAATTAAAAAGGAACGAACAAGAGTAGATAACATACAAAATACTGGTAAGGATTTTCATTTTAGTGCGAAATTAAACTTAAATAATATTTTACACAAGTTTGATCCCAAAACAAATGATATAAGTTTATATCTTGTCCTCTTCGAAAGACAAGCTAAGAGAATTGAAATTAAAAAAGAACTTTGGGTTACGCATTTAATTGGATTATTGCCGTATGATGTTGTACAAATTATAGCAAGGGAAGAGGAAGAAGTCACCGAGAATAACGACAGATTAAAAAGTTTACTTCTCAAAAGGTATAAAATGACCCCAGAAAAATTTAGACAATTCTTCACGAAGCATCATAAGAAACCAGAAATAAACTGGCGAGATATTGCTTATGAACTGAAAAATTATTTCTTAGAATGGATCAGTGGACTTGGAATACGAACATTTGAAGAACTATTTGATCTAATGATAACCGATCAAATAAAACGCAAAGTTCCCTTAGAAATTAAAGAACATTTTATTGATGTTTGGTCAAATTTTAAAACTCCAGAAGAAATAACAAGTAAATTGGATGATTATGAAAATGTCAGAACGAATATTAGTGTCAAACCGAAAGAATTTCCTCGAACAGAATATTTCAAGAGATATAATTCTAACGAACAAGAACAAAATTATTCGGCAGAGTCAAAACATATTCCTTCGTATGTTAGACAACAAAAATTTAAAAATTTTCGGAAAGAAGAAAATTTTGGAAAAAGAACTGTGAAAGAATGTTATATTTGTGGAGATTCGCATTATGCGAGAGAATGCCCAAAAAGATTTAAAGCAAATAATAAGAAAAGCGATGTTCTAACAGCAGAAATTCGCTCCCAATTTTTAAAAGAAAAAAGAACGGAAATTGAAATAAATCCTCTTCAATATGTGGACATTTACGTAGATAATATTCCAGTGAAAGCTCTCGTAGACTCGGGATGTCAACTTCCAAGTCATAAAGTTTCAAGTCATAAATAATATACATACAAGTCAACTTTCAAGTCATAAATAATGACTTTATTCCAAAATCAAAAACAGAAAAGGGAAGAGTTATTTTAATCAGTGTTTTTGGAGAGAAGATAGAATCTGAATTAATTAGCTTTCAAGTAGCGTTAAAAACGGAAAATAAAATGTTCTCGAAACCCATCGAAATTATTGCAGCTGTTACGAATAAAATCCAAGGGCAATGTATAATACCAACGAAAGTTTTTTATTAATTGGAAAATGTAGTGCTAGAAGAAAACAAGAAGTCTGCCGCCTGCTTTGTTTTGGCGTCGCAAGAAGTTGAAAATCATAATGAGACTGCTGAATCATCACACGCCGAAAATATGGGTGAGGGTCTCTGTTCAAATGACGCCACGAATTCGTATATTTCTGATGATGTGGAAGGGCTGGAATCCGAAACAAATTGTAAATTGATCCAAGCATTACAATTTAAAAAAGAACAACAAGAATGTGCCTCTTTGGATGAAGTGAGATCTTCTTTATCATGTGGCAAGGGTAAATATTTTGATTTAGATGTCATTTTATTCCTCAAAGAGAAAGTTTGTGGTGAAAATGTAAATCAGTTAATTTTACCGAAATGCCGCCTTCAGAAAGTTATGGATTTGGCTCATACATCTGTTTTTGGAATCAGAAAATATTTTCCGAAGGTCAATGCTGTGGGAATTACCCTTGATGATGACGAAGAATTTGGTGAAATCTCTATTCCATTAAATATGAGTAAATCTGTTGTTGATTGTTTACAAGATCAAAAGGTAAAATTTGAAAGAACCTTCGAACATGCCTCATGGATAGCTGCTGGAAAACAACAAGCCTACACCAACTATTTCAATCGCCGGACTGTACCTAAGGAATTTAATCAGATTTATTTATTGATTCCGGACTCTTCTAACAAATTGTATGCCAGATGGACAGGTCCTGGTGAAGTAATTGAACATTGCCTACCTAAATCCTATAAAGTTTAACTCCCAGATGAAAATATTTTGTTTTATTTGTATGTTTGTATTTGGTATATTATTTGTTTACATCAATTGTATTGGTATATTGTTTGTTTACATCAATTGTATTGGTATATTGTTTGTTTACATCAATTTTATTGGTATATTGTTTGTTTACATTAATTGTATTTTGTTTACATTAATGTTTCTGATATATTGTTTATTTACATTAATGCCATTTTATATATATTTAGTGGGTAGATTTATTTTAATTTTGTTTTATATCGTTTTATATAAATATTATTAATATTGATTATTCTAAGCATACTTGTGAATTTTAAGTAATTCATTTGCAAATAATTTTTTTTACATCTATAATTATTTCCTAATTCCAAGCTCATATTTATTTTATGTTTAATATTTCTTTAATTGTTTGCAAAAATATTATTAAGTCTGTGTTATTCTTTTGTATCCTAACAAATTTAACTCAGTTATGTGTTTATGTGGAACATAAACCCAAAACTTGCGGGAAAGGTGTAGTGTTAGGATACTCCTCATTCTCTTCACATGATGGCGCTGTAGTCATTGGGAGAGAGGAGAGGAGAGATTGTCGTGGACCAGCGAACGAGAAGGTTTAGCTGGCTCTCCTTGGGTTTTTGTTCTGTTGGCCGTGTAGGGCCATAATTAAATTTCTATTAATTATAATTTTAATATACAATACTATCAATTAATAATTTTAAATTTAAATAAATGTTTGTATTTGTTTGAGTTGTGCTTTCTTCTACAGAACAGACACTACAATATTAATATTTTTTTGAGAAACAATATATAAATGAAACAAAGATGCATATTTTTTTGATTTTTAAAAACAATTAACTGTCTTTGACAGTTAATTGTTTTCAAATTAAGTTAATTATCAATCATAAAATATTCGTCCAAATTTATCTAACTGCATAATCTGTTTCAAAGAACTATTTTTATTCCTTACAATTTATCGAAAATTCCTGAAATTTTATTTTAGCCAACATGCATGCTAGATGGGGAAAAGTAATTCATGGTTCTTCAGAAAATGCAGTTACGTGTTCATTTATAAATCAACTGGATATCAGATGAGGTAGAGTCCAAGAATATCAGGAATAACACGCTTGAGTTTAGAAGCGATAACTTTGAGAGAAATATGCGTGCACTTAAAAATCCTATAAACACTAAAATGTTACTCAGATTCCCAAACTTCCAATTTGAAATTTTATCTATAAATTAATTTTCTTAATGAAATTCTCATCAGTCATAGATGAGCAAATTTTCTAAAACACTTTATTGTATTCTTAAAATAAGCAGAATTGATTTTGCAACAAGGCTTTTTCATCAGGCTTTTTTAAATATAACTTAGAACCCACTTTTTTGTATAAATATAAAAATTAGCTTCATTGTAAAATTATAAAGTAACTTGTTCTGTAAAATAAAGCTAAACTTTTTTAAAGTGTGCTTATGGAAGCCATTCTATTTATATATATATTTTTTTACCGTTTTTAAATAATATTTTCTTCAACTCAACATGATCTGCACTTTCCAAATCATAATATTTTCCGAAAACAAATATTTTCTTCAATAAAAACAACTTTCACTTGATATGAAATTTTCTATACCGTTATAAAATATCCAAAAAGTTTTTCTCAATGTATTCTGAAATACTTATAAAATTTATAAGGAAATATACTTCACATGTTTTCTTCATAATATGCTTTTTACTTAAGTGATGAGCAAAAGCTAAAAAACAATCAGGAATATGGGTTCAAAGAATATCACACTTTAAAAGTCTATGATTAAGAAACAATATCCTTCTTAAGACTTATTTTGAGACTTATTTTAAGAATTTAAGTTAAGGATTTTTAAGACTTACATTAGAACACGACTTATTTTTCCTTGGAAATGGAACATAGTATTTATATTGTAAAATATTTTAGTAAAATACTATTACTAGAATATCGTTAGATAGAGCTTTCTAATTCATGCATTATGATCGTTCATTATTCAAAAAATTGAATTTGAATGAATTTGATCATTTATTATTCAAAAATATATTTATTCAATTTTTTACGTTTCTCTGGTTTATGACAGTTAAAAATTAAAAAATATCGTTGAAACACACAATACTACGAATAGACATAATTAAAAAATATCATCATTAAATATTTTTGAGATAGTTGATAATCATTTCAATCAAGGTGTCGTGGTCTTGGGTGGAAGGTTGCTTCATAAAATATGGTAAGTTAAAAAATCACTGTGTTTTTTAATGACGTGCACATTAAATGAGTCATTGTACAATGTTCTTCAACTTAAATGATATCACTAATGTTGACATGCAAAATTTTGAGTTTTCTTCTTAGTCTCAGCTACTTAATTTAAGAAATTAATGTGACATAGTTTTATTTTTTGTTTTATTACATTTCGTTTTTCTTGTGAATAACATTTTTACAAAGCTTTCTATTTCAGTATAACAAATAATCTGGTTATTTAAAGCAAAAATAATTGCATTTATTTTTTGAAATGCCTTAGATGTCGAACTAACAGTTGCTTGAATTAAATATTTTCCTATTGATCATGATATTTTTTGTTAATATATCTATGTCAACCAATACCGTTATCTTGTATGAAGAAAAATCAAGAATTTTTATAGTTGAATACCATGCTTAAATATCAGAAAAATAATCACTATCTCTCAAATATTTATGTTTCAGTATGGCCAAAATATTGATAAAAGAGAGATATGATAATATAAAGAGTGTAGCAATGATATCAGTATAAGCATATGTTCGAACGAGTAACTTTTTAGGATTACTCCTTCGGGTTCACTTTGAGAATTTAATAAAATATGATTTTTTTTACTATAAATCTTTTCTCAAACTAATATTGTTGAATCCTATATTTTAGGATGTTTTTAAGACCAATGTCCTTCAATTGATCATTTATGTGATGCACAAGAGATATTTTTGAGCAGAAATTTCGCAAATTTCTGATTTGATTGAAGAAGAATATTATTCAAATATATATATATATATATATATATATATATATATATATATATATATATATATATATATATATATATATATATATATATATATATATATATATCTTATACCTATATATAAATGTATAATTACAATGTAAATTTTTAACATTGTCTAGTAAAATTACAGACGTGTATGAAAGGCATTACTACTTTTGTCCGGTGGGAGAATATCTCATCAAATAATTATATATTTTAATTTGTGAAACACATTTTATTTCATAATTGAAACAAACATTTTTCTAGAGATACAAATACATCTAAGTAGTTTTTCTTCGCATAAAATTTTTTTAATCTTTTATGATCAAAATTGATTGTGATTACTTATAACAATGCCAATGAAAAAAAGTTAAATTGAAAATTGTACCAAATATTATGATAAAATCATATGCCTTAGAAATAGTAATTACTATATTGATGGAGTACAACATATAATTTTGTTAATTGTGCGAATGTCTTTCTCTTTTAAATTAATTTAATTATATATTATCATTTGTAATTTATATAATCCTAACCAAGCATTTTGAACATGTGGGCTTATATCGAAAAGCATAATGCTTGTTTATCATTTGACCAATTATTCCTATCGGTACTTAATGTGAAACTGAGATAAATTTTAATGTAGTTTATTTTAAATATGAAAATTTCTTAAATAATTTAATAAAATTTCACATGTGATCATATATATCATTGTGTATAAAATTCCATATTAAACTCTTATTTACTTTGCTGAAATAACTTAATTATTGATATATTTAGAAATTATTAAATTACAGAAGTAAAATATTACTAAACATATTTTGCATATCGATATGTAAGCCTTTTTGTAAAATTATTAACAGAAATATTTATATTTGAACAACATTTTAATTGCCTATTAAATGTTTAATTATTTTATACAGCTAAAATTTTCTTTTTTTCTTTTTTTGAAAAATGCATAAAATATCTGGAAATAAAGAGTCAAGGTGACGATAATTTCATAAATTTTTATTCAGAAAAACATTTTTTTAAATATAGACTTTTTAAAAATATCATTTTTAAAAAGAATAATTACTATAGAAGTTATTCTAAAATAATTATTCTCTTTAAAAAAATAATTTTTCCTTTGATTGTATAGGAGCAAACATAGTACTAAATATGTACTAAATTAACAAAAGTATTTCACTAGCACAAAATTTCTATAATACATAAGTAAATATTTTCTCGTGAAAAACAATTTTCGTTCTGTGTATAAGCTTTTTAAAATAAGTTTTGAATTCAAGAAAACCCCAAGAAATATAATTTGCTACATAAAAGTTAAATGTATTTTATTTGAAAGTACGAATGTATATTAAAATATTTTTCTATATTGTAGATTCTGAATTTTCAAACTATACGAAACTCAATTCATAGCTGTGAAATATTATTAGGCGTATATAAAAGGATTCGTGAAATCTCTTGTATAACTATCCTACAGTTGCTACGTAATGGGTAAAATGTATATATGTTGTAATCAATCTTTGATATAGTTGAGTGGTTAGGGAATAGTTTCTCTAGCTAGAAATTGATATTATGGAAATCTTACATAATGACCAAGTATTCACACTCAAATTATCTGATGTCTCCATTATTATCTGATGTCTACAATGGTGTTGGTGTCATTAATGGTGATTTGATCTTATATCAAAGAAAATTGTTATGAAAACATAAAATGCAATACATTATTTTATTATTTATACTTTCACAAGTATATACATTTCTAATTTCTATTCCTATTGAATAAATTTCAAATTAATTGCAGCATTCTATTCTATAAGTATAGAACTCTTACTATTTATTTTTGCAATGTGCTTAAAATTTTATAATTTTATAACTTGAATTTTATCCTAGATATATTTATCTCTGTTATATTTACTGCTTGGAAGCAAATACCAAGATTCGTGTAAGCAATCCCTATATATATTTAAAAGGTATACAAATTAGTAATGTTTATTAATTTTTAAAATTATTAATAACTTTGTTGGAAACATTTATTGTAACGATGTTTTCTGTTATTTAATTATAACTGATGATAATATATAAGTTTTTAATATAAGAAAGAGTTTCAATACTTTCACTCTGTGTGGCTTACATAATTTCTTTCAGTGACGTTCATTATTTATTTTTTCTATTTAAATTTGAACACTAATCACGATTACTCAAACATATATATCTATTTTGTATTTTGTAAATTAAAATTCAGAAGTAAACTAAAATGTAAGTTTGTTTCTATTTCATCAAATGAATGCAAAATTCCTTCAAATACCTATCAGCAATAGATAAGATTATTAAATAATTATCATGAAATAATAACTATCACTTTTGCTATATAATATTCATAAGATTAAGTGTGATAAAGAATATCTAATTATAATTGGTTTGGAAACATAAATCATAAAAAAATATATAATATTCAAATTTAAAAATCCTGACAAAATTATCAGTTAATAAATTATTTAGGTTTAGATTTAATTTTATTAATTGTTATAGAAATAAGAAAATTATAATATTTGGTACGAATATTTTAATACATTATGCGTTATTTTATGATTTAATTATACTCTCCTTCTTGTTTTGATTAATAGTTAATAAGGAAAAGTAATATAATAATTCGGAATAATTTATTTTATAATATGATGAAGACAATAATTTGGTAATATTATGTATTGCTTGTAGACAAAACAATTTATTTCAAAAAAGTCGATGAGATTTCCTGACACAGGATAGGGTGGTAGTCTGTGTTGCCTTGATGAGTTGCACATATTTATTCGGCATGCCCAGGTCTAACAGAGCTGCTAAGAGAACATCTCGGTCAACATTGTCATATGCTGATTTATTGACAGTAAAAAGGTAATGTAAATCGATGCCAATTTCTCTTGTTTTTTCCATAATCTGGCGTAAATTGAAAATCTGTTCTGTGCTGCATTTGCTTTTTCTGAAGCCGCATTGATATTCTCCAACCTCCGTTTCCATCCATGGAGACAGTCGGTTAAAGAGGATGATGGAGAATGTCTTATAGATACTGTTCAATAGGCTTATACCTCGATAGTTATCACAGCAGGTCACATCTCCTTTCGTATGAATTGGGCAGGTGATACCAGATGTCCATTCTGAGGGTAATTTTTCCTCATTCCAAGAGCAGAAAATAATTTTGTGTATCATCTACCTAAAGGAGTTCCCTCCAAACTTGAGTACCTCAGCTTGGATTTGATCCGGGCCTGGTACTTTGTTTGTCTTTAGAGTCTTAATAGCAACATCCACCTCAGCCAAAGTAGGTTCTGGCCCTTGGACGTGGTCCTGCGGGCTCTGTGGGGAGTTGCCCGATGACGGTGTGCTAGTGTCATTGTTAAGAAGTGTAGTGAAGTACTCTACCCATCAGCTGGCAACACCCAGAGGGTTACTAATAATTTCTCCGTTGACATCTTTACACATGAAGTCCTTTCGACTATTGTTAATAAATTTGTAGAAAGCTCGGCTTTCCTAGCTACTTCTTAGATGCTGAGAATCCTTCAGAAGGTCTTCATAGAATAGTCATTTTTTCTTCCTGTGTAAGTTCTTTTCAATTCATCTAGAAGATTTGTAATCTTCCAAAGACTTTCGAGTATATCTTTGTTGCATTTCTTTGTAAGCTTTGTTTTTTCTTTCATTTGCAATTTTGCATTCCTTTTTTATTTGTTTTCTCTTTTGGTCCAAGCAAAAGATCAGAAATGTCCAATATAATCTTCTTCAGAGGTGACCACTTCTCTTCAGCAGTGCCAGAGTTAGCAAGATTTAGTTCCTAAATTTTCAGATTCATTTCTGTTTCAAATAGCTTTCTATGCTCAAGATCTTTAAGCTTTGAGCAATCAAAGTTGCTAATTGGCTTTCTTTATGTGATCTTAAATAAGGATATTCTGGCACGAATCTTTGCCACAACCAAATAATAATCCGAGTCAACATTTGCGCCACGGAATGTCCGGACGTCCATAAGGTTGGATAAGTGTCTTGCGTCGATAAGCACATGACCAATTTTGTTGAATACGCTGTGGTCAGGAGACCTCCACATTCTTTTGTGTATTTCCTTCTGTGGAAATATGGTGCTTCCAATAACCATGTCGTGTTCAGTAGCAAAGTCAATTATTCTCTCCCCGTTGTTATTAGAGAAAAAATGGAGGCTATGACTACCAATTACAGGCTTAAATACTTCTTCTCTGCCAACTGTAGCATTGAGATCTCCCATCACAAGTTTAATGCTTCCCCTTGGGCACTCAGATTAAAGGGCGTCCAAATCACTCTAGTAGATGTCTTTTAGGTGGTCCTCCTTGTATTCTGTAGGGGCATGGGTATTAATAATGCTATAGTTATGAAACATCCCTCTGATCCTAATTCTGCACATTCTATATGACTTTGATTTGAAGTTCATCACGAGATGTTTGATTCGTTTATTGACGAATCGAACTGGAAAAGGAAAATCGTTTGATGATTTGGATATTTTGTTTTATGGTATAATCTTTGAACTTGCTGGGGTTCACTTCCTGATAGAAAAATTGTTACCTTAATGCTTTTAAAAACTGATACTATTCAAGAACAGAGAATTAACAAAATATCAGAAGCAGCGATAAGGTAATATACTATCTAATAAAAATATTAATAGTATAGTATAATAAAGTCTATTAGTTTTAGTTTCTTATTTAAATTACAACTGATATTTAAATTATAAAAATAAAAAGATTAAAATTAAATACTTTAAAAAAATTATATACTTTTTTTAAAAAAAAGTAATAAAAATAAATTATTAAATTAAAAAAAGAAAAAGAAAAGTATTATTTTTCTTTGCTAATGATAACTTAAAAATAAAATTTGTGAGCAGATTTGTGAAGGCTTAAAAATACAATTTTTGCACAACTATAATGAACAAAAAAGGGCATGCAGTTTTTCAAACAAATTTATGTACTAAAACTAAAATAATTACATTTTGTCCTCACTCAGCATTATTGTCATAAGAATCCAAAGTGCTTATTTAAACTTTTAGATAGCCTTAATATACAATTATTGAAACGCAAAACTGAAAACGATGAATATGCCATCTTGCTCTGTAAAATCTGTACAAATCGTTTCAGAATATTTTATACTGCGAACTTTGCCATTAAATGTTTATCAAGAATTTATTAGCATATGCTTATTTTTAGTGGAGATACTTACAAGAGAATATTAAAACTAGAATCCCTAATTCTAAGAACACAATTGAAGTAACAAATGGTTTAAATTATTTTTAAAAAATTAGAATGAGTACAGTTTCTAAAAAAATAGAAACAATGAATAAGAATTGAACTGTATATAGAATTTGAAATTTTTCATTCAAAAAATATTTAATTGAACCTTTAAATATTGAGATTTCTTTTGGAAATTCGGAGCAATTGAAGGATATACAAAGATCAAAAATCACTGATTTTGAATTGATTAATTGATTTAGTGATTAAGAATTTATATATATATATATATATATATATATATATATATATATATATATATATATATATATATATATATATATATATATATATATATATATATATATATATATATATATATATATATATATATATATATATATATATATATATATATATATATATATATATATATATATATATATTAAATTTTAAATTTGCAAGATTATGGATACTTTTTCTCAATTTTTTCAGTTAATCAAAATATCTTACATAGTTTCGAATAAAATATTTATTTAATTACAAATTCTGAATAATTACTACTTGAAAAAATAATACATCATCTTTCAAACTAAGGGTTTTATAGGATGAATAAAATAAAATAATTTGTTAAATTAATACTTGAAAAATGGAAATTTTGATTTGATATTGTGTTCAAGTTCCCTCTACAAATTTATAAATGTAGACAGCATAAGCAATTTTACTATACAATATCTACATATTTATTTAAATGTTATTTATGTTTCAATATATTTCTTTTTAATGATTCAAATATTTTGTAAGAAGTTATTTTTCATCGTAAATTTTCTGTTCTATTATCCCTTTGGAGCGTAATAAAAATTGAAAGAGTACAAAAAATAAGTTTTCTATTTAAATATTAAAAATTATTTCTGAAAATTTTATTACATTTGAAGAAGAAAATGAGTCTTTCTGATTTTTTTTATGCATTTCGTTTTTTTTATGTCATATATCAATATTAAAAAAAACTTTTTATAGACAGGCACATTTAAATAATGGAATATATTAACTAAACTCAGAATATTAATTAGATGCATCCTAATTAAGTACAAAATATTTTCTATATAATTTTTTAAAGTAAATATTACGAAATATTAATATTTATTGCTAATTATTTAGATTTTCATGAATAATATTTATGCACCATTAATAAAACTCATCAATTAAACATATCAAAAGACTAAGTAATTGAAATGTCTCGGTTATGAAATACTTTACCTTTAAATTCTAAAATAATTTAAATAATTGGTCATTTAAATAATTAGTAATTTAATTTAGGTGATTTAAGTTGCATTACTTATTAAGTTATTTTGTAGTTTAGAATTCATATTAGTAAATTGATAAATACTTGAAGTTTTAATAATTGAATTTTAATTTTTAACTATGCACTTTAACTGAGAGAGATGTGATTTTAAAAATGTTTGAAATATAAATATGAATGCAATAGCATACATTCAAAAATAAGACCTTTTCATTAATTTTGTTGAGGCATATTACAAAAATATGTTAATACAATGCACTAAAATATTTATGTATAATATTTTTCGATAAAGAATATGTAGTTATTGTAATGACTTTTCTTCCAATCAAAGCATTTAAATTCATATAAATTATGATTTTATTTATACTGCTTACAAATTTTTATCATGATTTAATAGTTAATTTAACATGTATTTAATAATAATTTAACCATATTTGCAATAGATTTTTTCTTATTTATATGTATTTTTATTAGATTTTAACTTCACTGTATCAATTATTTCTAGCATTTCTGTGAAACGTGATTTTAATTTATTTCATATACAATTAGATACCCAGAAAATGCAAGCATGTTGGATATATTTCGGACCATTATTTGTAGTCCGACTTATTTGTGACAGCAGTGGTTTTTTGCTATTTGACTTCGTCTCGGCTTCGTTGATAATATTGTGATCATTCTCTTCTAGCATACTAGAAGAGGATGATCACTAATATTGACTGATATTGATCACAATACATACTGACAGTGCAGTTTTCTGCTGCCGCAATGCTATGTCACCAACTATGCCAAATCGGTCACGTGCGTGTCTTATCATTCCTATTTTACTATAATTTTTTACTAGATAATACTTGGTTAATACTTGTAGTGATAAAAATATAATATAAATTGATGTTTGAGAAAATTTACAAGAATATATTCTTCTCACACACACACTTAATATATATATATACACACACACACACACACACACACACACACACACACACACACACACACACACACACACACACACACACACACACACACACACACACACACACACACACACATATATATATATATATATATATATATATATATATATATATATATATATATATATATATATATATATATATATATATATATATATATATATATATATACACTGATGTTAATATGTTAATGTTTTGATTTAGAGAAAATTTTATTTTTGAACTTATTTATAAATATACTTTTAAGTCATAAAGAAAGTTTTTCAAATTAGTTCACCATTTAATAAATTAAAAATATCACTTAATTCTGGTTTAAAAAAACTGAAAATATTTTTATTTCTCAAAATTTTGTCAGCAATATTTTAAAACGTATATAAGGAAGGAGACACCTTGAGAAAAAATAAAAACAGCTTGTGAAAAATTAAAACTGTTTGAGAAAGGACTTTTAAAATTCAAAGCAAAATATTTTCATGAAAATTATGTAACTTCTTCAAAAAGGCAGTAGATATAATATTTTTTAATACTAAAATCGATAATTTTTATAAACAGTTTCTCCTATGACTATGTTTTATATGCATTTTAATAGTTTTGTTTTTCTTAAACTTTCAAATACTTTGTAACGTCAAAACTGTAATTATTAATAAACTTAAAGTTTAATGTAAAATGGAATATTTATAGTATTTTGATGAAAAAGTATTTATTATTTCACGCGTTGATTAAATACAGGGAGTAAGAGATTTTATTTTTTAAAAATATTTAAATCTAAAAATCTTTTTGAATGTAAAAATATTGAAATAATTCACAAAATTGTAAAGAACTATAAATCTTCTTACTAATGCTTCTGATCTGAAATCAGATCAGATTCATGAGGTCGCCCGCTTTTAATTTCAACACAGCCGAACCGATCTCCTTTAGGAGACCGAAGTAGACCAGTGGAGTTTAAAAGAGGTTTGGAACTGGCCTCTTCAGTGTGGCATTTGGTGCAAACTCCGAAGGTTTTGGCGCCATTGGAAGATCGAAGGGTTTTTAAATGTCCAGCGCACAGTCGAGCCAATGCAGTTTGGCCACTTCTGTCAGCAACGAAGCCAATTCTTACTTATGAACCATGGACCCTTACTTATATATCATGGGTACTTTAGTGGATGCCTTCAAGAGATGATTGTTGAGACCTTGCTTAATGAATACTGCTGAAGGAGGGTTAACGTAGCCCCCTTAGTATGTGGCATGGCAGATCCCTGTTTTGCCAATCCATCCACCATTTCAATGCATTTTAAAAAGATATGGGACGATATTCATTGAAGATGTTGACTAGAAGATGAGGAGAGGGTACCGAGCTTTTCGATAATTCCAATCTCTTTGTTCTATTATCAGTTTCCAATTCTTTAGATATTGGATGGCGCTTACTATAAATCTAAATTAAACTAATGATTGTCGTAGTGTTAAACGATGTAACTAAACCCTGAGAAAATAGATGTGTATATATTTATTGTCACTTTAATTTTAAGCGTTTTTCCTCTTTTCGTTTCAAACTATGCTGTTAAAAAATAAAGGAAGGATGTAATAAAAGTTCACACAATGAGACAAGTGTAATAAAAGAATAAATATTTCCTTTCGGAATGAATGAGTGGTCTTGAGAAAATTCCAAGAATGTTTGTGTTTTATGATATGTTTTATATGTAAATCTAACCAGTCGGGATTGAGGAGGAAGAGATTTCTGACCTATCCTATAGAAGTACAGGAGGTACTATAGAACTTTAGAAAACCAATGGTGTAAAGAGGAGGTGCTAAAACGAGAATTATGAAGAATTAAAAACTGCACCTAAAAAAGTAGAAGACACAAAGAAGACTCTCAGAGAAAAGGAGTCCACAATTGAGGACCGGGTCCTCGTTGAACAGAATGAAGGTAACTAAAAGATTTTAGTTGTAAACGGAGTACAGCTGCCCTGTCCAGTCGAAGTCCTGTCTTGATTTTCCTGAATGGAACCAAAGATGTCCGACAAATAGATGAGTATAAGAAGAAGAGACGACAAAGTCTGAAGAGAGATAGCAGAGAAAAAGGAAGAAGCTCATGAGGAATGAGCAAGCCAAGCGAGATGCTGAGCAGTAAGCCAAGTGAGATATTGAAATATCAGTGGATGGAAATGCAAAGCGAAGATGCCGAGTAGATGATGGGAAGTAGATGAGGAAAGTGATTCATCGACACCGGAGAGTGGTGATGCCATTTATGATAGGAGACACCACAATGCTACTTCTAAAAGGGGTAAGTCTGATCTCTCATTTCAATTTCCACAGGGTCAAATTTAGTTATGGTATATTATTGTGTAAATGTCATAAAAGAATTATAAAGCAAGAATTTCATCAATTATTTGACCGAGAATGTTTTAATTGCAAATGTAAGTTTCTCTTGATATTACGTTGCTAGAATAAATTATTAGGTTTTATATGTTTGTTTTGAATTTATCTCTGTCATTCAATTATCAGAAACGAATCTGGGTTTCCTCGGAGTTTTTCTAAAATTTCCGAATATCACTACAACAATGATAATAGATAAAATGTTTCTTTTCAATTAACAGTTTAAAGGAATTGAATTTACATTTTTACAAGTGTTTTTGATAGAAATATGAAAAGAATTTAATTTTTTATTAAATAAAATAATTATTTGAGAATGAAAGGAATCGGAATGTGTTCTTTTATTTCTTCCACGAAAATTAAAAAATCCTTCTTTAAATAAATCTATTAATAACACATTTATTAAAAAATCATCTTAACAAAATCCATGGATTTTTATCCTAATTTTTGGATACCTGTTATCATATTAGATTAATATTCATGAATATAATTTTGAACGATTGTCAAATGTAATTAAAGAAAGTAACAAATACTAAATATCCATATATTTAAAAAAACAAGCAAATTTCTAATGCTATGATAACATTTAAAAATATTTGTATGCAAAATTTATATGAAGTTTTAAATAAATATAATTTCAGTAAGGAACACTTCAGTAACTTGAATTGTAAATATGAAAATTTAATCAAAAATACTCATATTGTTAAAAAAGCAGATATTTTGTTTAATTCTTTGTATAATTCACAATTATCTTATAGATGTTTAAAATATTATAAACGGTTTTAAACTAAGGATAACAGGTTAATTATTCAAGAAAAGATTATTTGTAAGTGAATGTCAGTTATTGAAGGCAGCAGAATAATCCTGAGAAATTTTAAGCTTTCAGTCGTTAGTCTACAAGTATAATAATTATTAGTGAAATGTATTCTCTATTTTTTTTAAATGGTCTTAAATGAACTATTATTAGAACGCATTGATTATAAAATTATAAATTATTGTTCTGTTAAACTATTTTTTTTGTATTGATATTCAAGTAAAAGGAAATAATCTTAATATACTTATATATTAATCTTGTGATAAAATATATTTCAAAATATTTACGTTAACGAATTTAGATTAAGTCTTTTTCATAAAACACTTTAAAATAAATAAAAGAAAAATTCGAAACACAGAATTACACTTATTGGCAAATTTCAGATTAAATTGGAAGACAAAACATATACATCAAAAAAGAAAAGAAATTGCTGTAAAATTGCATATATTAGCTATATTCATAATAATCAGAAACCAATTCACATTTTTATTTTGTATAGGACAATAGTATAGGAAATTATTTTGTATAGGAAAAATTTGTAGAGGACAATGTTCGAATTCAGAAGAATATTTTCCTCAAATAATACTTGTTTTTCCTCCATCTTACATGAGATATTTTCTCTGGGAAACGTAACCGAGTAACTTTACGGAGGTAAACATAACATGTATATGCTACAGCACGTTCTTCTTACCGGAATATAACTTTTGTATAGATGTGGATCCTAAGTAAATTCTGTTGTGGTGATATTCGGAAATTTTAGAAAAATTCCAAGGAAACCCAGATTCGTTTTTTTAAATAATTGAATGACAGAGATAAATTCAAAATAAGAGTACAATAAAACTTAATAATTTATTTTAGTAACTTAAGAGAAATTAACATTTATACAATCAAAACATTCTTGATTAAATAATTGAGATTCTAACTTTATATTTCTTTTAAGACATTTACACAATAACATTTACACAACATCTGCAGCTCCATTCAGGAAAGTCAAGGCAGGGCTCTTACTGGACAGGGCAGATATACTCCGTTTACAACTAACATTGTTTTAGCTTCTCATAATGCTCAATGAGGACCCAGTCCTCAATTGTGGGCTCCTTTTCTATGTCGGGCTTCTCTGGAGCTTTTGTGTGTCCTCTCCTTTCTTAGATGTAATTTTTAAGTCTTCATAATTCTCGTATTAACTCCTCCTCTTTACACCATTGGTTTTCCAAAGCTCCATTTTACCTCCTACAGTTCTATGGGATAGGTCAAAAATCTCTTTCCCTCAATCCCGACTGGTCAGACATATAATACATATAAAAGACATACTTTCCTTGTAATTTTCTCCAGATCACTCATCCATTCCGAAAAGAAAAATTTATTCTTTTATTGCACTTGTCTCATTGTGCCAATTTTTATTACATCCTTTCTTTTACATTATAACAGCTTAGTTTGAAAGGAAAAGAGGAAACTCTTAAATTTAAAGTGCAATAAAAATATACACATCTATTTTCTCAGGGTTTGGTTATGTCACACTACGACAAATTGTTTTTCGGAAGATCCTCTGTTTTTGAGATTTATTTATGCAACTCTCTCATGTAATACTAATCATTAATTAATTTTCAATAGATTGCGCACATTTAAACAAAAAATATATACTATATTATAAAAGCACTAACATCGATAAATGAATCATTAAAAGAAAAAATGTATTAAAATATTATATGCAAAAAATTTATTGTAATGTAAAGTTTTATAAAACAAAATAAAACATCCATAATATTTACCTTAAAATTTAATAATTGTTTTGAGAATTGGATATACAGAGCAGTTGGGAGTTCAAATTCTTTATGAGAATGTATATGAATTTGAATTTATAGTTTATTTCTGAGTCAATTTTGAATTGTTAATATTCATAATAATTAAAATTTGAGAATACAGTAATTATTAGAGTCCATTTGAGTAGACCTGATAAGAGATTAACATTGAAATATGAATGATTTGATTAAAATGGTTTCTTTATAATTATGATTAATATTTATATAGAATTCAGTAAAATTTTTTAAGTAAGCCATTAATTAAGAGCAGCATTCGTGTGTAGATCAAAAACTACCTCAAGAAATGCTTTCCTACTTTTCAATTTTCATCAAGTGGTACATTAAAATTCATTTGAAAAAAATTAATTTTCCATTTCCTATTTCAAATTGCGCATTTTCTACAGTTTGTAATGATGCTTAAGGGTTGGAATTTCAGACTTTAATGCCTTCTTTTAAAGTTACATTGTGACTTCGTTCAAATGGTAGAATTTATTACAATGAAATGGTTAAATTTTTTCATGCATCCGAATAATTTGTATGTGCTATCTTGAGATAAAATATTAATAATTTTTATATTTTATAAATATTATGCTTTCAATATTTAATTTTATGAAGAAAAAATAATTAAATAAAAGGAAGACTTATGTTACGTGTGGAATCAATCAAATGCCTAATATACTTCAACATCAATCCGATAAAAAGTTATTCAAGTGGATTGTGCTGCCAAATTGCTTATATGAATGCATATGTTTCTGCTGCCTATTATTTTTAACTGACACTGTAACATATTAACGAACACAAAGTAGGGGAAAACGTAAATATTTCTAAACTAATTTGTTTGATATTCACATCACCTTTTCTGTTAAAAACATAATAAGAAATATATACAAAAGAGATGGGGTAAATATTTTTTGCAATTAGATTTAAAAAAGAATATAAGCTATTTTATATATATTAAAAAGGAGAAAAATGGAATTGCTATAGCGTTATTGTGGTATAATTTTATGTGGTTTTAATGTGGGATTGAATAATGAAAAATACGTTCAAAGTCTACATACTAGCATTTGAAAAATATGACTAGTGTTTTATATTATATTGGAATCGCTTATGGAACTTAACGGAAAATGTGGTTCTCATCAAGGTATAGGACACATCAAAAGTTCATCATCAGCTTTAATCTAGGATAATGTGATGATTATGCGGAAAATTTTATCGAGGGTAATTACTGTACTTATCCATGACAAAGAGGGAAATTATCATTAAATATGCCACCACAGGAAAAAATTATTGATAAAGAATTTCATATGAATAAGAATAGTCAGCCGTTAATTACCCTAATTTAACTGATAACACAAAAGTGGAGTATGTAAAAATTAGCACGCGAATTTTTCTTTTGCATACGTGAGTTGTCTACTGCATTATGATTTAAAATTGTAGTTAGATAAATGAGTAAAAATAATGTAAGAAGTGATAAAAGCTATTTCTTGATCGTTTTAAAACGATACGAAATTTGAATATGAGTTATTGAAGATAATGTTGTGCCCACAATGATAAAGAAACAACATGTCATGGGAAATGCACTTTCTTCAGAAGTACAGAACTCTAATCGAAGCTTTTTACTTTTTTAAATAAATAGCACAAAGAAACTTTTAGTAAATGTTGATATCATAAAAATTCTTCAAACATGTAAGATGTTTTACTTTTTAATTAAGTTTCTTAAATGTGACCATTAGTATAATAAATCGTTAGTTGCATGATTGACACTTTCTTTTAGTTTAGAAATTAAGTAATACTAAATATTTTCTTTGAAATTAAACAGAAAGAGAGTCTAAAATGTTTTTAATAGATCATTAACATAAAATTTGTTTTTTTAAAAATTGTCTTGTATTATAAAGCTTTAACTTTGATTGTTAAAAGGAATAAATGCAATATTGATGAAAAGGTAGATATTTAAAAGAAATTTTAATTTGGTAGATTTTATAAAATAATTATTTTCAAAGAAGGCATTTTTTCAAATACATCTTTAAAAGGGTATTTAAGAGATATTATAATTTATTTTTTGAAAACATTAATTCGTTAAGCAACTAAAAATGTCAATCTCAATTTAATTATTAGGTCTTAACCTATAATATTCAATTGAACATATTGTTATAAGTAAAAATTTTATTTATATGTTAATGGATTGCTACAATGCATTTACATCATTAATGTTGTGATTAGAAGAACGTGAAGTAAATAAAATATAATTTTAAAAAGGAAAATATCTTATTTTCTGAAAAAATTAATCGATTTTCTTATAGCAATTTTTTTAATTTGCTGTCGTAGGAGATACTCTTAATGAAGCCTGCCAGCTTTCACAGTAGATGAAAAGGTTTTTCTTCTTTTCTTTATCTTCTTCAAAAACAGCTGAAACTGACAGTGGATTTATAGTATCAGTTTTTTTCGCCTTTTGGTACTCGGATACCAACTTTCTTACTTCTAAAAGAAGGAAGAAATAAGGTTAAATAAGAATTATTTTAATTTTGTCATAAATATATTCTGAAATGAACAAAAATTTCATAAATTTATGCTTTTTTTAAAATGTCTAAGATTTTTTTTCACATAATAATCTGAACTTAATTCATACAATATTATATTATCAGTTGTTATATTTTCAAGAATAGAATTCTTATTAACATATAAATAAAATCTAAAAATATTATTATTATCTAGCGTTTTTAATTATTGAAAACATTGTACATTATACTGAAGAGTGAACGTATTTGCATGTTATATATAAGTATCTATATTTTTCTATATTTTTCTATAGTATCTATATAGTATCTATATTTTTATAGTATCTATATTTTTCTATATATATATTTATATATATATATAATGCATTTACATTTACATATAGCTATATATATATATATATATATATATATACATTAATTACATTTCTAGCTATTTCATTAAATACAATGTTTGTTAGTACAATCAGATGCTAAGATATTAACTGTAATTATTTTAATAATACTATTTCAATATTGTTATAATATTCATTCAATATTATACAATTATAATAATTTGAATTGTTTTCCAAACTAACCACTCTGATGGTTTCAGAGAGAAATTGTATAATTCAGTGAATTCAAGAAGTGTAATTCATGTAATTCAAAACTGAAATATATTTCCATGCTTGGTATTTGTCATATAAACTTAGTTCTTTTAAGATAAAAAAGTTTATTTATAATTTCTCTGCAAATTATTGAAACAAATATTAAAAATTATGATATATCTGTGTTTATTATTAAGAAATCTGTTTTATAATGTGAAAGGTTAAAAATAATTTCATAATTTATAATAAAGAAATTATGTTACATAATTCCATAATTAATTACAGTCATGGTTTTTTAATATTTCATTGAATTTCTGAAAAATAATTTTTTGAAAAATAAATAATAACATTTTCCGAATTTATTGTATATTTAATAAAGATCATTGAAGTTTTAAAATCAGTTAAAATGACTTACATTTGTCATAAATCTGTTTCTGCATTCAATTTTTATGGATGACGTTTTCAAATTCTAAAGTTTTTAAATTATGATTATGTGCCTTTAGCTTTTAAATAATGATTTAATAAGTACTTACAAAATACAGAAATTTTATAGTAATTTCTATATTGGATTGTAATTTTGATATTTAATAACTTTTGCTGAAAAATTTTGCTTTAACTTTTTGATAACAAAAATGCAAATGAAAGTATTTTTTGTTAACGTATATTCAATTCACTGTCTTTTATATCCAGTTGAATGTCTCAAGTGCTAGTATTTTTCAAAACATAACATCCAACTTAGAATATGTAATATTATTTATCACAATAATCAGTCAAAGTTTTAATTAATGAATAAGCAAGGACAAGTGCTCTCTTTATTTTACTATTTATTCCATGTGACAAGTTAACAATTTATCTCTTTAAAAAATGTAATTTATAAAATATAGTTTAATTGTCCCTTACTTTACGACATTTTTCAGTGTTTTTAATTTATCAATTCATACATTTTTGGGAATTAAATATTTTTGATTATATTTTAATTCACTCTGTTAATTATTATAAATTTTATTTATAAATATATATAATTTTATTCACTCTGTTTATATTAAAATAATCTACAGAAAATAAAAAAAATCAATTAGATGGAAATGTTATAAGTTTTACTCACAAGGACTAAACATAGCACGAAAATAATTTCTACAGAAACAATATTTTCTATTTATATATTATTACTCCTTTTGATAAAAATTGTTCCTAAAAATTTTGTTTCGTGTAATTTTCTCAATTTAAAGATATCTTATTAAATTTAAACTTTACACTGAAAAACTCTTTAATTTTTATAGAATGGAATCTGATACATTATAGGATGAAAATATTTCTTATACAGCAGCTTTATATATACAAATATAGGAATTAATGAATAAAACAAATTTCTTTTTTTAACAGTGGAATACAATTACACTTAATTAAAATTAACTTATTCTTATTAATGAATAATTAGACAAATAAAAGTGCATTACGTTTACCTTCTTTCACATTATTAAATAAATTTTAAGAAAACTTCAATTTAAGGATAATTTTATAAAGGAGTTATTTATTCATATTTGCGGAGAAAAAAGCAACAGAAATTAAGTGAGATGAAAATTTTTGAATCTAGTTTAATCCAAGGTTTGCAAATGCTTTTAAATTTAAAAATGTGAAACTAATGAGAGCTCTTTTATTTCTTTTTTGTTAACACCAATTTATTTTAAAGAAACTAAGTATTGAAAACCAAATTATAGCTGTATTAAACTGAATGCACAATTTTGTTCAAAATTTTTATTTTTAAAAGCTGACCAAGATAGGCATAGTTTTTCTAAAGAAAAAAATCATCAATCAAAATTTTCGTTAATATTTCTTATATTACAAGTAATTTTATTTTTATGGAAATAAAAAAATCCACCTAAATTTAGATTTTATTAAATTAAAATTTGCACTAGTTATTTCCATTTATTTTAACAACTTCATTCAATTCAATAGAACAATGTCTTCAAGTAAATATATAACATTATATATAAAAAGCAAAAATGAAATGCCAATGCTCTTTTAAATGTTATTTTAAAAATTTATTCCATTCATAATCAATTTTAATATTCTCATTTTAGAAAATGAAGTGTAAATTTAAATTAAAAAATTGAATTCCAGATAACATTACTGTACAAAAATATTTGATATTCAGATAATTTAAGATACTGATAAAATACAGTTTTTTTCTACAATCCACAAATTTTCTTTGTAGTGTTTTGTAATCATAAAAATATTTCCCTTGAAGGACAATGTTATTTAATTTCGTTCTAACTTATTGCAAAATATTTTATTTTTTATTGCAGTACATATATTTGTAATGAAAAGTAAAATAATTAAATATATTTTAATATAGTACTTTTTACACAAGCATTTCAAAGATTATTCCTACTTTTTAGTTGGTTAAAACTTGAATATAATTGAAATTGAGGAGCATTTTATTATTAATAACACAGAATAAAAGTCGGATAAATTAAATAAACATTTTAATATAATACTTGTTTAACTTTTTATTCTCCTACAAAATGATTATATAACATTTCTTCTTTTGCATTGTGAACCTAATATATTAATTAAATTTCCATGGCTGCACACAACATAAAATAAAGAAACAAACTTTTGTTTCTTTTTTCTCATATAACGGTGTTTTTCAAATCTTTTTCATTTTCTAAAAACAGTATATTAAAAGAGTAAGAAACAAGTATTTATTTTATTTTGACAAAATACACAATTTAATAAAGTATATTCTTAAGTGGAAATTAATAAAACTACAATATCAGTATAGTGAAGTTTTCTCAAAATTTTATGTTCCGAAATTTCTTTTTATACAATTGAGATATATTTGTAAAAAAGGAATTTTTACTTAAGCTAATATTCTTTTATAATAAAATGCATAGGAATAATCATATGAAATTTTTAATTCTTAAACTTAACTTAATAAAATACATCAAGAATTGGTGAAAATATTCAAAATTGAAATTAACAAAAATTATTCAGTATAAAATAACAATTGTAAATTATCACAGCAACTGCTTTTTTAAAAAATACATTTTAAGAATAAAATGTGTGATGTGTAAATTGCTTCACCTCAAAATTATAACTATGTTAAAAATTCTAATGACCACACAACGTTCTTGAGAAATAAATCTAGTGTTTCTAGATTTATTCTCAAAACTTAATGTAATTTTGTATTATCATTGGGTTAATAAATTATTTATTATCAATGCGAATATAGGTTGTTGAATTTCTTAAAAGATTTTATTGTCTTCTTCTAAACATTTTATTTAAAATGTTATAAATTTTTAGCTTGTGGTTCACTCCAAACAATTCTTCACGACATTATATAAAATTTAAAAAAAAAAAACTGCCCATTTTAAAATTTTACTTGATGTTTCTATATATATATGCTGATTGTTATTCTCGGACTTGATTTATTCCAGAATCTTAAATGTCTTTGTTGTCGTAATTCAGTAAATAAAAAGTGCAAATTTTATTTATTTATATTTTATTATGTACTTATATTTCTTATTCTTTTGAATAGTATAAAAAATTATATGAGTGTTTATTATAATGAATGTTATAAGGAATGATGTAATGTTTTATTTTGTAATACTCAGAATAACAATCTACTTTATGTGATTCCCGGTCAATACTACTCTCCCATCAAATATAAAATAAAAGTTAGTACTCGTACCTTGTCCAGAATTTTAATATTCAATTTACTCGCTTTTAAGTTTTTCAATTCAGAAAGGTTGAGTTAAATTAATATGTCAAAGACCAGCTTCAAAGAATTTGAACGAACTCATGTTTATGAGAATGTTTCATTATGTTTATGAGGTCTTCTGTAAAATTTTAAATAGAAAAAATTTTCTTCATAAATATTTTGGCGCATAAATATTTTAGTACAATCACACATTTTTCTAAAATTTGACAAGAATCTTTATAATGATGCCCTGAACGGGGAATTATAGAAGTACAGGTTTTGCATTTTTATATAATATACATTCTCCTGGATATTAACAATGTACTTCAAAGGAGTATAAGGGTTTAAAATTAATTTTATAATAATCTGCTTCCTAATTTTCATGGAAGTTTGTAATATTATTTATGATGACATTTATAGACTGGTGCTGTCACTATAGGCGTAATCAAAATAATCTACGAAATTTATTTATTTTTAACTTTTATGTGCCTCTATATTATCATTATTTAAAAAAAATTGAACATTCACACAGTTTCCTAAATAAAACAAAGTTTTCAGCTAAAATAAATACAGCCCTGATTCTATATTTCATTTTAGACTCCATTAAGGTTTTTTTAAACATTAATTTTCTAAAAATAATTAAATGGAAACATGTAAATTGAAAAAAAAATTATTTAATGAAATATTATTCAGAATTGCATTTATTAACTATTCATTCATTCATTGTCGTGCGCCAGCCAGGCTGGCAATATGGGGTGCGCTGCTTCACTTTTTCAACTGAACCATATTTGGTGTGGAGTCTGACTTCCTCAGTGCACACAATGCTATAGGGACCCGTTTATAGGGTAGGCAACCATTCACACCTCATTCATACAAGGAAAGGACAAAGACAGGATTGATAGAGAGAGAAAGTACATCCATGCCGGAGCCGGGATTTGAACCCAGGATCTCCTTATCCGCAGTCAGGCACGCTGACCACTAGACAAGTTGGTCGGCTTATTAACTATTAATAAGCAACTAATAATTAGTCCAGTTACGCAAAATAATTCAAATTAAATAGGAGATATTTGTGAATCAATTAGCCAATAAAATTCCAGGCATCAAACTTCAACAATCATTAAAAATATATAATGTATTCCATTCTGGTTAAATTCCTGATTAAAATAATTATTTTTTTAGAATGCATGTAAACTGTTGTATTTTGCAGTCTTTTTACTATTTTTATTTTTTCATTCCTTTATTTATTGCTTTTAAAATATAATATATATGGTTTACTTATTATATTATACGCATTATAGCATATTTGTAAAAATATTGTTGTGTAATCTATAGCAATCAATTTCAATGTAATTTCTTGATTGTTTAGTTTCCTAATATTCTTTTAAAATATATTTTAATCAATTTTTATTAAAAACAACTAAAATGTTAGAGTAAAAAGCCTGTTACAATTCTCTTCCTTACGAAATGGTATATTTTGAAAATATAAAATTTTTTTATTAATATAGTTCTTTTTGAATATTTCCTAATATTTATAAACTGTTGACAATTTTTTCTTTCTTCTCCTCAGTATATTTTTAAATAAGCTTTGATACCAAGAAAATAATAATTAAAATTATACATCAAAATTTTTGTATGTAAAACCAAACTTTAATAATTAAGACCAACAATGGCTGGGAATACATGATTATAACAAATTTAAGCATTAGTAATTTTTTCTAAATATTCAAGTTTAACATAAAATATTTTATTTATTTTACTTAATATTTATTAATTACAAATAGTACTTTGTTTTTCTGTAATGTTAGTAGTAATGATGGAAGGATTACTTTTGAGGAATGCTCTGTTTTATTCTAAATGTCTTTTTTTTTAAAAAATCCCTTTTTAATAAAAATATTACTGTCTTAGTTATAAAAAATATTAAGATATATATTACTTTTGCATTTAAAAATATATGTCTTATATGTGCATTTTGGGATTGAATAATTTATGTCTAGTTATATCATAAAAATCAACAAAATCTAACATCTGAAACAAAGCATAAATTTACCATTAGAATGTTGAACATTACTGTAAGTAAAAATTTTGCAGCATATTAAACATTTAACTATAAGTCATGCCC
Organism: Latrodectus hesperus; assembly: GCA_037975125.1. Classification (NCBI taxonomy): domain Eukaryota; kingdom Metazoa; phylum Arthropoda; class Arachnida; order Araneae; family Theridiidae; genus Latrodectus; species Latrodectus hesperus. The sequence goes on along the minus strand of CM075857.1, from coordinate 68,106,203 downwards.
CAAAATTAAGGACGTTTATTGAATGTATATTATAGCTTTACATATCACATAGATTGAATGAAATTCAATTATCTTACCTAATGTTCACATTTATTAGTTGTAGTGTGTAAATTCACTATTTGAATGAGACAAGAGCCTTGAAGGATTTATTAAAACTGAGAACAATATTCCCATCGGAAATTTAGATATATGTTTTATCCAGTGGCATTTATTTTCCAGAAGAAAAATTTATAACATTTTGTAAATTTCTTGTAAATGGAAACCTATGAATCTTTTTCTCTGAATAGAAAACATTGGTATAGAAATGGGTAAATATATCCGTCTCAACATAAATTTCAACTAATATATACTTCATCTTTTCCTCAAACAACTGGATTGAAATAAAGAAATAGATTCAAATGGAAGGGAAGATACGAGTCATGAGCTACATGGAAACATATTGAAACATTTGGCAGTAATAAATATAAAATATTTATTTCACTGAAACTTATATCCTGTAACTAACTGTTTTATATACAACAGAAATATATTTTTGAAGTAATAAATTGCATGAAATTTTTTTAGAAATATGATACCATTTTTAATTAAACAAATTGCTATGAATGTAAATGTACTAAGAAAATTATAATATTTGAAAAACAGATAAGTATTTATAGGCAGTTGAAAATAGCATAATATATGCATGTGTTCAGGCATAAAACTTTAAAACGATGAGTGATTATTATATTAAATATTTTAAAAATGCATAGCACAAAGAAAATGAGATATGTTTTTCAATACATATAAAAAAGTAATAGAAACTAATAAATTAGAATTAAATAGGAGAATTAAAAATAGTTACAAGAAAATAATTTCAATTCCTGTGAATTAATGTTAGGACATAATAAAGATCTCTAAATTAGATCAATACTCAGACTGAGAAAATAGAATTTATTATTAAATGCAAGTTATTATAATTTTAAATTGTTCATTGAAATTCTAATAAAGATCCTTTTACTAAGATTATATATGCAGCATTTTTGAATGGGAAATAAAAAAGGAAATTTTTTTATAAAAACACCTGTTAAGAAAACACAGCGGTCCATAAATTGATAATTTTACAAATGTTTCATTTTTATTAATTTGAGAGAAAACAATATGCAGATGATTTTCGGATACTTTATTAATAACATGTTAATTATTATAAGACTATCTTTTTGAACAAAATTTATGAAAATAGCATGAAACAATAGTGGTATCTCAATCTTGCATAATATCTTGATGCGCAAATCAAAAATATGTCATTTTATGTATCAAAACTAAGTATCATATTCAACGAGTATCAAGTATATGTATTTTCGCAACTAAATAATTAAATATATAATATAATCCAATGATTTGTGAATTAGTTTTAAAATTTAAGAACTAAATTCTAGAAATAAGAACTTTATATTGAAAAATATGACGTAGGAGAATAATGACATACATTTCTTTTAAAATAATGACATACATTTATTTTAAAATGACTATTAAAATAATAGTTACGTTTAAAAAATAGATAGATTTAGATGACTCATACAATATTTTTGAATTTCACTCACATATACAATACTTTAACAACAATAAATTATAATAAAATTCATATGAGTTATTTTTTCATCTTGTCAACTTTTTTATAGTTTAAGTATTATACTTCACATATTTGCTCTATCTAAAAGGAATGCTGCCTTTTGAATTTTTAAATAAAATATAAAAGTTGATTAAAACTATCAAAATGTGGTGTGTAATGAATAACTCAAACAAAAATTTATCACAGCATGAAAAAGGATTAAGCACATTTACTTGAAAAATTACTTTATTATTTACATTTAAGAAACATCACAAAAGCCTTTTAATTTTGATTTAACCCTATAAAACACGTTACGTGATACATTTAATTTACATGCGCTCATATTTAATTATTTTATCCACAGATTTTTCTTGGTTAAATAAAACTGAATATGAAATAAATTTTCCTAAAATATTTTGATTCAAAAAATAATTATTTTATTACTGACATTATACATTGCTAAAAATTAATGAACTTCTCCTCTTGGCTGATAAAATATATCATATTAATAATTTTATAGCCTTATTATTAAAATGAAGAACGTAAGAAGTTCTAGTAAAATTTTATAGACTGATAATACGTTAACATATATTTTCATTGATTTATATAACATGCGATTTATATTACCATCTTATTCATAAGATAAGTAATATAAATTTATAAAATAATTTCAACTGATTTTAATTCTCTTGAAATTGTCATTAAATAATTTTTGTAACCATTTATAAAATAAAAGTTTTAATTAAATGTTTCGTTTGTGCTAAATTCAGTGAAGGTATTCTTACATTTTTGTATATTGCTTGTATTTACTGATAGTTAGAGAGCAGGATAATCAATTTGCACTTACAAAAAGAGTTAAATTTAATTAAAACTTTCTGCTAAATATCAATGTTTTATAATTTTTTTTTACAATAATAGAATTGAAAATATCAAATGACAAAAATCTTACATTTGATACGTTATTTTATGGCACATTAAAATTCTTGAAGGAAACCATTTTTCAAGGATCGTACGAATAAATTAATTGCTCATTAATGACATTTTTATCAAGAAAATAAAATATAAAAATACTTTCAGTATATTTGCTTATATCAACAGGATCAATCAAGAATTTAATCGAAAAAAGGGAATTTATTCACCTATACAAGTTTTTCTATTAATGATATATGTATTGAATAGAAAATCTATTTTATCTCTCTCTATACAAAAGTCTATTTTCAGTTATTTCAACATCAAAATGCACGCAAAATCTCCGAGTAAATTCTTATTAAAATTGGTAAGGATAAACTAGAATTTTCTTCGTTTTCCATCTGAATTCAAACAAAGAAAATTTACACGTGATAAAAAACATCCAAACATTCAACTTTAATAAGAAAGAATGTAAATTGTTACAGTATCATCGTCTATATTTTATTGATAAAATTGTAAATTTCTGTATTATTTATTAACAAATAATCAAACAGCGTACATATTTGGAGACATAAGCCACTATTTCAAAAATAAATTGGTTTTAACTATATTTTTCTCTCTTTTACATGCCTTTTTTCATAAATTTTGACATTTATAAAATACATATTGCTGCATTTGTTTTTTTATTACATATTACTTCATTTCGTCTACTTTAAATTATGCAAATAAAAAATGTTTAAACTGTACTCAAAACAAAGAAGCAAATATGTAGCATTTCTTTTTGAATAAAGCTGATAGAGGTTATAATGATAAAGTCTCAGTAAGGAAATTATTTTTCAACATTTTGATGATAAAGCATATTATTCCAAAGTGAAACAGTTTTACATCCGTATTTGGTTTACGTGAAAATAAATCTTCTTTAATTAACAAACGATGTAAGTATATTTAAAACAATTTCGTTATTTAAAAAAATTTGCATTTCTAATCAAAAAATTTTATTGCAAATAATTTTTTTTGTTTACGCAAAATTATTTTTATACTATCTATCATGAAATGTAAAACATAGACAGATTTTCCTCATGTAATGATTTTAAGACTTGGTTATGGTTTATTTTAGAAATACCGAGCTGAAAATGTGTAATTGGAATTATTGATTCCTAGTTAAATAATTTGTCTTTTTAAATATTAATTTTTAAGGATAAATAAAAATTTCATGCGGATTTATTCAATTTATTCAATCTCTAAATTGTAATGAATGTTTTGTTTAGAAAATCCAACATCTGTGTTGAGTTTTGTTGTTGAATATGTAATAACGCTATATAACAGCGGAAAATTTTATAGCTGAAAGTGTGTTTTCAAATTCTGCTAACATTTTCAAATAAATTGTTGACTTTTCCTAGATACTGATCTACATTCCATCATTGCAAGAAAAAAATGAAACTATATTTACATTTTCACAGATGTGAACACACAAAGCAGAAATGCTACACCCGTTTCGCACAACGACAGAGATTGAAATCAAGTCTAGGATCTTCGACTAAAATATCACTCTCCCATGCAAGTAAAGAGTGATGTATTCATGAAAAATATACATATTTAAAAAGCTTATGTAACGATAGTTATATATTTTCTGAGCATTTTAATATTCTTTTGAAGTATTTAGACTTTGCTGGAAGTTTTATATAAAATATATATTATATCAAATTATTTCAACTTTCGAAGTAAAACAATCATGCTTTTATATAACAGCAAAACTGTATATTTTGGTATTTTATTCTCAGCTTAAAATACTTTAGTTATTCATACAAATATGTAAACTAAGGAAAATCTACTACAATTTCCATCCTATTTTTCACCCACTTATTTTAAGTTTTTCCTCGATATTAGTGTATGATAATTTTCATTTTTCTATAAAAATATATAAGTTATTGATAAGATTCTTATTGATTAGTTGGGTATAAAAGTAACGTGCTACTACGTATTCTTTATAAATAATTTTTTATGCATATCCTATTACATTGTCTTGATATCACATGGCCGTTTGTGTCGAAGAAAATTATCCAATATAATAATAATATTGTTTACGATACTAACATACTTTATTACTTACGATGACCTCAAAAATAAAGCTAAATAATTATTTTGTCATTTTCTTAATTTAGAAGAAGACCATATTCTTCCTGCATAGGAAACAATTGTTTCTTCCAATTTTTAAATTTGTTGTTTGTTCCTCATCTTCTTGAACAGCAGAGCTAGATGAGGTCCATGAGCATATTCACTTTGAAGAAGTTCATTAACAATAGGAGATCCTGAACCAGGTCCTACCTGGTGAGCTTCAGACAAGATAAAATGTGACCAAGGAAGAGTGTGCCGAAGAACGCTTGGAGCAAATTTTGAAGTGTCTTTTACTACCAACAAAAGTCATTGATGACAGATAACCACTAAAGAATCGGTTAAAGCCCCTTTTGATCTTGTCTACTGCTGAAACAAATCAAGGAACAGTCAGGGCACTCACTTTGAGACCATGGGTGTACCGTTAGAACCTTCCAACTGGCCTTATTCTTTGAAATGTTGAAATATATGACATAAATATCCATTGTTTTTGTGTTACGTTTCCACTGATTGATATAAATTTTTTATTATAAAAACTAATTTTCCTACTTTTATTACGGAATCAACAAATGTGCGCAATTTTAGGTACGTATAAAATAATACCCCACTTAAATGTAACATTAAATTCCACTTAATAATTAATATTCTTAACTTCCATCATTATTGATAAGAAGTAAAGGAATTGTGTCTGTATTATTCATTATAAAAGTTTATATATTAATTTTGCTGAAACTATCTTTAAAATATTTTGTTACTAAAGTAATTTGTGAGTTCTGGAATATAAAATTTTCAGTTTATTTAATGAAATTATTTAATGAGATAATAAAGTAAATATTATTTTATCAGAAGATGATATATAAAGAAATCAATTTTTTCCTTTAAGTTACATACATGAGTTAATGACAGTTATTGTTGAAAATGTTTGATTATCTTTACTGTTGAATTTTTACTGTACAGAAAAAATTGCATAGAAAAGAAAAAATTATAATCATATTAAATTTTTCATTGCATGTTCTTGTAAATTTTATTAAACTTTTGGAAAAATGCAAAAATGATTAATTGAAAAGAAATTGTATAAAATATAAAAACTTACATTTCTCATTTTCTCTGACACAGTATTGCGGATAAGTGACTTTAACTATCAATTAAATGAATAAGCCATAAAAAGGATAAGGAATTTTTGTAAGAATAAAGGTTAATAATAGAAACGTAGAAATTTTGTCGATAATGACGTTTGGGAAATGGGACATCTTTAAATTATCTCTTATAGCTTTATTATTATCTCCTTGAAATTAAATACATAATCATTTTTACATAAAAAGAATATAATATATTAACAGATAATGTTTTATCAAATCGCTTATACGTGCATAAGTAAATTGTATATAGGAATATTTGTTCTACTATTAAATCATAATTCTTATTAAAACCTGAAATTCGGTAAGAAATGATTTGTGGTACATTCGTTTTTAAATTACTCTGATTTTATTGTTTAATTTATGTTGTTATCTGATATTATTTTGTGGTTGTAAGTCATTTTGAATGTTAAAAAGTATGAGCAAATCAATTGCAATATTTATTTTTGTACATTCATATAAAGCAAGTTGTACATCGATAAATATTTTCATAGCTACTATTTTTCAGCTAAGATGGAAGGAAGGCAGTCGCACTAAAATTTAGGATAATTCTCAGTGAATTTTTTATCCTTTCCATCAAATTGATACACAGATTTCACATGACACACAGCTTGAAACAACGTGTACACATCGCCGATTTTGAACTGTTGTACTTCAACAAAGCTGAAAATTTCATAATACAAGGAAACTGCTTTTTCCGAATTTGCTTTCATCCGTAAAATATGCTAAATATATAGTATTTGTTTTCATTTATATATCTATAAGAGAACTATTACACATTTGAAAGTGTATTGTTTCATTCGGAAATTTCTATTTAATAAACCTCATTTAGTTCATTTATAAATAAGCATTATTTATAATTATTTCACATAAAACTTCTATATCAATAGGTGATAATACAGAAAAGAAGAAAGAGCATTATAAATCAAAGTCTTTTTTTTTAAATTATACCTAAATTTTCTTTATTTCCTGCAGTTGATAATTTTCCTCAAATTACCTCCTGCATCCTAAAAGCATAGAAAGTAACTGAGAAATTCTTATTTACGGAAGAGTTTTGTTTCAATATTACTAATTCTTAAGTATTTATTGATATTTTGAACAGTCGAAAAATTTTTTCATTTTCCTGAAATATTTGAGATATGGTTGTTTATTGAAATTTTGAACTAATAATAAGTATTCTACTTTATCTTTATTATGCTTGAATATTCTCACATCTTTAAATTAGTTAATAATTATTATTTAAAATTAATTTTATGGACTTTTATAAGTAGAAAAGTTGCATTTGTTATTCTATTTTTCTGTACACGTTGATCAATATTTATTTCAGGTTCATATCATTAATGAATACAAGTAAATTAAAAAAAATTTGTTTGATAGTCAAATATATCATGTTGCATGTTTTCAGGAATTTTCCAGAAAATTTATTTCTAACTATTACAATATTAATAATGTATTATAAATGTGATGACTATAAATATTATGATACTATGAATATGTTGACTAAATAGTATATATGATGACTGTGTGATTAACTGAAAAATATGATGACTGTGTGATTAACTGAAAAATATTTAAAAATAATTTAGTTTTTCTTAAAATAACATTATCTTCTCAAAAATTATAATAATAAAAATTATATATTTTTTGATAAAAATCATTAATGAAATATTATAATCAAAGATTTCTACAATTTTTTAATGTTATTTCATTGATGAATTAAAACCTTTGGTTCATATGCTGTGTTATGAAATATATTTTGCTTTCTGGATGTACTTTTTTCAGCTCTCGGAAAGTAAGCAAAATGAGACTTTTTTACAGTCGCATATATAAATTATATATATATATATATATATATATATATATATATATATATATATATATATATATATATATATATATATATATATATATATATATATATATATATATATATATATATAATCTCACGATACATATGCTAGTTTACATTATCAATAAATTTATTTATGCTTGATTGAAAATACTTTAAATTTTTATTGAATAAAAATACACTATTCTTTCGCTAAATTAAATATTTAATAGGCAAAATTATTCAAACTGTAAAATTATTTTATCATGATTTTTTTATAACCGATTTTATTACACTGTCTTTGCAAATTTTTACAAAATTATACGTTATTGAACATTGTAAAGTTGTATAAACAAGGATAGATATAACATATATTTTATAAAATAAGCCAATAAATTAATAAATATTCGTTTCTTGGCTCCAATTTTTAACGACTTTCTCGTTATATGATAAAAGTATATTTCTTTGTATTGGAACTGTTGAATTTTTTATGATTTATTTTTGTGATACTGTAATAAATAATACATTTTAATACCAAAAAACTCTCTGCAATTGACAATCTAAAAGTAGACAAAATAAAATACTGCTATAGGTAAAGGGAAAGTTATATTTTTTACTATTTTGAATTTTCTGCAACTTTTGCGTAAAGAACACATGACGGAAATTTACTTTGACAGGAGAGAAATTTTATTTTTAAAATATTCTCACCAGGTCTGTTAAGATATTAAAGATTCTCTGATATTTTAATACTGTGGTGTGATTCTGTTAAGTTATTGAATACAAATTTTTCTATTTTGTGTAGTTATATTATAAGTGATTTAATTAAAATATACACACACGCATATATATATATATATATATATATATATATATATATATATATATATATATATATATATATATATATATATATATATATATATATAGATATATAGATAGATAGATAGATAGATAGATAGATAGATAGATAGATAGATAGATAGATAGATAGATATAAATATACGTATGTTGTGGTACATTAGCACAAAATTGTAAAATTGTATAGTTATGACTTTATAACTCTACCATATAAAAGAGCAAATTAATAAATTTAGATACAAGAATATTGAAAATGAAAATTGTTTTGAAAAACCCATATTTGCTAGAAATGGTCTCAACGAGTTATATAATATTTCACAATATTTTATATCAACAATTTGAACTTTCCAAAACTATTCATTCAACTGTAATCATTAAAAGTATAATGTCTCTTAAAATTTGCAAAAGATTAAATAGGTTTCATCACATTAATGGGTAAATATTTATTTTTAGTTAAAAAATTACATAGAACATAAATACACCAATTTTATTTTTATTTAGTTATTTTCTTTTTGCTTCAACTACCTTTTCTGGCATACATAAAATTACATACTTATGATTGTCGTAATTAATTTGTCCTTTAAGATGATCATGAATCATGTTTATAATATTTTGTTTACTTACTTTTGATTGATCATTATCACTCCAATATATTTTTAAAATGTTAAAAAGAGAAAAAATTAAGAAAGTGAATATTTACTAAATATAGTTTTTCTTATCAGAAAATAAATTACAAATTAAGTTTTATAAAGTAAAATTATAAAATAAAAAAGGGAAAAATTGCAATAAGAAAATCAGCATAACAGTTTTTTAAAAATGAATTAATAAATTTTTAAAGATTAGATATTAAATTCATAAATTGTTTGACAAATTTATTTCTGTAAAAATATAAATATCGATGATTACGTTCCAATAATTTTTAATGAGAAAATTTTCACTTTTAAGATTTCATGGCATTTGAGTAACAAATTTCGAAATACATTTGCCTTTTTGATAAACAAATTATATCAAAAATAAGTATATATATATATATATATATATATATATATATATATATATATATATATATATATATATATATATATATATATATATGTGTGTGTGTGTGTGTGTGTATATATATATATATATATATATATATACAAAAGAAATATTATTTTATATTTCTAGTATAACGTAATATAACGTGCTTTTAACATATACCCATTTGAGAAGTGAAATTATTAAAAAAAATATCTAAACTTTCTCAAAGAAAAGGCTTTGAAAGGAGATGAACTGATATATTTTCTTTACTATTTTAATTACAGTCAAATTTTTAATTAAAACTTCTTGTAATCTGTTTTTCTATTTATTATTAACATTACTCCAGTGCTGATCCTCCTCAGTTATCTCATGTACGTTAGAAGGAGCGTGAAAAGGTTAAAAAATTACCTGTAACTCTAAATGGACTAAATTTAATGAACATAATAGAGGGCAATTTTAAATATAAATTTTATTTAATAACTGTTAGAATTTTCCCGTTTATATACTACAAAAAATATTTTGACTGTTCAAATAATGATTAATTTAAATGCAATAGGGAACTTATATTTCCATGTTAAGCCATTTTTTTTGAGGGATATTAAAATTAGAGTACATAAACTGTTTTGTACTATTTTTTTTAATTCTAACTGTGAAAAAGAGAGAACAGTATTTTCTAAAATTTAAAATCGTATATATTTATTATGTCTGTCTAATTATTTTTAATACATTTAAAATAAAAGAATATTTAACTTGCTTCATGTTATAGGGATCCATATTTTGTGGCAATTTATACTGCATCTAGTACAGGATGACGAAACAATGAACTGCATTTCAAATAATAATGGATATATACCATTTTCATTTATGTAAACTGTAATGAGTATATAAAATTCAAATTAATTTACAATATTGTAGAATAAACCTTCTAACATTTCTTTCATTTTACTTCACAAATTAGATTTGAAATTTACATTTAATCAGATAGAAAATAAAATTTCTCATTTTAATTTAATAAAATTTCATAGGTGGAAAATCAAAAAAGAGAAGATTGATTTTTCTAGAATTCATGTCCAATTTGGAGAAGAATTCTGCAAAACTTAGAAAGATTAATGTTATTAAAACGTTTTTATAAAGCATAAAAAAATTAAGTTGCAGTTCGGAAAAATTGTGCTGTTTTCGTATTAAGCTACAAAGACATTGCTTTTATCACCTAAAAGAATGTTATTAAGAATTTTATGCTTCTTATAATGGTATGAAAAGAAGTAGACAATTTTGATATTGCTTGAGATACCACATGAAATTTAAAGCTCTTATTCTTATGTGTATAAATAGAAACTGAGAAGTCGGAATTATTCTATGACGTGAATATTTCCTCTATCAAATTTAACTTACTCCCCTAAAATTTGTATATTTTACTAATTCCTCTAAAATTTGTATATTTTCATTCGTAATCAATACATAATAAATGCTTAAATTTTATGCTAGCAAGGGTTTCACGATAAAAATTGTAGTGGTTTTCCGAGGAACCTCAATTTCAATTGTTCATTTACTCATGTTGGAAGTAAATATGGTAATATATTTGAATTACACTAAGATAATTTTAAATTAAAAGAAATAGTAATATTCTGATTTATATAATTGCTTTTCTGATTTAATACGCACAAACAAAATTATATACATACGTACATGAATACACATGAATACTTTATAACATTTACAGTAAGAAATTTACTAAACTGTTTAAATATAATAAATATTTTTTTTATAATCAGTGTTAAATAATGTAAACTATGAGTCATAGAGAGTAACTTCGCTAACAGCTGTAAATATATTCATATTATTCTGAAAGTTAATATTATCAATAATTTTGAATATCACCATAAATTTTGAGATCAAATGAAAATACTTAAATCTTACAGAATTATCTTTGAACTCTTAATTATTTAATCGCATAATTCGGAGAAAAATTGTTAAATATTAGAAGAATGATAATTAATATAAAAGAATGCTAATGATTATTCCCCCTAAACTTTTTAATAGTTTGAAATCAATACTAAGGATTAAAAATAAATTACAAAAAGGCCACAATTAAATATTAAATGAATTAAATTTTTTACCTTTGCTTAACCCCTCTAAAAAAGATTAACATTTGTATTTAGATAGTTTATAGGAATAGTCATTAAAAAAGATATAATTCTTTTTGATAAGCATGATGTTTTGCTTATGAAAAAGAATAATAAACTAGTTTTCATATTACGTAAATGAATTATATATAAGGTAATAGATTTGACAATTTCTATAGAACAACTAATGAAATCATTTTCAAACGAAATTGATATCAATTAGGAGTAATTTACAATCGTTTGTATTAAAAAGTTTTTATACTGATAGATTTACTAATGATTAATAAATTTTCCCATTTTTAAATTAATTTTATATTTTTAAATTTTTAAATATTCATTAGCTAAGTTGATTTTGCTGATTTCCATGGTAGTCGGTGCCTTGTTAGTATAAAGAAGGAAAAATGTTTTTGACTAATTTTCTTTTTATGATCACTTTTTACATATTATCACTAATTCTACTCAAAACTATATTGTAAAGAAGTTTTTTTAGACTGCATTTAACCACTTTTTGCAAGTTAATTTTTCTAAATATCTTCATTGTAGCATTATTTATATGATTGATCGATCAAGTATAAGACAACAACAATAATTCTTATTAGAATAAATATCTCCAAAACAGATATCAAAATTAAATGGAGTTTTTTGTCTAAATATATCACACTTCTTGGAGCAATCAATAAATTGCAAACATTGTACATTATAGAAATTTATTCATTGAAACATAGCAATAATCATTTTATTTTATTTGTTTATATTGATGCCAAGTATATACGAACCATATCTCATTATAACTTATTTTTAGCTATTTTTGCTGAAAAAAATTATATTTTATTTATACAAATAGTACTTTAGCTTATATATCTATCAGGTGAAAATCTGTATTTAATTTTACTAATTATGCGGGAAAATTGGAGGTTATAAATAATGGCGATTGAAATAAAATACATTAAATGATATTTAGATATTCAATTTATAATATTTATATTTAAATGCTTATACTAATCATATTTATTCAATTCTATGTAATTCAGCAATAATTATCTTGTATTAAAAACATTGTGATTCTCACAACATTGTAATTTTTACATAAATGTATTTTGAAAAAAATATTAGGGAAATTCTGTATTGTACTCGTAATCTTTTATTCATGCTGAGAAAAAGAACATTCGCAAAAAATTCAACCGTAAAATAATCTGTCGACATAAGAGCTTGAAAGATATCCTGTGATTTACCCTATTGAATAATAAATAGAACTATTCTATAGACCTCTTTTACTATACATAAAAATAAAGTTTTGCTTTTAGAGTTAAAATTTATCTTAAAAATGTGATACAAGTGAAATTACATCAAATTATTTGTTTAACATGTACACTATTCAGTATTCATATCATTTTTAAATCCAAATATTTGCATTCTTATTTCAAAACAAAATTTAAATATGTATTGTCAATTCATCACATCATAAAATTTTATTCCAAAATATTTTTTAATTAGAAAATAAAACTACTTTTTAAGGATTCGATTTAATTTTCGCTAATATTATAATCTAGTGAGGCATATTATTATTGTAAGGGAATTTTTTTATTTTACAGAATAAATTTATAAAATTTAAGCATTTATCATTTATGGAAAGCTTAGAAACATGGTTTTAAAACTATTTTCAATCCTCCAACGGTAGATTAATATTATGGAAGAAATATATTTGATATTTATGCTTATAAAGCATATCTATCAGTGCATTATCAGTGGTATACAGATGATAAGGAATATATTGAGTAACGTGAAATAGGTAGTAATTTATATATTTTCTTACATATGCACCTTTTGTGAAGAAAATAATTTATAATTATAATTATTTCTTGTTATAAAAAAATCATGTATATAATATTTTAAATTTTTAAAGTTTTGAGAATATTTGTAGCCATTATTTTTTCTAAAAGAACTTTTTTGTAGATAAAGAGGTATAATCAGTTTGAGATTGTCCTTCCCTCACACTCGATTGAGTGTTGTATTTTTTATAATTCAACCATACTCTTCATTAAGCTTCGGGAATTCCCTCCAACCAATAAAAACAATAAAACATAGCCTAGATTTTAGATCATTTTATTACTCCTTGTAAAGTAATTTACAGGTAAAATGAATGGTAAGGTTTCGTTAAATGATTTCAAGAGGATTTTTAGTTTTCAAAAGAAATTTTATATGATATTCCTTATTATGCTGGTTGCAAATTTTGTAGCAAAGAAATTGCTTAACACATATCCAGGTGGAAGGAAATGATTAAAATGGAGCATCAATAATAAGAAGTAGGAAAATATATAATAAAGCAGAAAAAAATAAACTAAAATAAAAACCTTGTTTAATAGTGATTAAGTTTGAAATTTGAATTCTTCATTTTGAAAGTAGTTGTCCGAATAGTGCTTTCCAAATTTCATTTTCACATCATAAATCCATTGTAAATTATTTTATTTTAAGTCATACACATTTCAGAATAGTTTTCATCTTTTTTGTTAATAAATAAGATAAAGAAATACAATGATTATTCCTAAATTTTTCTGTTTAAATTAATGAGTTAATAATGAATTGAAAATTATAAATAGACTGCTTAAAATGGAAATTATAATTTCTTACTATGCAAATTTAATCGTCCATTAAAAATTTGTATAATTGACAAAAATAACACAATAAAACTTTTACAATGCAATAAAAATTTAAACTAAATTTTTAGTTTAAATAGTCTCGAGGAGATTAATAAAATATGTTATCACATAAAATTGTTTCAAAAATAGATTTTACAAAATACAGAAATTACATTTTAAGTTTTTTTTGGTAAAGGCAATATTTTCACTCAATGTTCTATTTTCTAAGCAGAAGTAAAGCTGAATTATAATATTATAACGTCACTATCAGAACATCAGTAAAGAAAATAATTAAAAGCTATGAAGGCTGAATTAAAAAGAAATCATCATATAATTGATTTTTATACCGTAGATATTAAATTTTAGATCGTAGATTTTATACCGTAGATTATAAATGCTTCATTAGTTAGGACTATTGGAAAAGATTTGTTAATTTTATATGAAAGCAAAAACCAAGTCCTATAAAGTAATAATGAAAAAAATTAGACATGATTTTACATGCATGTTAAAAATCATTTAATATATATTAAAATTAAAATGATATAAATAAATTTCTTGTGCAACTTTATTGTAAATAATAAATGCAGATACAACTTCTAACTTTATATGAATTTCAATATTTTAGTAAGTACAGAATACCTTCAAAAATAACCAGAAATAAATGAATGAAATTGAGTCCAGGGAAAAAGTAAAAGCTAATCTATTTATCATATATATATATATATATATATATATATATATATATATATATATATATATATATATATATATATATATATATATATATGTGTGTGTGTGTGTGTGTGTGTTAAAAATTTAAAAGCAATTACTAGTGAATTTAGAGTGAAGATTATAAAAATAATGTTGTTTTACAGGAGAAAAAATTAATAAATACGTTGTAATTGTATTCATTTTAAAAAAGAAACTGCATGTTTATAATACAACTACCAGATATGTAACTAATTTTTTCTTTGATAAAGTTGATAAAATTTCAAATTTACGTAAGAAAAAAATAAATAATATAAAGATGTGTTTCATTAGCAAAGTAATAAGTCAAGAAAATTTATTTTTACATCAGTTTAAGAATACTAAATTAAATATGTTTAAGAATTATCAGATATCTTTTAGCAAATAAAATCTTTTGTTTTTTAAAGGGTATTTATATAATTTTTAAAAAATATTTCTAAGAAATTCTTTAATTGCCGCTACACGTTGTCAAACCAAATTATTAAAATACTGTTTACTGGATATAAAAATATTTTTTTAAGTAACGTTTCTTTTTTTTTAATTTAAAAACGCTTTATTAAATATCCACGTGTATGCAGTTTTAAATTTATATTATTAAATTTATATATTTTTATAAAAGCCAATAAAGAAGTAATGATATGTATTTTCTGCCTTCCATCAATTTTAACGCATCCTATAGTTATCATTTTTTGTAGAATTTATCCTATCATTATAGCCAGTAAAAAACTTTGCAGCATATTTTGTATTCTAAGTTGAGTACATTTGTTAAAAAGCAAGTTATATATTAAATATTATTAAAATAAACATACTGTTAAAAAAGATGTAAAAAATTTAGATCATATACACTACTGGCCATTAAAATTGCTACACCAAGAAAGCGACACACCACACACGTGAAATTTGCATGACAAGTAGAACTTGCTGTGATATGCAAATGGTTACATTTTCAGCGCATTCATACAAAGCAGGCGACAGTAGCGAAATCTACAATGTGTATAAAACCAGAGATTTGACAACAGTTTTCTCATACTCAGTTTCCGTTGCAACGTTGTTTTCGGCAAAGAAAGTTGTTGTAATGCCTCGTGTAAGAAGAAGAAATGCCTATCAGCACGTATCTGATTTTGATTGAGGAAGGATTATAGCCTACCGGGATCGTATCGCAATATTGCTGCTCGCGTCGGTCGAGACCCCATGACTGTAAGCAGAATATGGAATCGATGGGTTCAGGACAATCATACGGAACATCATGCAGGATCTCAGCGAACCCCCATCACTAACAGCAGAGAAGACAGACATCTTATCCTCATGGTCACAAGGGATCGTACAGCCACGTCATGAACTCTGAGTCGAGAAATGGAGTCATTTGCAAGGCAACAAATTTCTGCTCGAACAGTTCGACGACGTTTGCTGCAGTATGGATTGTCTGCATGGCGACCATGGATTCGAATACTGTTGACGCTGCGTCACAGACAGGAGCGCCTTCAATGGTGTGATCAGCGATGAACATGGATGCGGGAATGGCATCACGTCATCTTTACAGATGAATCTCGGTTCTGTATACAGGACCATGATGGCCGCATCAGTGTTTGGAGGCATCGTGGAGGACGCGCATTGCCAGCTTGCATTGGACATCGCCATACTGGCCCATCTGCTGGAGTGATGGTATGGGGTGCCATTGGATACACGTCTCGATCACCTCTTGTTCGCATTACCGGCACTTTGAACAGCAACCGTTACATTTCCGATGTGTTAATGCCCATGGCTCTGCCCTATCTTCGAGGCCTCCCTAATGCTTTGTTTCAACAGGATAATGCACGACCGCATGTTGCCCGTACTGTTCTGAACTTCCTTGATACAGAACAGGCTCGACTGTTACCCTGGCCAGCATGTTCTCCTGATCTGTCACCAATTGAGAACGTGTGGTCAATGATTTCCGAGCGATTGGCACGCCATCACTCATCATCCACTACTGTTGATCAACTGTGGCATAGTGTTGAAGCTGCATGGACTGAGATCTCCGTACATGCCATACAATCTCTGTTTGACTCCATGTCTAGGCGGATAAATGCTGTTTTTGCAGACAGAGGTGGCTGCTCTGGGTACTGATTTCTCAAGATCTAGACATCCTAATTTCCTGTAAATCTAACCACTTGTTCTTTCAACTATAATGTATGTGTCAAATAAATATCGTTCTATTATTTGCATTCCTTCTTGGTGTAGCAATTGTAATGGCCAGTAGTGCATTTGAAATTAATATTAGTAAAAAATTTAATTTACAATCATTCGCTTCAAATATATCATCTAAATAAAAGCGTTAAAATATTCAAAAAAAATAATAAAAAAACATTTTAGCAAAGACAAAAAAATGAGAAATATAACCCATTCGAAATGTATATTCAGTTAACATATTATTTTGGCTCTGATTTTGAAGTCTTCACCTTGTCAGACGTATTTAAACCCAACTATTTATGAAAATTTTGACATTGAGCAACTTTTAAATTGATGTTGAAATGAATTAAAACCTCCTCTATATAACATGATATACGAAATGACATATCATTGTATGTCTTTTATCGTTTTGGGTAATATCAATGAAAGATATATTTTCAAGTTTATTGTGAAAGTTAAACTATCACAATATTTTCAAGTGTAATTAGTTAAAAATGCATGATTTGTGATTTGATTCTAAAAATTAATAAAGCCGCTATAAGAAAAAGTTAGCGAATAAATAATTTAAAATTTTGAGAATTATTCATTCCAGAGAATGGATCATAATAGAAAAATTGAAGGTATAGTGGAATGGTAATTGAATATACACATAAAACACCCACGCAGCTTAAAATCATTTTATATTAACAAAGAGGATAAAATTGGCTCAGATTTTGTAATTGGAAAATTTCCATTATACACAGAGAATAAGTTTATCTAGTCACATGAATTGAGGTGAATATTCATACGTTCAAAACTTTAAAACATTGTATAGTTCGGACAGGCTCTTTAACAAAATCTTCATTAATGTAATGATGATTTATAAAAGTAATAGGTTTGTGAGATTATTATCATTTCTAGAGCAAATACCTACAAGAAGAACAAAATTTATGTGATTTAAGTTCCTCCTATCAAATTAAAGAAGTTCTTGAAATATATTCTGTCAAGGAATGAGTATATTTGTATATACATGAATTTTATATTATAATACTAATCATCATTCCCATTAGTTTGTAAGACGTAATATGGAGAAAAGTATTGTTTTTAGTTTTTCTGTTAATAAAATTTAAACAATTATGTAAATTGCTATAGTTAAATATCTTAACTTTTTGATGTAAGCATGTAATTTTTCAAATAATGCTAAGGAACTGACAACTTATTTGTGCATATTTAGTATAAAGCGGCTGTCAATATCGCCGAATGATATTTGAAAAAATATTCCAGGTAATTGGTTAAAAAAATTATGCGATGTAGAAAAAATGTTAAATATATGTTATGTTACACCTGCTACATTCAATGAAGAAAAAGTTCAAAGGGATTTTTCTGCATTGAAAATAAAGAAGAAATTATTTCTGAATTTCTTGTTATAATCCTGATACGTTTGAAAACAGCTAAAAGTATCCTATCTAGTTTTATTATCAAAATTCTGACATAGAATATCACCATAGTTGGTGATAATTATTATTTTTATATTTGCTCAAAGCTGTCTCCGATAAAAAAGACATGTTTTTAAAATTAAGTTATTTAAATATAAAATAGATAGGTTTTTATGTTCATAATAAAGTAATAAATCTGTTCAGCTTTTTCAGTATATTACATTTACTAGCAAACATAATAGAATAACGATATTAGAATTCAATGATCAATTGCGTTAAATAATACATTGGTGGAAATGCAATTAAAGACACACAAAAATTCACTTATTTTCCATATAAAAGTGCATGATATTTTTTTGAATTACCTTTATTTGAATCCCATTTTTAGTTTCCAATTGTTCAGTGTAAAAGAATTGTAATGAAAACTGAATTTAGTGAGAATTTTGAAAATTTAATCAAAAAATCAGAAATTTCGAGTGGAAATGTAATTAAAGATACTTGTTGTTTTCCAAACAAATTTATTATTTAATAATGAGTGACACCTCCATTGTTTACAATTACTTCATGCATTCTATTTGGCATCGATTTTACAAGATTTTGAAGGTAATTTAATGGCAAATTTGGCCATACATCACGAATTTTATCTTTTAAGTCCATTACGTGACCAGTCCATAACCTTTATGTGTCGCTCCATGAAAAAGGCTTTTGTTGCTTTAGATTAGTAAATGCTTGCATTGTCCTGTTGAAATATCCAGGAATCTTCACCGATATCTTCGACATAATTCAACAGAACGTTATCTAGGAGATCAATATAATCGGAGGAATTCATTTTAGGTTTGATCCAACAGATGGGGGTTGTTCCATAGCTCGAGAAAGCTCCACACACCATCAATATGCCTCTGCCAAAATTGCGGCTAACTGAAATCTGCCTTTTTGGTCCCTATACAATGCTAGTAAGACTTGTTTTGGTCTGGTCCATCTAAATTAAACTTTTTCTCATCACTGAACAACACATTGTTCCATTCAGAGTCCCAATTTGCATGTTTGTTTGCAAATTCCAAACGAGTCTTCTTATGATTAATACTTAAGAGAGGTTTGCGACGTTTTTTCGCCCATTAACAACTCCAGATTGACTGATTATCTGTCTGATTCTTCGAGTTGTAACAGATAGGCGTAAATCTCTCCTAATTTTAGTGGAATTTGCGTTAGGTCTTATTGCCTCGCAAATTATCTTCCGCTTTGAACGATCACTTAATTTACTACAAATACCTCGACGCGTCTTAACTCCATACATATCACCTAGATTTAAAAAAATGCACACAACAGTTGTAGAGCGATTAATTTTCCTTGCAATTGACCTATTTGACTAGCTTTCTTCTTTTAAAATTCGAATTTTTGCACGCTCTTCTATCGAAAGCCCGATGTTATGCCCCATTCTATAACTAACTTTGAATAATAAGTGTTTGAGCCACGATGTTTTGAAATATTTAATATCTAACACACCAGAGACAACAAACTGCTTCCTTTAAGCACTTTAGCAACAAAAATGAAGTGTTCTATAGCTGAAATTCTAGATTTAAAATAAGTGTCTTTAATTGCATTTCCACTCGAAATATTGGATTTTTTAAACTAAATAATGTAAGTACTCACTAAATTAGTTTTTCTTTGCAAGTGTTTTGCACAAAATGATTGAAGACAAAAATTTAATTCAATTAAAGTTAGTACAAAAAATATCATGGGCATGTATATGAAAAATAAGTGAATTTATAAGTGTCTTCATTTGCATTTCCATCAGTGTAGTGCATAATAACATTATTATAGCTTTTTAATTCATAAAAATTATAATTGACTATTAATTTTGTACAATATTTCAATACGTAAACGGTATACTTACCAGATAAGTTCATTTATAACATAAAACACTTATTGTACAAAATTTAAAACTATATGATAGGTTACGTGGCATATAAATACGGTCAATTATAAATGAAATGTATTTCAAGGTGATTAAAAGCTTTACTTCGAGTACACTTTAGAAAAGAGTTGACCCAGAAAGAAGGGATTACTTGATTGAGAAAAAATATAAATATGAAGAAATAGCCAGAAAACAAATAAGAAACAGTTTTCAGAATAATTTGTTAATTTCTTTAAAATTTTAACATTTGACAGGGGAAACAGATAAGAATACATTAGCTTCCGTTTGGAAATGTGCACTATGTCCTAAATCCTGCACTATGTCTTAAATGATGTCTTAAAATATTCCTTAAAGAATTTCTTTGGCTGTTCGATTACATAATAAACATTAAAAAACCGTAAGAATTACTAATTATGACGCAACAAATGTACTCTGAGAGAGAAATTTTGCAAGAATTGTCAAGCTAAGAAGCTGGAGAATAATTCACATGCCAATATATATTACATGGTATTTCTTTATAAGTTTATCCATGGTATTGCAAATGAAGGAAAACACGTTTGGACGTAGAATGTTTTCTACTCAATGTTGTGCAAATAGTATGGCATAAGAATACTTAATAGTTGTAAAAAATATACCACAGCAGATGAAATGCTTTTGTTCTGAACATATGTCCTATACAACAGAAGTAGTGAAACCACAAATCATCTTTGTGCCTTCGGACAAGAAAGAATTTTCAGGAAACACACCAACAAATGGATTCTTTTATTTAAAACATCATATAGACAATAGAGAACTTGCTGTTTCCAAGTAAATTGTTAATTCGGCATTATTTTAACTATATTGGATGAAGTAACAAAGAAGTAAGAGATGCTCAGCGTAACTTCTTACATTAACTCAAATTCAGATTTTAAACAATTTACGGAGGATTATATTGAATTCATTATAATTATTAAATTATTATGCTAGCCATTATGATATAATTTCTATGTCAAAATATTACTTATATTGTATCCTAATCATAATTGTGACCCAAAACGAATGACTGCTACCATAATGAAGAAATACACCATCATTGAGCCATTCCAGATAACATAATTTATTTGCTACAACATTGGAAAAATAAGCAGTATCAAAATTATAATCACAATGGTATAAATAAGGAAATTAGCTGAAAGTAACTCTTTTGAAATCATGGAATTCTGACATATAATTAAAACACTATATGAAAAATTTATATAAATTGTCCATTATTTCTATTATTTTGATTTTATTCCAATAATATAAAATTTTTAAGCTTTGAAATATGATAATAAAATCCCGAAGCTTTTGTAAGGCAGGATCTAACCGTTCATTGAAGTTAAACACGAGAGAAACAAAATAAAAAAAGATTCATTGGATTAAGAAGCTTTCCTTATGTTACTAGATTCGTGAATGCTCTAATATATTGGAAATTCTGTGGTCCTTAGAATTCGCAAATTCTGTTATTTAACCGACTCAGCGGCTCAGAAAACCCTGTCGATCAAAATATCATAAATACGCTTATAATTCTATTTATTTTGACAGAGATTGTAATTTGTAAATTTAAATTGACCTGATTAATTTATATTGGGATGGAAAACGTATGCAACAATGTAAATTTTAAATAGATAGCGAAGAAATTGCAAAAAAGAGGCTCTTGCTGCCAACAGAATGAACATGAGTTCTGTAGAATGGTCATGTGTATATTGTTGTGACTTATCCCTCCTGGTTGACAGTATCATCAAACCAGGTCCATGAGCCCGAAAGCTTTCAAACAATGTATGTAAATGTTAGGAACTATATGTTAGAGGTGAAATGAGCATAAGCAAAGAGCGTGTTTGTCTGCCCACTCAATTCAGGAGGACTATAATAAAAGGAAAGTCAGAAAAGCAGTTAGATGTATTTGTTGCGAGACAAGGAGGGGCACAGTGTGATCAGTGAAGCTAAAGTGTTTGGAATCGACCAAAGTTCTGATTCACGATTTTAGAATTTTCCAATTAATAATTAACAACTTTTAAAATGTTGGTGGTAGCCTCTCCATTAAAGCGACTGTTGTGAGTGACTAATGTATTATCCTGCAGGAGAAAACATCCTGAAACCAGTCCGGGAGAGCTTTTGCACAACAGTTGTGTATAGCAAGACTGTGATAAATGCATGGTTTACAGTCTATAGACCCATTTAAAAAGTAGCCAATTCATCTGATTATTCACTAAATCTCTTTAAAGTTGGCTGTCAGCGACAACAAATACAATGGTGTAAAGAACGCTGAAACTAAATATCTCATCAATAAAGAAAGCTCCCTTTACGACTGCGAGTTGTTTTAGTGGCATGATATGACACAAGTTATTCTCAACCTTAGATGATTTAAGAAGAATTCAGGACATGGTTTCATTCTAGTAATATCCTAGTTAGACACTGTTATGTTAATCATGCAGTTTGGTGAGGGATAAGTGGACTGAGCTCTTCGTTTTCTACAGAAATTCTGTGATCAGAGATCGTTATTGTAAGGCAGTAATCCTTTCTCTTGTGCTTCTATTCAAATAGGCTTCATTTTTATGGATGACACTGAAAATGAATAATAATTCTGACGTTAAGTAGCTATAGGAAAAAAAAGATATTTCTCAAAATGATTTATCAAAGCATTCGTCTAGTTTAAACTCCACAGCAGATAAGTATGATACTTAGAAAGACACCTTGTGGCACAATTACACACTCTGAGTTCAACAATTAAAACAAATTATGATTGGACAATTGATACTGTTCGACAATCTGACGATGAGTATGGAGAGACGGTATGAATGAACCATTGCACAAATAAGAGAGTATATCCCATAATAGAACATTACTTGTTGTAATTTTTCATTTACATATAATTATGTGTAACGAAACTGAGAGTTCCGTAAGGATATTTGTTTGATTCTCTCTATACATTACGTATCATATTCAATTTAATCTCATCAATATCGCATTCAATCCTTTAAGTACAAAATTCTCTTACTCTTCAATTTCTTGATTTACAAATAACTTCTTGTGGAATTACGGCAGAAAAAAAATTCTAAGCTTTTTCCCACCAGTGCATTTTGAAATTATAATTAAGTGCTTCCTTTTTGTGTTTCAGAGTGCGCTATAAATAAGGTTTTGGTTAACGAATTATATATAAATAATAAATAATATATAAAGAGTGCAGAAGCAATATATATATATATATATATATATATATATATATATATATATATATATATATATAGGGAAGGAATAAGCTTTTGCTCTTTTATTCACTTTAATTTAGATGTTGAATAGAAAACCTGTTATTCCTTTTCTGTCAATTTTCATTTATTTCTATAAAATATTCACTTTCGAGCATTGGAAGGAATGCTTATTTTAAATCAATATATTACAAATGAAAGTAAAAACTTTTCTATGTTCCTTTTGCACTTCATTCACAGTAAATAAATCAATATCAGATTTGGAGACAGTCTTCAAATTTTTTTTTCTTGAAGGAAACGTAAATAAATTGACTGACTATGCCAGTGTCATTTAAGTACACACTTAAATTATTGAAGATACTCCAAATAATAAATGAAATGACAAATAAAAAGGCAGAAGTTATTTTTAAATAAAAATTATTTTTGAAAAAATCTTTTGTGTACTACCTAATACTTTTTCATATATTTCTTTTGTTTATAAAATAATATTTGTTTTAATAAAAATAAAATAAAGGAAAATTTTTAAAATATTTTATTTATTATTTTAAATTTTGATATAGATTTCTGAAGATTTTTGACTGGGAGAAATCTAATCATTTTACGATTGTTTTCAACAGTATATAGTAAGAAATAAGTCATTTAAAAGAAAAGTTATCTTTTAGCAACATCACGTAATCAATTTTGATTAATTCTCTTAAAAATGTAAAGATTTTTTCAACAAAATACGTTATTTAGCTGATTTAATGATTAGCTTATCCCTGTTTTACTGATTCTTTCATACTATTCTAAATATGAGTAACGGGATTATTGCATTTTATACATTGTTTGGTAACTTTGTAACTGAATGAAATTAAAGTTGCTATTTAAACGATAAGTTTTTTTATTTATTTCATTTTACTTTGTCTTATTTGTAAGCAGCAGATAAGCAAATTTTTTTCAACTTTGTAGTTTCGCAATTACTACCTTTTAATTTTAGATATTATTTTTCTGTGAAAACTAAAATCATTAGAAATAACAATGCTAATTACAATATAAAGGAGACACATTTATATTATCTGAGAGAACGTAGGTGCTATATATTTAGTGTTCTACAAGAAAATATTCAATTATATTACATTATCACTTTAGATGCCACACTAAATTACCTAGTCCTAATTACCGAAATTCAAACCTTTCATTGTTAAAAAATTGATAGATCTAACTGTCCAAACTTTTGAATTTATAATTTTTCCCAAAATTTTAATATTTGTCTTATTATGAGAAAGCGTAGTCACTTTCAAAATAATGTCAACAGCCTATATAATGAAAACTACAGCATGGGGGGAACCCCGATATAACTATACATCAATAAACTAATACTTTAACAGCAAGCACCATTCATTTACTCAAAGAACATATGACTATATAATTCGTTTGAACTAATCAGATTATGTAAAACATCTCCGTTATATTTCCATACTTTACATCAGAAAAGAAAATGAAATTTATTTGCATAAACTGCATTTCTAAAAATGCATACAGAAACTCTTACATTTATTAAAATGCTGTGAAAGAAAGCACTTGCAGTAAGTATAATAATCTTAAAATACTCATTCACATCAAGTCACATAGCATATATAGACGAATTCCAACATATCTGAATAAATCCAATTTCTTGATTTGTTTTTGAGTCTTGTATGTTTGCTCATTCAACGGATGTACTGACTTTTTATTTTTCTCTTTAAATTATATATTTTTCACACCAGAGTAATTTAGTTTTTTAAACTTCCAAAAAAATCGTACGAAAATTGAATAAGAATAAATTTTCTAAAGAGTTCAATTAGAAAATATTTATTTTCAAAAAATTTATTATTTTTGTATTGTATATTTCACTACAGGAATAACAATACACACACACACACACACACACACACACACACACACACACACACACACACACACACACACACACACACACACACACACACACACACACACACACACACACACACACACACACACACACACACACACATATATATATATGTATGTGTGTGTGTGTGTCCGCGCATGTGTGTGTGTGTCCGCGCATGTGTGTGTATGTATGTATGTAATTGAATTTTGTTAATCATATATAAATTTATCGTGATTTTCTTTACATTAATTTAATCTTAAAAATCAATGTTTTGAAAGCAATGTAGTCCCAATAGTAAATTTTAAAAAAACATAAATGAATATACACTTTTTAAATTTGTTATTTACATGTGTTGTTTCTTAGAATAAATCTTCTTATTTATGAAAATATGTTTGTTAAGTTATTTAATGTGATTAATCCTAAGTTTTACTTATAATGATCAAAATAAATAACAATGTTTAAATAGCTAAAAAATTTTCCATTTTTTCTTTTAC
Organism: Latrodectus hesperus; assembly: GCA_037975125.1. Taxonomy (NCBI): domain Eukaryota; kingdom Metazoa; phylum Arthropoda; class Arachnida; order Araneae; family Theridiidae; genus Latrodectus; species Latrodectus hesperus. Next base: position 68,080,132 of record CM075857.1, on the reverse strand, counting down.
TAATAAACTAAGTTTCTAGTTCTTTATTGCATTTTAAAAGGAATTCTCATTAAACATGGAAGTGAAATTGGCATTAAAAATGAAAAATAAATTTAGCATGCTTGTGTGAAAAGGGGTTCTATGTGAGAAAGCATACAGAGCATTTTAAGGAAGAAGCTTTTACTTTTGTTTCAAGTTTGAATATTTTATTCCTTCATGCATCATTCATTTTAAATTTATATATTAAATTTATGTTAAAGCAAAATAGTTTTTTATATTTCAGTAGCAAAATCATAAAATGTTAATCAGTATAATTTACTTTGAATGATATCTGTATTACATATGACTTCGTTCAAATCATTTAAAAAACTTAACTAAAAACTACGTAGTTTGTTTTTATGAATGTGTTCTTTATTCATTCAACGAAAAACCAACTTCTAAGATGAATTTCTTACTCAGAGACCATATTTTGTTAAATGAAATCATTATCATTTTTATGTATTTCAAATTGAAAAGGAAGATCAGAATTCATTTGAATTATTGGATAAAGTTACTTACATTAAAATATGTGTCAAAGCAGAATGTGTGTGTGTAATACATTTGAAAACTTTTCAAAATCAATGTCTCTAACATTAATTTAAAAAAATACTGTAAACTAAACTAAAAAAAAAATATATATAGATACATTTACTTAAGAAAACAAATATAAAGCCTAAATTTTATAAATTATTAGTATATTTTATTTATTGAGATGATAAAATAATGTTCAGAGAAATAAAAATTAAAACAGAAACTTTTCTTCAATAGAATACATTTAATAAAATTTAAGAGAACATAAGCTTAAAACCGTGTATTATACGGTTGTATGCTTCTGTTCATTTAAAATTTTCAAATTTTATGCACATTGTATAGGAGTAATAAAGAGAAAAAATTAAATTCGTAAAATATTATGTTATCCATCAAAATTAGGAGTGCTGTTGTAGTATCAGCAATCGTTAAAATCAAAATTGATGTGAATAAGGGTCTAAACGCATTTACCATGAGTACGTCGATTCCAGAAAAGTTATCCCAATCAAAAGGACATCTGCTGAGAGCAACTGCTTATTGATACCAAAGTCATCGTCGAGTAGTATACACTGTAACAATCAATAACTGAACCACAGTTAAAAAAATTAGTGGTCTAAGTGATGGCAATATATATTTTCTCCCACCACCGGGGCTTAGTGGTAAGACAAAATTTTTCAATGTGGATGTTCTAGATCTAGATCTCAAACACTATTGAGAAAGGGAAAATGGACACTGCGTTTCTGGACATGTCTGTCTGGGTGAGAATTTGAAAGCTTACTGAGATATCTCTCTGGAGACACATGGCTATTTGTGTGTCCTATTATTTCTTTCCATATTTGAAGTTATACGTTACTGAAACACTAAAATTATATATATATATATATATATATATATATATATATATATATATATATATATATATATATATATATATATATATATATATGTATGTATGTATATATATTGTAGTGTCTGTTCTGTAGAAGAAAGCACAACTCGAACAAATGCAAACATTTATTTAAAACTTAAAATTAATAATTAATGGTATTGTGTATATTAAAATTATAATTAATAGAAATCTGATTATGGCCCTACATGGCCAACAGAACAAACATCCAAGGAGAACCAGCTAAACCTCCTCGTTTGCTGGTCAAATACAATCTCTCCCCGCCGGAGCGGACTCCCTCTTCTCCTCTCTCCTAATGACAACAGCGCCATCATGTGAAGAGAATTAAGAATATCCTAACACTACAACCTTCCCGCAAGTTTTGGGTTTATGTTCCACATAAACGAATTAAATGTGTTAGGATACAAAAGAATAACACAGTTTTAATAATATTTTTGCAAACAATTAAATCAATATTAAACATAAAATAAATATGAAATTGGAATTAGGAAATAATTATAGGTCTATAAAAAATTATTTGCAAATGAATTGCTTAAAATTCACAAGTATTCATAGAATAATCAATATTAATAATATGTATATAAAAATTTATAAAACAAAATTAAAATAAATATATCCACTAAATATATATAAATTGAAATTAATGTACATAAACAACATGCCAGTAACATTAATATAAATAAACAATATACCAGTGACACTAATGTAAATAAATAATATACTAATACAATTAATGTAAACTAACAATATACCAAATACAAAGATACAAATAAAACAAAATATTTTCACTGAAATATATTTAATACAGAGAGTTTTTACACTAAGCACTAAAGTCAGTTCTTATCTGGAAAAAGTCTAGATAAAGCATCTGCATGAGGCATCTTAGCTCCTGCACAATGTCTGATAGTTACATTATATCTCTGAAGAGCAAACATCCACCTCTGAAGACGAGGTGATTGAGGTGCACATTTGGTCAAGTATGGTAAGGGATTGTGGTCAGTATAAAACTCAATTTCTGAACCAAAAATGATTGATTCAAACCTTTTTAACGACCACACTATTGCATAAGCCTCACGTTCAATTGTAGACCAGGATTGTTGAGTTTTATTCAATTTTTGACTAGCATATGAAACTAGATAAATTTTATCATTGGTACGCTGAGACAGGCAAGCACTAATTCCTACCTGAGATGCATCAGAGTAAATTATGAAAGGCTTTCCTAGTGATGGAGTGTGAAGTGAAGGTGCCTTAACTAGGGCTTGTTTTAGAGATATAAACACTGTGTCAGTCCAGGAATAACAAACACTTCAGTCCAGGAAATAGTGTCAGGGACATGTTTCTTAGTAAGCTCAGTTAATGGATATACTAATTCAGAATATTTAGGAATGTATTCACAATAGAAGTTACACAACCTTAGCACACTTCTAAGATCCTTTTTTGTTGTTGGTCTTTTAAGTTGCTGTATAACTTGCACTTTTCCCTGATAGGTTGATGTTCTCCAGAGCCAATAATATGTCCTAAGAACCTGATACAAGGCTTGGCAAAATCACACTTGTTTATATTGACAGTAAAGTTGAGCTCTTTTAACTTTCCTAAAATAATATTTAGATGCAATAAATGTTCTTCTAAATTATTCGAAAATATAGCTATATCGTCAATGTAAGCACGTGAAAATTCCTTAAAGGAAGATAACGCTTTATTCATCACCCTTTGAAATGTAGCGGCGGCATTTTTCAATCCAAACGGCATGACTTTGAAACGATATTGAGATATATAGGTTTTAAATGAGGTGAAATCACGACTAGCTTCTTCTACTGGAATAGCCCAGTAACCCTTCAGTAGATCCAATGTGGAAATACTATTAGCCCTTCAAATACAATGAACTAATTGCATTGAATCTTCCATAGGAAAATCATCCGTTTTTGTCACAGCATTAAGAGATCTGTAGTCGATACACATCCTGATTCCTCCATTCTTTTTGTTTACACATACTACTGGATGTGCTATTTCAGCCGAGCTCTCCTCTATGAGATCTAATTCCAATAGCTCATCAATCTGGTCATCTATTTTGGATTTAAGAGCCTCTGGAATTCTGTAAACATAAAGTATTTTACGTTCTTTCCCTTCTTTTAATATGATCTTATGTTCATCAAATTTGGCTATTTTTACATTTCCAGTAAACAAAGTCTTATAATTACGTAATAAACTCAAAACCTTTTCCCTGTCATCTCTAGACAAAAGTTG